>NW_021011512.1:14817-614817 GCF_003987935.1 Bombyx mandarina
TGCCTGGTTTCTGGATGCCCGGTGCTCATCAAATTTTGATTTTCTTTTGAAACCTGTAAGAATTAAAGTAAATAAAATTAGTAATTATCGCTGAGACTTAACCTTCAGAATAAACTCTCCGCATGCATTTTCTGTCTATCAGTCCACAATAAACTCTAAAATCTTTCTTCTACCTATAATTGCTAGCAAATAAACTAGGCCACCAGCTTCTGGAAATTTATTCAATTTTATGAAAAGTAGAAAATTTACAACTTGTAATTGTAAAGAAAGAGAAATTCTTATTTTAAGTAATAACTTTTGTACTTAATAAACTACCCCACTTTGGCAACAATAATATTATGCAAAGTGAAAATATAAATAACTTAACAAAATAATTTACCGCTGGCTTTGGGAGTGTGTAAAAATTTGGGGTTAGGTGGTGTGACTGAACAAGGCCCTGTGTCTTCGACCACACACTCTTTCAACACCTCAACACCACTGTTACACTCCAACACCTCAGCACCATTATCAATTACATTATCTATAACACCCTCCAAACCATGTTCATCACCACCACCATTACTACTGCCGGCACATGGTATTAGTTCAGCATCACCACCATATGCTACTGTGAACCCATCTACAGTACTTCCTAATAATGCAGCCACCCTGTCCAACACATCATCAGGGGGGATGTAGGAAGGACCACCACCACCAGTCTAAAAAAGAGAAAGATAAAATTTTAATTACAGGATTGGATATTAATTAAATATGTTCTACAGAGAACATATTTAATATGCCATAAAGAGTTATCCTATTCTATTCTATTATATTGTACTGCAATGATATATATTATGTAGTTAATCACACATATTGATTAGTATGGTAAATAGTTGTGTATAGTGTACAATAACTGTGTTTGTTTATGAACCAATTATATTATGATGATTCTTTTTTTATTGGAAAGAAGATATGTCAAAGGTGGTCCTGTGAAAAGGAAATAAGGGTTTGATGATGGCAAACCAGAGAATCATGTTAAGCTTGTCAAATGTTAAGTTCACTGTGTATCCCTTGTAGTTAAAATAAATAAATATACTAACCTTTATGTTATTCATACGTATTTGTGTATTGCGTTTACGGGAATTCTTTTTGAGATTTTCCCATTTTAAACGCAACTGCTGTGGTGTCCGGTAGGATGTGGTCACCACAGCATTGAAATGGTCGCTTATGCGTTTCCACTCCTCATTTTTTAGTTTGTTATTAGTCGCATTTGTTCGTTTATTATAAATAATTTTACTACTTTCAATAAACGAAAGCAGTATTTTTGACTCGTCCTTTGTGAGAGGCTTGCTTGATACCTGGAAATAATAAGAAATTACTACCTATGTAAAGTGTTTACACAAATTAGGCGCGAAACGAAGCGTCTTCACAGCGGGGGTTTGTTGAATATAAATATAGAAAGTAAGAACACGCTAAATACTTAATAATAGTATACATACCATTGCACTTACACTTTCCATGGTATTTCACTTCACTTCACTAAGTTAATAATTCAATATTTTGATAATTATTTACTTGTAGCAACAAACCACGAACAAAATCTTCAATTTTAAACTGACTGAATCTGATGTCAAATGACACTGAGAGACGATTCGTTTCTCAGATTATGATTACGCTCCGCTACCAAAACTTGAGTAGGTTTATGATAATTTGCTTGGAAAATGTTAAAACACGTGTTTTATTCATATAATACGTAACAAATAAATAATTCATTAGTACGTCAAAACCCTAAAGTATGCATATTTTCTTAAATCCATTAATAGGTTTACAACATAGTCATAATTATATCTGCTTGAAATGGAACGCACGGGAGGGAACTTCACAAAATAGATCGATCGGCGATCCATTTTGAAAATCGATCGATTGTTGCTATCCGTTGTTATTGGGACGCAGATTGGAGATCGATCGGGAGATCGTTTTCGATCTCCGATTGAACCGATCTCCCGATCGAGGATCCGATATTGGGACTGGCCGATAGCCTGCAGACGTCTACTTCTGCTTTAAAATATAACCCAATTATCTTCACCGCGTACGGCTCTGTGCTGCCTATAACCACCCGCTCTATGCCACCGTCACATGACTACATTATATCTCATTACTAATCCCTCTATTTCTCATTACTAATCCCTCGGCAGCTATTCTCGATGCCGTCCATGTCGGTCTTTGAAACCAAAACTCAGAACACGCGTACATTTTTCCGTAATTGTCATACAAGAGATATCCGGGAAAGATGGTCATATGATTGTTTTGTTCCCTTTCTAAGAAGAGAGGCGAAGGTCCCCTACTGGACGAGCGCCGCTTTCGCAGAATCAGCAGTCAGTGGCGAGGGCAAGCACAAGTTACTCACGTTTATCGACCGTCTGCGTGTTCTCTTCCTCTTCAGCGACGAGAGCTAAAAGAGTTTCCTCGTCACAAGATTTGGAAATTAATTTTTCTCTGGTGAGGTAGAGTCTGGCCATCGGAGCCATCGTCTTGGAGTCGGGGTCGTAGAACGGAGCACGAGGGTCCTCAGGGAACATGGGGGTGATGCGGTACATCCTTTCCCGGGGTACGGTCTCAGAATTGGGCGACTAAAAATATAATAACCATGGAGTAATTGTTGTAAGGGATATTTTCGAAATATTTTCTTAGACTATTACCTCCACGTAACTTAACAGTATCTGTGCAGCGCAACATCAAAGTTATTTATTCATTTAAGTTTACAATAGTCTTGGACACGCATGACTGCTCTGCACTGATGTACAACGAACTACCACGAAGCCGCAGAAAAAAGTTTTTTTACTGAATCATTCAAGATTTAACGAATACCCGTCTGCCAGCCAACACTAGATACCACGACCTACGATCATCGTGACCTTCATTTTCATTGCATTAGTTTTATCTGTACATATCGTCAAACGTACTCACGGGTGCTTAAGTGAGACATTTATTGTTTTCTTATTACTCTGAGCGTGCAGGCGAGGTCACGGCCCACCTAATGAGTGGTTACTGAAGCCCTTACGATTAGATATTGTAAGAGACAATTAACCTAACAAAAAACACTAATGGTTAATTATAATAAAGTCGTCGGATCTAAATCAAAGATTTCCACATTATTAAATGTTTGTTTGACTGGAAGAAATAAACGGCTTAAAAACAAATGCACTTATTTTTAATTTTTGCGAAACTGACGGAAGCCGGAGATAATATTAGAACAATGAGAACAATGATCCCTGTTTAGGATCAAGTGTTCCTTACATTGAAACCCTCATTGTTAATCAAAATTGAACATTACAGAGTCGTGGTAGGCTAGCATCATATTTTTTTTTTAAATCATAATTGTTATAAAGCGATTAAGTAATCTTAATGTAATGAACTAAAGTATAAACCTACCATGTAAGAGACGCCATTGTCTGTGCCAGCGTCGTAAGGATACAAGTCGATAATCTTAGATTCAACCCAGGAGCAATCTTTCTGGCAGAGGTCCAGTCCACTCACTCCCACCACCCAGTCAGGAGATGGACCTGGTTTATAAAGTAATTGTATTTAGTGATGACTCGGTTTGTCAGGAGTCATCTAACGGTAAATGGTTGCCGAAGATATCACAGCGGGAATTTATTCACTTATCATCGTATTTGTGTCTAAACATAGATCAACTTACATAGAACAAATTTATTGGAGCTTTACTAATAATAATTAAACTTCAAACTTACCAAACATAGAAGCAAGAGAGAGGTAATGCCTCTTCTTGTCAACGGTGAAGGCAGCAGAAGTATTGGAATTGACCCTCGGATGCCACAGACCCTGGGCTTTGACGATGGACCGGAGCAGACCTCCGTGTTGACGAAGTTCACGCTCCATCAGACCTACTGAACCCCATTCCGCCAGAGATCTAAAATAGATTCGCAATAATATTGTAGTGCGTTGTTTTGGCAAGTCCACATCCCGTGAGCCCAAATTGTAAGCGAAAGCTGTTTTATTAAAAGCAAATCCGCTCCGATACACTTGTGGACGTCTAAAAACAAGCTATTCTTGCACACAACTGACTGAAAGAAATTATATCCTACCTAAATCCGTCTGAAGCGAGCTGTCCTTCGCCCCAGAAAGTGAAGTTCTTAGGATGAGTGGCTCCGATGACGTCAGAGAAGTGAGTTAACCACAGAGCTTGGGTCGGGAAGTTCTTTGGATGTGTCTGCGGAGACCAGAGCCCCTCGAACACCATCTAATGTTCATAGAAATTACATGATTTCTTTTTTTTATTGCTTAGATGAATGGACGAGCTCACAGCCCATCTGGTGTTAAGTGGTTACTGGAGCCCAGAGACATCCACGACGAAAATGCGCCACCCACTTTGAGATTTAAGTTATAAGGTCTCAAGTATAGTTACAACGGCTGCCCCCACACTTCAAACCGAAACGCATTACTTCTTCACGGCAGAAATTAGGCAGGGTGGTGGTACGCCTGCCGCGTTGACTTACAAGAGGTCCTACCACCAGTAGTTACGCAAATTATAATTTTTGCGGGTTTCATTTTTATTACACGATTGACGATTCGAGTTGTCACCTTGAACATGTCCGGATTACTGTTTTGAAAACTTATTGCTGAAGTTGTAATAGAGAATGTGAGGGATCACAGCCGGCGGGCGGCGCATCAAATGATGCTCTATCGCCTGCCTATTCAACTGACCCTATATTTAGCGTCGTCGCAGGCGCAGCAGTCGGGGATGGACAGAGACGTGTCCTCGCAGATTCGTTTGGTCAACTGACCGTCTTCAGCGAACCAACGACTCGCATTTTCATACACCATCGCCCTGGAATAAGCGAGATTGCACTGAAACTAACATAACGTCGCTGTCAAACCAAAATCTGCTATGTGCAAAAGCTCTATTTTGAATTAACGAGTAAGAACATTTTCGCATGAAATTTTATATGAAGGTGAATTTTTAAAAACTATAATCAAATGAAAGCTATAGATAAATATTAAAGCTATAGACATATAACAGGTCTTTTATACGGTAGATAGGGCTGTGAACTATATGAAAAGGTCAAAGAGTAAAAATCTCAAAAAGTGCGCATAGTCGATTTTGGTTTGACAACGACGATAAACTAAAATGATCGAAAATACAAATTCAATTTAGCTAATTTAAAAAGGAAATATATGTATTTTGTATTTAATTTGTAAGTTGAGCTCTCTCAGTGACTCCGCGTTTCATGTCTTAAAGCTTAAAGGTTTAAGCTTTAGGTACCAGCTACACGATACCTGACCACTTCATTCTATAGAATATTGTCTTCTGAACTCTGTACTTTTCAAGGCCGAGTAAGTATTAATTTTCCGCTACTGATAATAGGGTGTCATGGGAGTCCGCACCAGTAGATACCACCACCCTTAACTTAAATTATATGATGCGATATATTCAATGATAGCTCGCTAAGTTCATCAGTGACTATTTTATTCGCATGCACCTATCTCGTTTCAACAAAATACAATATTTATTGAAATACATATCTATGCTGAACAATGTGTTAATAACGAGTTTTGGAAATGCTGGACTTTAATAGCCCATATAGTATCAAATCACTTTTAAATGACTATCTTACTTCAAAAGCACGCATCCTGAACCAGCCGGTGGCGCTTTCCACATGACCTGGACTTCAGTTTTGGGCAGATCGTCAGCCTCGACAACGGAGTTCGTACATTCTTCGTCGAACTTAGTTAAAGTATCGGCGAAGAGCTGGAACTGTCCCTGTTTGCTGGGCGCCCTCCTTGTGTCCGGGTTCAAAGGATCAAGGATTATTTTGAAGCCCGCAAACTGTTGTACTACGTCATGAGTGCGGGAACCGACCAGAGTCACTAAAAAAAGCATTTACTAAATAGGTAATCTTCGATTCCAATCATTGCGTGGGGTCTGTAAACTATGATTAGAGAAGACTCAAAATTTACTGAAAATAATTTCATTTTGTAAGAGCAACAGTTGCATTGTATCAACAAGTAAATTGTTTCAATAATTATCATTCAGTTTATTATCATCCAGTTGGTATTCCCAGAATGATTGCATTCTAGGAAGTATTATCGTGGTTTTCGGAAAAACAAAAATGTTTATTTCACGTTTAAATATTTTAATATAGTAGTAATGATATGTGATAGGACATGTCCTTAAACAAAAAGCTATCCAGATATAAGTAATAACAATTAAAGATGACCGGCTTACCACGTGTTTCAACGGTCCACGCGAGTCGTGTCAACTTTACCGATTACTTTTACTTTTTATTATTATTAAGCATTATTGGTCTTTGTAGTTATAAACATTTCTAATACTTTACAAGCGGTCGCAACAATTTATATTGTAAAAATATATTTGATCATTGCTTAGAACGGGCAATTTCAATTTTGGTGCAAACTTTAAATTTTACGACACATTAAATTATTTTCGTTCGTTTTGGACAGACCGCAGTTATCAGTGACAAATAATTAGAGCGAGCAAATTCGGCGTTATCTCGGTGCTGCAATAAATGCTGCAAGACAGTGGAACATGCAAAACATTCGGCGCGTAATTTAATGATGTATCTCTTAAATATTGATTTCCGTGTTTTCAGTACTTGACACCGTCACACAGAGGCCTTATCGTTTAAAGTCAGTTCAAGCGCGATTGTATCATATTTTGTACATTTTTAACGCTATTTATACGATGGATGACTGGTCCGCGCTCACGGAAACAGTAAAGTGTTTGAAACGTCGAAAAAAAATTTATGAAAATAATAAAAGCGAGATTAAACCATAAAAATAGTTTCAACAGTGTCTAGGACTCGCGAAAGCCAAAGAGATTCCTATTTGTATAATAGTTATATATCATAAATATGTAACCAAAAAGAAAAATTGTGATTAATTATATAATTATAATTAATGACAATATTATTAATGTATTTACGTGATGTCGTCGATTGGCTACAGCAGCCACTTTGTAACAATAGAGGCGTGAAGTACCTCTTTATGGCATTTAAAAAAAACGTTTGGTCTGTAGGTTATGATCACTACTATACTATACTATTATGTTGACTCATTTAGTGATCGAGTTCAGCTGTACAAATGGCAACAAAACGTATCCAAGAAACTTCCAGATAGAACTCACCGACATATCTCTGATCCGGCGCATATCGCTCAACTTCTCCGTTAACAATCAGCCTGTAGTGATTGTCTCCAGGTGACTTTGAACCTACTCCAGGACCTGGATTTAGCTCGCAAGCCAGTGCCGCGGACACTAGGCCTAGCCACATTAAAATTTTCAGATTGCCCATTTTATTTGGGCTTAAGACGTACTAGCCCCTGCGTAAACAAAGCAACATGTAAAAAAACAGTTAATTTTATCACAATACACTTTAGGTTCTAATTGACTCTTCAATACGACATTTTTTTATTAAACATGTAGCTCATTTCATATTTAAATGTACATATCTGCGACCAAAGAGAAACGCTACCTGCGCAGTTCATTATATCGTTTAAAAAGTCTTTTGGTTTGCATCTAGCGGCATAAACCATCATTTGATTTGTTATGAATTTTATTTTTCCTTAATTATTTCTAATTAAGTACCAATATTAAATTTTCGTGTAGTTCAAATGTTACTCACCACGTCACCACCACCGCCTACAGTCGAGAGTAGAGTACGCAGAATATAGTTATTTATCAAACTCGTGAGAACGACTTGATAAGAGGTCAAATGTCGGGGGTCAAGCGACTGCTCTAAATAAGTTTGCTATATTACATTAAGTAAACATTGATTACGCAAATTTTAAGTAAGCCTATTGGTGTACATTATTGTTGCTGACCGCCAATAGCGCGATCCGTTTATGTAGCCACGAGCACGCATTAACTCTTTGCGCTTTTCTCTGAGAAAATAAGTTTGCAGTTTTTTCTTCTCTATCACGCTAGTGGTCCTTACGGCAAGTCTACCTACTCACTTAACACCGCCGGTACTATTTGTATACATGTGCGGCAAACTTTAATTGTAACTTAAACTGCTTAGCTTGAGGTAGAACGTCTCTTGGTCGACACGGGTGGGTTCTGACGGCGCCGCTCAGACATATCTGTGAGGCCACCATACGACTCCGGCTTATAGTGCAAGCTGACAGTTACTCGTCGAACACAAATAAAAATACAGACAGAACCTACACAAACGCAACAATATGCAATATACAACAAAAGACATTTCAATAATACAAGTACATATACTGTAATACAGTGTATATTGTACAATATCAGGCACCCGCCGCGCTGTGGTCTAGTTTTCGGAATCGTTATTAGCTAACAAATTCGAGGGATCGTCTGGCGATGACGTCACAGCCCTCGGTCAAGGCTACGGCGGAACATAAACACCCCGCCGCGGCGCCGTATCCCCGGCATGTCACTAAGGCAATTATATTGTCTTGACAATCCTGCTACTGGAGTGAACAATGAACAATTATGTGGCTTGTTCAATGAACTCGTACGTACAGTAAATATCTAGTGTTGTATTATATTATAATACTTGGATCACGTGCTCTTAGGAAATATATTACTATTTCAGTCATTGGTGACTACGAAAATTTTAAAGTAAATAATAAAATGTAAATATGAAATGCAAGATTTAATCCTAATATAGTATTAATTATGGCTGCGACTCTCACAGCCCGATGAAATGGCGAGTTTTCCGAGAGACAATTGAATTAAAAATAAAGACTATTTATTCAATATAAAACATATTACATATTTATACTTCCGAACCAAGTGTCCTTCTAAAAGAAAAAACTACCTAACTATGTTATAATTTACTAGTAGGTATATAATTATATTAACGACAGATTAACTCAATTTCTACTGAGAATTAAACAATAGTTGTTTTCCTGGCATACGATCAAGACAAAAGGCGGCAAAAGGCTGATTTCAAGGCAGTTCTAAGTAGGTATGATCGAAATTATTCTAAAAGAATCAATTGTGTAATTACTGAATATAATATGTACTATGCAGCTGCTAAGCTCTACAAAAAAATTATCTTACTTATGTTTTCTCGGGGTAAGTTAAGTTAGGACAGACCCGCGATCTTTTTAGTGAAATCGATTTAGTGGTAAGATGATATTCAACTAACAAAGGAAAATTTAAGAGTTTCAATTGATAATACGATGTCCTTGATCACGTTATGTCCACAACTTAATTAGAGCATGTAGGTACCTACAGGCACAAGCGTCGCGCTTTGGAATATCTTCATGACTTCAGTAATATCAATAGGTAGGCCACGGGCAAGTAAAATATTTTTTTGTTAAATTACATGGGTAATCGGTTTTACGGCCCATTTGACATTAAGCGATAATCGGAACTCATGTACATTACGACACCGGTAAAGCCGCTTCTTCAAGACTTGAACATTTTGGGTGAAGTTTGAATTGTATTGTTTAACCCCGATGTTGTATATTACAAACAAGGCGCATTATTCATTAACGTAATTCGATCGTATGGAAAGACAGAAAACAGTAATGTTATTGGTTAAGTATATAAGATTTTAATGTGAAACGACTTCCTAGGATTATTCTTATGTTTTTTTTTACTTTTACCTTTAAATGAAAACTCCTGCCTTTTTAAGAACTGAATTATGTATATGTAATTTATATTTGTGGAATTAAGTAATGTTTGAATAATTGACACTTTTATGACGATCGATCAGCGAACACTTTTCTATTCATTTTTATTTTCAGGCAGTAACGAACAATAAAAAATACTTTTATACCTTTTGTGAAAGTTTAGACACGGAACATTAAAACTCTGCTCGTGTGATATAATGTATGAGATAGATAAAGTCCACTCACCTCCACCTCGCGACTGATGCGGTAATGAGCCGCGGACAGCGCGCTGAGCTACCCAAGTGGCGGCTTCCGGAGCGTGTGCCGCATGCCAGGCGCCGCCCACCAGCTCCAACGGGGCCCAGATTTGTATTTTATCATTCCGAATTTATGACCCACAGCGGGACCACAGCGAAACGAATGAGAAATAGTCTTATTTTAAGTGAGAAAAATTACACATGTTTATGAATGTTTTTTATTTATTTTATACATATTATTATGCACTTTCTTCTTGTAAATGGAAGATAAATTTTAAATTTTGTAATTAACCATGGTGTGATATCTTTGTAAGCAATATTCCACGTTCATTGTGGGTTTACTTCGTAAGTGAAAAACAGATTATTTAAAATATTGTATCGCCTAATAACAATTGCCAACGCCGATGATTCCGTATCATCTTAAGTGTGATCGTGCTAGAACCATTTCTCTGCAGCGGAGCCTACGGAGCTACTAAGCGAATCACGGAGTGGTAAGGTTTAATTTTCACTGGTAGTTGTGTCTATTATTATATGTATAAACATCCATTTTTTCGGATCCCTAATTTTTTGTTTATTGCTTAGGTAGATGAACGTGCTCACAGCCGACGTGAAGTTAAATGGTTACCGGAGCTCATAGACATCTACAAAGTAAATGCTGCCACCCACCTTGAGATACGAGTTCTAAGGTCTCAGTTTTACAGTACAACGATTGCCCCACCCTTCAAGCCGAAAGCATTATGCTACACGGCAGAAATAGGCAGAGTGGTGGTACCTACCCGTGCGGACTTACAAAACATACCACCAGTAATTACGCAAATTATAATTTTCCGCGTTTGATTTTTATTACACGATGTTATTCCTTTACCGTGGAAATCAATCGTACGTATTTCATTAAAAATTGGTACCCCCCTGCGGGACTCGATCACCCTTGCATCGCTTGATACGACTGCACCGGGCATCTTATGCTGTAGGCCGAGACGATTTAAACACGGTTTTATTGACACAAAAATACGAATCTTAAAAAAAACATAGAGTACCAACTTAAATAATTTTATTAAGTCGTCGTGGCCTAAAGCATAAGACGTCCGATGCATTCGTGTTGACCGATGCATAGTCCTTTAGGCCACGACGACAATTATTAATTTAAAACCACAGTACCTAGAGACCGGGGCCTTAAAAAAGACAATCATCTACAGACGAATTCGTGGAAGTCATTTTTCGTCGACTAATTATTTTATTATTATCCTCTTACTTTGATAAAATTCTTCCGATGTTAAAGGTGCTCTTGACATGAACGTCGTCGCCATTTTTGATTTAGCATATTGACAGTCAAAATTTTACCTGCATTGAAATAATAACTTAGATGGCGCTCAGGACAGAACACGGTGCTAAAGTATGCAAACTCAGAACACGCTGCATCGCCGATGCTCAAGGTAGTATAGAGATCATCCTTCAAACTGGAACATTTATTGTGATAATTACGCAAACTCAGTTTGATGAAATATAACATATTTGTAATTCACATCGATTGCAACCTTCAGAAGTATTAACTCATTTTCTGGCAGGTTGAATCCTATGGATTTTATATAGGTATTACCTTTTTAACGATCGCTTTTTCGCTTCATCACATTTCAAATCACAACGGTGCTAAAGAAGTGTTCAGTTCAATAATAAGAATGATAGGTATTCCGTATTCAGAACATGATCAATTAAAACGAACATAAAATGTTAAGATTTGAATTGTACAAAGCAGTGAGCTCGGGTTTCAAGGGCTCTCATTACATTTCTGAGTTCGCTCCTGTAGAGCACAGAACGGATGTCTTGCACAATTTAATTAAATATGTATGTACAAATGTTACTCGTCATATTTTGGTTTTTAAGAGCATTACATCGTTTAAATCAAGAATTTTCCCTCCACAATCTGTCGGATATGAGTGACTATTAAGTTGCTTCAAACATTTCTCAAGATGCAGTTTCTTCGTCTTCTTTAAGTTTCAGTATAGATCTCTTTCATGCATTTCCATCTATAACTACTGGCTAACTACTTGGCTACTGTTGACATTACTGACGGCCAGAAGCGAGGGCAACCACCCGCCATCAAGTGGGCTGTATGCCCGTCTGCCTACAAGAGCAATAAAAAATATATTGAATTGATTAATTGCACTGACAACATCAGTTGGTTAAAAAAGTAACGTCTTAGTTCGCTATTCTTATAGATGACAATGCAATCAAGCTTTCGAAATTGATTTTTTTTATGATTGAAGGATTACTGGTGGCCCGGAGGCCTTTCCAATTTCAACAGGACAGGTGGGCGATCAAGGCTCAGCCAGAAGATCGAATTTGTATATCTTTAGGTAAACAGCCAGTGCGTTATATCGTGATTTTCAATAAAAAATACACAACTACAAACTAAACTGTGTACCTACTCTGAGTAATACCGGAATGTTTGATGAAGAAAACACAAGCTCATAAAAACAGATGGGAGTTGTTGTGTGTTAATTACGAATGAGCGAGACATTCATATTGAGTATTAGGGTTCAGTCTCACGCCTTTGTCAGCCACGTTTAGTCTACTGCAGTAGATGCAGCAGGTACGAGTAGATGGCATAATATACATACATGTTGCGGGGGTGTCATGTGTACCGGCTTGAAGGGCAGTCGTTATACAGCGGACATTTGGAACTCAAGTTTCAAGCATTCACGTTCTGATGTCTGAGCTCCGGTACCCACTTTATATCACGAAAGCCGTGAGCTCGTCCACACGTCAACGCAATATTATAATGAAAAAAATGCAAAACTTAATCTACTTTACAAGCTTTCATTTAACCTGGCACGTTTGTATGTGTAGTTTGTGTAGGTATTTGGGGGTCTTACATTGCAAGCTACATTAGAATTTTGGGGTGGGGGTATACGACAAAGGAAAGATCTCCCACCGAGCGGGTGATATTGCTCGGTAGACCGACAGTCCGAATGTTCTTGTTCGGAACTTGTAGGTATAAGAGGATTGATAAAAAAATAATGAGACTAAATTACCCGGGCTGCATTCGTCAGATTGGCAAAAATATTTTTGTTGTTACTGCACTTGCCTGTATGTGCATTGGTATCCATTTTACATGTTTAGTTTGCCATCAGCTGCCAGTGAACTCTACAGTCAGTCATTTTTCACTTTTCGAAAAATGTATCCGACAATTTGCATCAAGTTTTGCTACAAAAATGGGATAAAGTTGCTTTCGGTGACTCTGCTACGAGCTAAGCAAGAGTTGTCGAGTGGTATAACCGTTTTAAAAGTGGACGAGAAGAAGTTAAGATGAGGAGCGTCCTGGGCATCCTAGCACATCAGTAATGGACGATAACGTCGAGAAAGTGAAAAAACTGATCATGAGCGATCGTTGAATTACTATAAGAGAGGTTGCTGAGGATGCCGGTATATTATAGGGCTCATGTCAATCAAGTTCTGCGGATATCATTATCAAATCAATCATGGCGAACGCACCACGATAATGCAGGTGCTGATGCCTCAATGCCTGATCGTAAGCTGTTCGCCAAATACAACACTGTATTGATGCCGCGACCACCGTATTCACCGGACATGCCCCCTGTGACTTCTTCTTATTCCCAAAGCTGAAGCAACCCGTGAAAGGAAGACGTTTTGCCAAATCGATGAGATAAAAGCAGAATAGCTGAAGCCGCTAAATGCCATACCGGAAAGTGAAAGTGGAAAAAGCGCTGGCATACGTGCATGTATCCAAAGGGGGCTACTTTAAAGGCGATAAAATTGATATTCACAAATAAATAAATATTATTGGATGAAAATGAAGTCTCGTTATTTTTTGATCACACCTCGTTTATGCAAGCTTATCTTGAAAATATAGTAGATAAGCGAGATTCAGACAGACAAATGTCTTCTGTGATGACTACCCGCCACAGAATCTTTTCTTACGGAGTAGGTACCTAATTATTTAGTTTGTCGGTTCAATTTCAATAGATATGCATTTTATCGTAAACGTGACCTGAGTCGACCTCCAGGATTAGCTCCAGATGAAGGAAAACTCGATCGGACGGCCAACGAACACCACAGGCACAATTTTTATATTTTAAAAATTGTATAATGCAATCAATTAATGAGGTTCATTTATTTAATAGTTATTTTGGCTATACTTAGTTGTTATTAATAAAACCTTGTTTTTTACTGTAGGTAATGATTTTGCATAACGATATGTTTGATCGGAATGTACCTAAATAGCCCCGGTGCATTCGTCCGGTGTCGATAGACCAGTCCTGAGACAGGTTCCTCTACCATGCAGTTAATAATAATAAAAGAAAAGTTTGGATACACAGCTATTGGCCACACGACAGTATTTACAGCGTTCTGTACCGTCCACCAAATCAGAAATGCTTACCGGTGCTTGGTCTACCAAACAATAATAAATGTAGATTCCTATAAAGGTAAATAAAACATTTTCAATACATTGGTCCGTAGGTCGGGGAGCTTTCTCGGTTATCGTTCGAGTAATGAAACTACAGACCCAGCCCACTGAGTTTCTCGCCAGATCTTGTCAGTGGGACGCACTTCCGATCCGGTGATAGATTCCGCGAAACACTGCTCTTGCTAGGGCTAGTATTAGCAAACGCCACCAGGTTCGAACCCCGTCAGCTCACCTAATCATTCCGTGAATCTAGTATAACCCCTCGAGGTTACTGGAATAGGTAGGAAAACTAAATAGCAGAGTATACAGGACGCGCGCTCCTCCAACGTTGACGAAGAATATAGAAACGCAAATTTTAGAATTTTTATAACAATAGTAGTTTTGTAGTAGGTACTGTAGTTTATAGATTTGTCTTTAGTAAAATTAAGTCATGTCAGTTATTTGTTTTGTGTTTACTATCTGCTCACGTGGCACACTTATTTTGTTGTATCTACCTTTAATCTATGTGAATGTATTATACTATTTGTTTTTCAAATAAATAAATCAAATGAATATTATTGTTGCAGGTACTGCAAATATGAATGCCAAGATTTTGTTTCTTCAAAAGGTAGCCCCATTCACTCGACTATCACAAACTGAAACTTGAAACGTCGACGGAAAAATATCAATAAATATATATAATGGTCTGTGCGCGGAGTGCACGGGCGAGGGGCCCGGGGCCGCACCGGTAATAGAACCTACCTCAACACAAACGGTTAACAAATAGTAGTCATTTTTATTTATTTAATAGATTTAATGGGTGAACGAGCTCCCGGCCCACCTGGTGTTAAGTGGTAACCGAAGACATCTACAACGCAAATACCGCCACCCACCTCGAGACGAGTTGTAAGGTCTCTGTTTTGCAATACAACGGCTGCCCCGCCCTTCAAACAAAAACGCATTACTTACTGCTTTACGGCAGAAATAGGCAGAGTGGCGGTACCTACCCGTGCGGACTACAAAACATCCCACCACCGTAATTACGCGTAATTCACCGTAATTGCGTAATTACGCAAATTATAATTTTCGGGTTTTTATTTTTATTACACGATGTTATTCCTTCACCGTGGAAGTCAATCGTGGACAATTGTTAAGTCTGTATTAGTCATTAGAAAAATTGATACTTTCGCGGGATTCGAACATGGTTGCATCGCTAGACACGAATGCACCGGACGTCTTATCCAAAAGCTACGACGATTTCATGGCCATATATTACCTATCTGAACCAGCAATCCAAATAGTGCGGGTAGCTGTCGGCATAGCGCGCCGTGCGAGGCCGTTGACCCCGCGTACCGATGTTATATGATTCAATGGCGCCTTCCCCGAGCGTGGCTACTAGTGCTTTGGCCGCACCACGGTTCAGGTGAATAAGTTCATCTTTAATTACAAGCTCCATGTTCACACCGCGCATTTCCTTAATATATAAGAACGGTTGGGAAATTGGAAAAGTATAACAAAATTATATGCCAAATAAAGTTAATTACAATTCACTTTATTCAATCACACAGTCACCTCATCCCGCCGCAGCTCGCGTGGTCGCGGCTACTTGGATTAGATTTTAAATACAAATTAATATGCACGTTGACTGCAAATTTTATAATTCTGAGGTGTATTGGTCCTGAAAGGGTAGCAATATAAAGTAGTAGAAATAGCAACAAAATTTTGAAATTTTGATTCTTCATAATACAAAAAAAAACTAAAGAGATTTCGAGATCTTCAAAATGTTCTTAATATTAATCAAAATTATGTATTGAATTTAAAAACTTAAGCAAAATCCAAACTGGACAGTCCACGCGCCCACCTCCGTAACGTAACGTTTTCAAAGTTTAGAATGGCGTCACGTTTTGATACTCGGCATACTTATATCTCGACACATTGTCACATCGAATGTGTATTCCAATATTGGGCGGACACCCACAAACCAGTCCCCCTCCCCCGGGGCGGACACCACGCTTTATAACGGATTTTAGGGGAACAATACAACACAAGCTTAAATACAATTGCAATCGATTGCACTACAATAGTAATGTTGTACCGGGCACTCAGAACGAGACGTATTCATTAAATCAGATGATGCGGTTACTGCTGAGGCCTCATGCATTCCAACGATTTCAAAATAAAACTAAACAAATCAAATGCGGTTCGTTACAATTCTTTCTAATTTACTTTTGAATTTTAAACACATATTTTATTTTTGTTTACAAATGTTATTCGGTATACCATATCGAGTACGACAAAAAAATTCTAAGCGTATTTATTACATAATAAGTTACATTATAATATCATCAACTTACGTGTACACAATCACCGATGTCGACTAGAATATCAGTCATGGAATATTGTATATTTAATTCAATAACCATTTAACACATTTTGTTAGTTTCTCAATATTGGTATAAGCGCCATCTAGGCGACGGCGCGCGAACTACTCGCAGAGCCACTGCGGTGCACTCCGTCTCACCAAATCAATGTTTTTGTATTTTGTTGCCTTGTTATACTTCTGTTATCGGACAGTACAATACATTTGTACAATGAACACACAACATTTATGAGGTAGCATCATTACACGATCACAAATACGTTCACAGCTCAATATTGTTTGTACAATGCACGCCCGACTGCGCGAACATAACATACGAGACGTGCATATTGGGAAATAATATCTTAAGGAATAATTCAGAAAGTCCGTTGGAAGAAACGGAAACAAACTGCAACTGGGTAGTCATACAAGTTCCTGTGATTTTGTCGGTTATAGAGCGAGTACTGGCTCGTCGTGCTCCTGTTGGACGACACGCCGCGGCCTCGTGTGTCGCGGCCGAGCTGCTTAGAACGTCAAGATCGGTTCTTCGCGATGGTCGAGAATATCTGAAATGCAGACAATGAGCGATAAAACTATGAATTGGTTGCATTTTTTTAAAGCCTGGGTACTTTATAATCGGACCTGACCTTTGGCGATAGTCCACCAGGGCAGCGTCACGTACGTCAGGAAGGCGTTGAGCGGCGAGGAGCTCTGCCTCTTGCCCTCCTTCCACAAGTGGAAGGTCTGCGAGAACCCCCGCATGGCCCACAGCGGGTTGTACAGCCCGGCGTCCAGCTCTGTGCCGCGCGGACATGGCGCCGAGAACAAAGAAAGTTTCAGGGGTCACATCTAGCTACGTGCCCGGTCGAGATCGTTCCGTGAGAAATTATTAGAGGCTGACTTAAAAGGACAAAATTAACAGAGAGCAGGGCGACAAGCGAATCTGCAGCGCAAAGCGAGCGGGGGGCGGGGAGGGGCGGCGTGGGGGGGGGTGCGTCCCGCACCGCGTCGCCCTACCGTGATGTTCTTCTTGGGCAACGTCGCACCAGAAAAGTATTATGCTCGTGCCGTCCTCGGGGCTGGTGGCGGCGCGCCCGGCCAGCCGCTCCCCGCCCGGAACATGCCCGCCGCCCGCCCCGCCCGCCGGCCCCGCGGCAAGCGTCACGTACAGCGCGCGTCCCGCCGCGCCCCCCCGCCCCGGCGCGCCGCCCCACCCGTCTTCCTCCATCCCCCGCACGGCGGGCGCGCCCCCGGTCCTGCAGCACCCCGGCCGCGCTCCGCCAGACAGCGCGCCGTCGTCCAGCGCGCGGCCTCGTCGCAGCCTTCGCACACGCCGGCCGGGCTCCAGGCGCGGGGCGGCGGCGGCGGCGGCGGGCGGCAGGGGGCGCGGCGCGGAGGGCGCGGTGCAGAGGGCGGCGGAGGGCGGTCGCGGACACACGGTGTGCAGGCAGGCGGGGGAGGAGAGGTCGCGGGGCGCGCGCGGGTACAGGTCGCGCATGGCCGGCTGGCACGCCCGGCGCGCGGAGGAAGCCGGCCGGCGCCGCCCTGGCAACACACAGGGCCGCGGCCCCTCAGTCCGTGTGCTCTGGGCGGCCCGCGCGAGCCCTCAGTACATCGGGTTCTCGCATTTCAGTTAACTATTACGTAAATCTTGTAAAACTCAGCAGCATCCCGTTATCATATCATCGAGGCACAGAATGTGTTCGCGTTCCCAGGCAGCATGCGACACACACGTTCACTCGTTTAAGATCTATAGAGCGGGCGCTAGCAACCTCTACGCTTGAGTCGATATTCTCAAATGTACTATTCGGTGCGCAAGTTTATTGAACGGCTTCCTCCGAGCGCCACCACTAGTGCTATGAGATTCCGTTTGATTATAGCTAAATCAAATAAGGTACGAAGAGAAACAAAAAATCCAGCACACTACATGCAAGAAGCCAACACGTGGAAACTACGTGAAGCTCAGGGAATAAGAAACAGAGCCAACAGTGGAACTCGCGCCCCGCTACAAACTGAGCCAAGCACCAACAAGCGGCGGAGGGCGGCGGGCGGCACGTACCGTCCCTGAGGTCCCCGGCCTCGACCTCCGCGACCCCGCTGACCATGGAGTCGAGCCCCTCGTTCTCGGAGCGGCTCTTGTCCCGGTTGTCCTTGGTGCGCCACCCGCTGCGAGTGAAGTTGTTAATGTTGGCGCTGGGGTCGCTCAGACGACGCTGAAATGCAATTAAAACATACCTATTTAAATTTAAATCTGATACAATAGATTCGTCATGTGACATATAGATGGCGCTACGCGGCAGAATGTATTCGATTACACTAGTCACTAGGCGGAGACACAAGCTCTCGGCCCACTGGATGTTGGTTTTGGTTGAGCCCCATCGAACTCTAGTTCGCATCGTGAACGGCCTCTAGCCGGAGATGAGCTCGGCGACTGAATCGCACTGTACAACAACTAACACAACCTTCAAACCGGAACATATGACGACTTGCGTCGTGGCAGAATTAGGTCGTGTGGTAGAACTTACCTCTGCAGGCCTACAATCACCATCCTAATTTTATTTATAGAAATTAAGGAAATCTACAGTAGGTCTCACCTGATGTCGATACACAAACAGCTCCTCGGGGTCCTCATCCCAGTCACTATCCCACATGTCTGTGGCGGCCAGGCCGGGCTCAGACGTGGGGGTGTCGACCCCCGCCCCCCGCGGTCTCGACACTGCCATCTCCGCGTGTCCCTTGCCCCCCGGGCCCTTCATGCGCACGAACTCACAGCGAGCTGCTGTCTTGCTGCCCAGTAGACCAAACGACATGCGCTGGGCTACTTTAGTTGATAATGAAGTTTGCTGGAATGCAGGACGGATCAATGAGTCATTCTATTCATATTATATTCACAAACAATTCGTTCGAGCGTGTGCTCGCTGAGCCCAGTATATCGTCACACGGTTGTACGCGGTTTTTACTTTCATTTATGAATTGAAATATGCCTGTACGTAACTATTGAGGTAATCTGTACATAAACTAACATATTAAAGAGTTTACTTCCACAAACAAAACGTGTTGTAGAGCGCGTGTGTCCTCACGTGCGCTCGCTCGTGATGCGACGAAACCACTTCGAGTTTTCCACGTTTATTCATAACTTGAACACCGCAAGCATGACTTCTGTATCCGCAACATACTTGTTCAATGTCATCTCTACGACCTATTTCAAAATGAGCTATGGTTTTAAGAAGACTGGCGATGTCCTTCTTTTTTACTATTCTTTGAAAATATTTAATAAGTAGGTTATTGAAAAATTGTGAATAACGTAAGGCGCGATTATATCAATGCGCTAACAGAACCCAACCAACAAACATAATATATATTTTTTTGCGTTTTTGAGTAAACATTCTCACGGCCCACCTAGTGTTAAGTGCTTACCGGAGCCCAAAGGTCGGAGTCTCAATTGTTGTGTTTAACGGGTGCGCTCTACAGAAAGCGGGCCCTTCACAATGCAAAATATGACTACTTCGCAATATAAATAAGCAACTCAGTGGTACCGACCCGTGCGAGCTGACAATACTCTCTACCACCAGTAGATGCCGGTTACCGATTTCAGTACGTTGATACAATACTCTTAGAACGCCTCCGGTGAATCCCTCAGTCGCCTTTTACGACTCCTGGGGGAAGAGACGGTGTAGGACTATTCTAGGCTATTATGCAGATAAAGTTCAAAAATAAACTGACACTCAAACTAGCTCTCTACATGCCTATCTATCAGTGAGTAATGTACTGTTTGTTTGCCACAAGCCGATGCTGTGTAAATAATCCGCTTCAATAAGCAACCCAAGCAGTGAAACGAGATTGTGTGCTTAGTGTGCGTTTTTTAACGTTCTCGATAGCGTAAGAGTTAACTCCAATTTGTATGGGGTTAGAACGTTTGCCTACGTTTGCCGCTAGAGGCGCTGTTCTAATTCCATACAAATTTGAGTTAACTTTTACACTATCGAGAACGTTAAAAACTCACACTAACACACTAGTGCCGCGGTTCATTTTGCACTACGCTCACTGCACGTAGTATATACACATCGCTCGCATCGCATCGCACAGAGCACGACTCCACGCAGGGCGCCATTCGGCTAGAAGACCATTAAAAGGTGCGGTCATTCTTCAAGGGAACAAGTTTAAATATGTCTCATTATTCATTTTCATTATTTCATATGTACCTATTAGTGTTATATTAGTTATTAAATTACGTGATTGTAGTAAAATATCAAATTACAGTCTCCAGTTTTTTTGTTTTGTTTTTTTGTGCTTATCTCGTGACAAGGTTGAAGTCTCAGTATCAGTACACCCGGCAGTCTTACCTTCGAAACGAATTGTGCAACGACTTCGCGGCAAAAATAGGCAGAGTAGTATAGAGCACATTCATCCAGAAAGTTAAGATGACAAAAAGGATAAGATACTGCTATTGAGGGATGAACAAAGAGTCCAGTAATTCGAGTAAGCCGTTCTTTTCGAGGTTATTTTTGGATGCTTCAGATGGGTCGAAGAACTCATCCAACTAGTCGCAGCGGTTCAAATATTTTTTATGATATTAGTTATTAATTAATATCTTTCCGAAATAAGTCTAGCTTTTTTTAACTTATAAACACTTAAGGTAGCTCTGACGTCCTCACGACGTTTAATCCGTAAAAAACCTTTTATCTAAATCATAGTCGATTCCGATGTATAACAACATGAAAATAAACACGTAACGTTTGATCAAACCGGAATTTTATAATTAAATTTAATTGAAATGAATATTAACGTACGAATAATGTGGATAATCCAGTTTTATTCGCGAGGACACAGTCAGGTTCCAAGTTTACCTGTTCATATCATATATAGCAGATAGTTTTAAATATTTAATTATTGTAAATAAAACGATTGAGATTTGTTTGAACAAGATATTACGTTGCTTGGTATATATTTAAGGTGCATGTGGATATGTTTGGTACACTTTTGAGAGTTAAGCAAANTACGAATAATGTGGATAATCCAGTTTTATTCGCGAGGACACAGTCAGGTTCCAAGTTTACCTGTTCATATCATATATAGCAGATAGTTTTAAATATTTAATTATTGTAAATAAAACGATTGAGATTTGTTTGAACAAGATATTACGTTGCTTGGTATATATTTAAGGTGCATGTGGATATGTTTGGTACACTTTTGAGAGTTAAGCAAAAATATAATTAAATTGATATTTAATTATATATTGACCGCTGTAACGTTCCTGCCGAGTGTGGATGGCTTCACGGCACTTTCCGCCACGCACTTGAGCACTTAGCCTCACACGATATCATTTGACAACTGTTATCAGTTAATGTCATTCTATTTAAACTTTATCATTCACAGCTTAGGATTTTCTGCTCAGGCAGGTTATAGGGCATGTGGCACTGTGTATGATTGCAGGAGGCCGAAATCGGATGGCTATGCTATCTATATTCCTGTATCCTCATATTCTCAATTCCCTAATTCCCGTTTCACCTCTTTCATCATCCTAGTAAGCAGATTCACATTGCTGTCAGTTTCTGGTACGGAGCAGTAGTGCGTTCGAGTTTGAATAGCAGAGCAGGTTGTAAAGTAATACTTCAACTTTATGACGATGGTGTGTTTGTTTAGTTCATTTACCCATTTACGGCATTACATTTAGTAATATAAGAGTGTCGATATTGTGTGGAAGAGTCGTCGGCGTGACGATGGCGGCGGCGGCGGCAGGGGGTCGGCGTATCAACAAGTCCCAGTCTGGACGGCGGCGAGGCGGACGCCAAATTAACCCCACATCGCTCCACTCCGCTTCACTTTTATAATTCAAATGGAAATTTTCTAACCCTCTGGGCTGGAAGGTCGTTAGCTTGCGTATGCTGTGCTGATAATGTTTTTTGATCTGAATAATCACAACACATCTTTTTTTTCACTACTACTAGTTCGTACTATAAAACGTACGTTATTTATCACAGGCAGATCGTTCTCGGTCAGTCGGCCCGAACCAGAATACAGCCTGCTATTGCTATTTTCGTATCCTTACTGTGTTTACATACGCACCGCCCCCGGAGATGTGTTTACACGGGTCGGTTCCCCGTCCTATCTGGTTTGAAAGGTGGCATTACGCGAAATAATTTAATACGATTGAAAGTTCGACCTTCCCACGTGATAGTGGACGCTAGTAACCACCAGGTGTCCATTATTTTTGGTAACCGCATGAAAAAGCTCGGAACATCTCTAAGGCCATCTGTTGTTACAAAATAGAGAAATAAACCTAGTGCCCTAGTTAGTACAGTAATATGCGACGTCTAAAAACAATAATAGTACGTGGGACATTAGTTATTAGTGGTGAAGTCACTCCGAAGACTATAAAAAGTCACACTCGGCCTAGTTATAGATCGCGCAGTCTCCGGCGAGAGCTAGGGTTATCACAAACGGAATCCCTACAAGATAGTTACTTGTTCGTCGAACTACCGCGAGGCCCTGCGGTTCCTGCTCATAAACTATAATAATATAGTTTTGTTTGAGAATGTCATATACACGTGTTCTGTGTTCAGTTTCGGTCAAGCAATTACCAGTACCTACTCCGGTGCCCGCGTGAACCAATAAATTAGTTCAGAAGATCGTAATTTACAAGTTAAACGCAACATCGACCTATTTTTCCCGTTTCCACTGAACAACAAAATTTACCTCATACCATAAAAGTACTATAAAATTCTACATACATCAACAGATCAAACACTAGTGGGAACAGACAGCGTCTGGTTCATAATCAATCTGTCAAATTTATTAGTTAGTTTACTGACAGCGGTTAAGTATAAAAGGTAAATTTATCGATCATCTCAAAAATAGTTTGGCAAAAATATTAGTTTTTACGTTTTGTATTTATAACAGACCATAAACAATATATTCGTGCCAATGTCTGCGTTATTCTGTGTCTGTTTCGTGTATGTGATACATTAATAATGTTTTATGATTTACTTCAACTTTGAAGTTCAACTATTTTTACTCATATTTTGTTGTCGTTAGCATTATTTTATTTTTTAGTACCGAGTGAGTTAGTTAAAAAATATGAGCTTATTTATTGTAAGAAAATATATTATTACGGGCCATAGAAATCACGAACACAAATAGTTTTGCTTTGAACACATAAATAAAATCCCATAAACTCTATAAATCTGTTTAAAGATCTGCTGTAAAATGAAAATATGAAACGACAAAACTAAATATATTTATTATAGAAGATACCCGGCGCGGCGTTGCGTGGGTGCGACATCAGCGTTTCCTGTGTTGTAAGTTAATCCACATTATGAACCATCTTTCCGCGGAATTTCATTCAATTCCGTTCAGTATTTTTTGTGTAATTGATTAACAAACATGCAAACTTTTGCATTTATAATGTAGTGTGGTCGTGATAAATCTCAGTGAGCAGGCGATCTCTTTGAATATTTAATTAGCCAGTAAGTGGGAGCCCTGGTGCGAGTCCGCGGCGTGGGCGGGCGGCGTGACGTCAGCACTCCACCGCCTCCTTATATTGTAGCGACAAGCACCAAACAAGTTCAGCTTACTAAACTTTTCATGAAATTATCAACTACAGTGGGACAAAACGAATTAACAGATGTTCTCTGAAAGACGGTTCGCCATAATCCCAGCAACTGTCGAAGTGTTTTTACATACTTACGTTGGTAGAAGGGCTGTTGATATACCATTAACAAGATGATGAATCGTGGACGCCCGGACTACAACGATACGCGCCATTATTAATTTACAGAACCTAAAAACATCAATAGATTAGGTACAAGGCCACGAAGCTGCGATCTCTGGACTCACCTAGGCACCATCGCAGAACTACGATAGCGACAAGTGTTTATATTGAAACTATCACAATTAAATTTTAAATAAATCAGGATACTCTCATCCGGTTGAAAGATCCCCCCACAAACGTATGTGCGCACCCTAATAAGTAACTGATAAATGTTTCACACTAGTGGATCTCGCTGGCCGCTTGGCGTCACGGGCGAATTACTGTTACAACAATTTCTCAGAGCTCTCTCTCGTTCCGACAGAACTCTTAAAGTGAGCACAACATACAACTAATATTAATCAAATATACCTCTTAACGCTAACTTAGTCAACGCCGAGCCAACATTCTTTGATAAAAGCAATGCAACCAGTCTGTTGATCAGACAACAAACAGATTGCGAAAATGTAAATATATCTGTAATTGTCACCAGAGGACAACACAGTCCTGCGTCAGATAAGTTTTGATATCTCACATACCAGATGCATTTACAGCGCCCACTCTCGATAAAAATACGTACGAATATTTATAACTACTACTACATATCACTGTGACGGTAAGTGATGAGTGTTCAATAGTAGGTACATAATTATACGATTTAGATGAGATATACATGCGGTGGAGGTAGCTATACCGCATCGCCGCATAGAATGAACCGGTAGTTCTTTACTCCCGATACTGGCTGCTTTATTTTTATCAGCTTGGACTCAACTGTTCATAGGACTATTGAACTTTAGGTATCCATATAATACCGCAGTCGATCGTACAACGGCAGTCCTATCCTTCTAACCAGAATGAATGAAAACATGTGAATACACGCGTGTATTGTTTGAGTACCACCCCTCACCACCGTGACAGGTTTACAGGGTGAGTAAACTTTAAGCGGCTTCCGTAACACGACCCATTAGCGACGGGAGCACTAACAATATTACCTAAGATAATTTGATACTCTTTAGTTTGTATTAGCTCACATTAACAGAGCAGCAAGCCGTAATACTGACTAGAAACTAGATGATATTCGTACGCCTCATACTACGTGGCAATGAAATATTCGTCCCTCACATTTACATTATTATTAATATTATTATTATTAATAATACTTAATTTATGTTCAAAATAATATTGTGAATTTGATAATAGCAAAAACTTATTTAAATATGAACATATAAACAGGACGAGTACACTGAATTTGTTTCGAGTTTTTTTTTTCAATACTTATGACTTTTTCTAAGTGTTGGTAGAGTTAATTTTGGTATTCAAAAAGTATGCCAAATGACGTCCAAGTTGAATTATATTATTTACTTTCAATCATAGTAATAATAACCATCTACATACTTCCAATCACGCATTTAATTTTCTCTATTTAATTATAGATACTTTTATTTCTTAAAACGTAAGAAGGTAATCCTCACAGACACATTCTAAGGATAACTGTAAATGTTTATTTTCAAATTTGTGAAAATAAATAATAGCGAAATTACTAAGTGTTTTATCAAAATAGTCCGGCGTAATAATAACGGTTTCGCAAAGTTTAACAAACAAAATATAAATGACAAAAATATAAAATATATAGGTACGATAATTATATTGCAAGCGAGAATATACCCTGCTCCCCTCCCGTCGGAGGCAGCGGCCGAGCGATAACAGGAGCGTGTGTATCTCAAGGGCGCGTGCCGGCGCCGACCCGCCGCCCGACACATCCACACTCCTCATAAACACAGCTAAACCTCAACGAACGGCTTCACATACACAGTTTGCAAGACTGTCTGTACACGCTAGTCTCCAATGGCTGAACCAACTTGGCTATGTTTTTCAATACACAATAGAATTTTTCCTTATAATACCAATACCATCCACCAACCAATCGAACCAATACTTGTTAGTATTGGTTCGATTTTTTTTATAAAAAAAAGCTGCTCCAACGCCTTAAGTATTGATTTGGCCAGTTTAACAGTATAAACAAAAATGACAGGTGCTTAGAGAAAAAATAATCTAAATACAAACAGATCTGATCAGTTTCTCCATACGCGAATCTGTGATTTTAAGAACAGAGCAAACGAATATGTTATTCTAACTATGTAGGTACTTAAAAGATATGTACTTAAAAGATATATATAAGATATATATATTATTAGTGAATAATAATTTACAATACTAAAGTTAATAGGAAATTAATATTAATAGGTCAGGGGATGTCTATCAGAAGAATATTATCACGTACCAATACTTGGGTTTAGAGAATCGTAGCCAATCACTGTATTTTACTACTCTTCAAATACGAAGGCGAGATACAGGTTGGCAGGGATCAAATATATGTACAAAGTCTTCTTTTTCCGCAGAACTGGTGCGATATATGTTACATACATATTACTACTATGGGATATATAACAATAACAAATTTTTATTGCTTCTTCATTACGTTCTATTTATTGAAAAGGAAAAGTTTTAGATAACACAAAATAATGAGTAGGTAACTATTTACTGTAACGTCACATTAGCGACTGATGCATTAAATACACTCTAAAGAAACTTGGGAGAAAAAACATGGAAACCATCACCAACGCCATCAGTCTCTGACGTCACCGCTCGCAACGTCAATATATATTTATTGCCTTTGCAGGCAGAGGAGAGTACGGACCACCTGATGGTAAGCGGCTACCGACGCTTATGGACGTCAGCAATGCCAGGAGCAGAGTCAAGCCGCTACCTACCCTTGAGTTCTATCCACAGGGCTCGTTTGAAGAAGGACATGTCATAGCACTCGGGAAACAGCGTAGAGAGAAGTTCATTCCAAAGCCGGATGGTATGTAGCGTTTCAATGTCGATGAACGCAGCGGTTCCGGATAATATGGATGAACTCTGCTCCGGTGGCGGGAGGTGCGATGGTAAAAAGAAGATGAGGGGATCATCTCGAACAATATTCTCAGAGCATTCCCCGTGGAACATACGGTACAAAACGCAGCCCCTCCGTAGACCCAGAAGTTCCAAGCGATCCGCGAGAACGGGACTGACTGAGTCAGATGGAAGCAGCTGGTATTTGGGAACCCCGGCCCAGAGGTGAGAGCAGAACTCCACGCGAGGCCAGACCTGTGCTCTGTAAAGCGCAAGTATTTGTCCAGGCGTGAAATAACACTTCGCTCTATTGAGGACTTCCAATATTTTAGAGGCCAATTTTATTAGAAGCCGATAATTTGATTAAAATATACGATATAAGATATGCAATAATCATAAAAACAAAGCACATTCAATACTTTCATGAATATTTTCGTAATCTGGGCACTTGAAAACATTACAATTTGATAAGATATCCAGGGCAACAAAAAAAGATTTTTTTGTAGAGCTGTGTTATTATTATGTTGTGTCGTCGTGTAATGGCTATCGCACTCACAGCACCAGAAAGTTTGACTGGCTCACGGCAGAGATATGTATACAGGATGGCGGTACCTCTCCATGCACGCTTAGATCCGTCAACGTCCTACCAAATATCTGCGTTCGACTTTTCTATAATAAAATAAGTACGTTTCTTTTCGATCAATCACGTATATAATTATTGCACAATGCTCCAATAAAACACAGAGTCGGCAACTAAATGTAGGTACAGGTACACACGTCATATTATTTTTAATTTAAGTAGCTAAATTGCAAAGAATGGAACGTGTAATGTGTATTGGTGCCTAGTGCGAGTTTTTTAACTTCATAATTAAGCGCGTTAAAGTTAACTCAATTTTTTATGGAGTTGGAACAGCGCCCCTCACGGCAAAGGAAGGGAAGCTGTTCCAACTCTATATAAATTTGAGTTAACTTTTACGCGATCGAAAAGTGAAAAAACTCGCACTGAGCACACTGATCATCTGTACCAGTGGTTTTACTATGAGATTGTGAAAATTGGATAGATTAAATTTGGAATATAGATTAAACTGTGCATGTGATACTTGCGACTAATATAATTAATTTTATTACGCGTTCACCTTGACACTGAACCGTGAATATTAACTCTGAACACGGAATCCTTGGCAGGCACCTGTCCTCTATACAAACTTGACCGGTTTTGTGTTAATCTCTCCAATGTACAGAAATATCTTTACATTACGTTTAGCTATTCATATATACCACGTTGTTACCTTATCGAATTTATTGTATATCTTGTCGTATCAGCGATATTGGAAGGCATTTTCTATATGATTTTGCAAGATTTCGTAAAAATACCGCTCGTTACTAATATTGCTAATAAGGCCTAAAGAATAAAACTTCCAATCACCAATAACTTATGAACCAATTTTTCTTATGAAATACGTACTTATCAAATGTTCACGATGGACTTCCACGCAGGAATAATGTCTTGTTAAAAATCAAGCTCGCAAAATTGTAATTCGCGTAATTACTGGAGGTAGGATGTTTTGTGAGTGAGCACGGGTAGGTACCACCGCCCTGCCTATTTCTGCCGTGAAGCAGTAACGCGTTTCGGTTCGAAGGGTGGAGCAGCCGTTGTACTGTTGGGCTCCTTTTGAAGGGCACGGCTGTGCATTTCGTGAGATTGATATCAATTTATATTCTTAAAGTCTATGAACCACCATCGGATTGCCTTATGTTTCATTCTAAAACAATCAAACAAGAACAATTTTCATATCAACATAAGAAACAAAATTACCTATTGTTTCCGTAACACCTTTTAGCTATAAGCCAGATTCAATTTAGCAATTGTACTGAATCGTACTGTGACACTATCAACAATTCGCAAAAATCTTTAATAATAACATCTGGTCGATGTTCTCCATTCTATCCTAAGAACCACCGACTAACAATTACGACATTACTATTTGATACATATTGAATACTTTTTGTAGGCAGACGAGCATACGGCCCACCTGATGGTGAGTGGTTACCGTCGCCCATGGACTTCAGCAGTGCCAGGGGCAGAGCCAAGCCGCTGCCTACCGCTAAACCGCTACCGTTTATTATATATATATTAAATTTTCAATCGCCGCGTACCATACACAGATGACATCACGGCCCACTGAGTATTAAGTATCGTGCGCCCACCCACCTTCAAACAGCTGAAGTCCCAATAAAGTAGTATCGTAAAAAGTAGGGCCTTCGAAACGGAACCTAAGATGCTTTGCGACACAAATATGCACAGCAGCGGTACCACTCCTTGCGGACTCAGCCACAATACTACCAATCAGAACTTCAAAATCTGCTAGATTAATTTGTTTATTAATTACTTAAAGGTAGGTAACTAACTACCTGACGACTAAACAGTGTCAGCCCTATCGAAAAACTCTATATGTGATCCGATTCACCTAAATGTCAGATGAATCTAGTTTGTTAAGTTTTTGTGTATATTTTGCAATGAAATATGTATACTCGTAATAATGCATCGTATATGAAAATTTGATCTCAATTTTATTGGTATAAAACCGCTGAAAATTTGGATTGGAGTTGGAAGGTGTCCCGGTTCCCCCAAATCTACAGTAATGTTCGGTACGCTTATTTATATACAGTTCGCATAAAATTTTGAAGTCGTTTGATTTTAAATTAGCGCTTTCCTCATCGTTTCTGTTCACGCGTATCCAAGAACTAATCAGTTGTTTTTGTACAATAACACAAATGCGCATTTATCGCCATCGTTGCGTCACGAGCTCGTACTGATGACTCATTATTTAATTATTTTATCGAAATAGCAGAGCACACCAATTAAAAGCCTACGGCTTTACTCGGCCGATAACTGACCATCCGCATTATCAACGCTATGCAGAGAGACAAGGTGAGGCTGCTTACAACGGACCGACGATAGGAAAGAAAAGAAAGAACTATTGACTCGAGGTTGCTGAGATTACATAGTCGTGTTTTTTTAATTAATGGCAAGTTATTATAATGTTATATTGCCTTGTCCTACATTCTACGTAAACTACAATAAATCGGCTAGTTTCAGGCAAAGCAATAACTAATCAAACAGACTTTCAAACAGTACCTACGTGAAATAAATGCAGTGAATTATCCAACGAACGCTAAGCTCACTCTGAACAAGTTTAACACAAGGTCAACACTAATTTGGTTTTATCATACGAATGATTTTAACAAGCTAATGTTCTGAGTATTAACTCAGTCGTTAAAATTAAAATTGTCGACATAAAATTTTAATTCAATTTACCATTTTTTGTTACCAGTTTCTTAATATAATTAATTGAATCAATCGGTCACAAAAATACGTAGGGATGCTGGTAATTTGACTGAATCATTGGCATGAAATTATAATCGACAGCAAAATGCGGGTTCTTTGTTATAAACTAAGTACAGCCCTACGTACGCGGCTAAGTCAAATCATAAGCAAGTGTGTACACTACATAATTTCACGAACGGCTATGTACCACGCTGGAAGACGATTACCGTGTTCAAAAAATTTTACTCGTATTGCTACTTGTCTATAAAATAATGAAAAAGAAAACAAGAAAAATATTTTGTCACACCACGAAGTAACAATCATCTGCACTGACAAAATCGCGGATAATTTAACTAATCTTTTCCATGGGGTGGTGGAGACTGTTCCCAGAGTCGAAACGAAGCTCTAACTTATATATTATTATAAGTATAACTTTATAATATAAAATTTAACTAGACAATTATTTTAACATAATTTTGTTAGTGACTATGACGGTTGAAAAATCAAGCAGATTCAAGACTTGTAAAGGGTTATTGTGCCATATTTAATGTCGGTCACGGAGTCGGGAACACTTGTTGCTGGTTTGTTTAGGATTTGGATCCGCTTCGAGCAACCCAATGACCTTACGTGGTAGGGCCGGGCCGACCTTATCCACAATAGCTCGGCTTGTGTCAGGACATTTCGATACTGGCTCAAGTTACTGTGTCACGTCTACATGACCGTAACAATAAACGTGAAAAGGAGATTTCCCTCGTCAAACGTAACCAACTGAACTATATTTCATCAAACTTATTGTTATTTTGGAGGTTTTTGCTTTTTTTCCCACCTAGCCTGATAGCCTTGAGAGGCTATTTCAGCGTAACCTTAACTAGTAGGTAAGCTCATGGGGCTCAAACCGGAGTGAAGTGTGATATTTTGATTTGTCCAAGAAGTTGCCTTTCTTATAATGCAGTAAGTATTGCTGTCACATAACCTGAAATGTTAGGAGACTGGACACAAGGGAGGTTAGACTTACCCTAGAGTCGTAGACCCTGGTGAGCGTGTCGTATCGGATGGAGCCGAGGAAGATAACCGCCTGGGCGCTGCCACCCCGCCCTCGCGCGACCAGCTCCACGCACACCATCTCGCCATCTCGCACCACGATGTCACAGAACACCTGCCGATACATTGTCCACCTTAATTAAATTAAATCAAGCAATTGTAATTTAGTAATTAAAATATAGATACGTAAATATAGTAATTATGGATTATTCTTACATTTGTGTATTGCGTATTGACGCACCTATTACAATATTTCTATGCATGTGCGATGTTTTCAACGTCAAATACCTAAATAGCAAATCGGTAAACATGGACAAAATACGAGTAATCTAAGTAGAGTGCGAGCTCTAGTTGCGTGCAGTTGTACAGCGAGCCCTTTATTGACAGTAACGTTGCATAATCCGCAGTCTGTCTGTATGTATACCCTGTATAACCAGATCCGGGCTAGGTGTATAGTGTATACATATGCCATTTCCTCGAACAAGAACACAATCTCCATCCGGCACGTATCAGTGCGACGATATCGAACCTCATCGTGATAGCGAGTATCCTGATAAGATTATCACGAGTTCGGTCGACTTGCACCGGTATATCTTGATATGAAAACAATAGTAATCTCGACGTTTTTTCGTTCCGTTTAATGTGCGGACATTTTATTGCCAAGACCCTGGTCCACTAACACCGTTTTCCCAGCTTACTATACTTTATAAATCAATAACAACGAACGGAGATTAAATCTATAAACCTGTTCAAATCTCGGTGCCTAAGATAGGCTAATTGTCGGTACAAACTACAATAACCATGAATACCAACGCTGCATTGTGATATTACGTCTAGGTCAAATTTGGGCTAATTAATGAACAAAAGTTCCACATTCAGCGGCCCCAAGCTACATGCGACATTCTATTGTGTTGTGGGTAGAGACGACCAAAATAAATATACTACCCTAACAACAACAAAATATAACAATTGCTTGATTAATAAAAACTTTCATTTTATGTTGTATTTTATGTATCATCTTTATTCTGAGAAGTCACCTGGGGTCGGCGCAACATGTTTTCTCCTTCCATACTCTTCTATCATATACCATTTCTTCGCTCACTCCCCTCTTACCCATATCGTCTTTCACGAAATCCATCCATTTTTTCTTAGGTCTACCTTTTCCTCTATATCCTTCCACAATCATAGTTAACATTTTCTTACCAACCTCATTTCATCTCATCACATGTCCATATCATCCCAAACGCGCACTTCTCAGCTTCTCTGTCACAGATGCCACTTTCAGACTTCCTCTAACATATTCATTCCGTATTCTATCCATTCTCGTTACTCCACACATCCATCGCAACATTCGCATCTCTGCTGCATGCAATCGCCGCGTTGTATTTTATGTATATTGGATAATAAATGACTAAAGTAAGACGAGCCTCTTATATTTTTTTACGAATCGTAACAACTTCAGATAGTACTAGGGTACGATGCTTTGCGATGTAACGAAACTGCTTAGCAGTATATATATAGGGAGGTAACTTGACACGAGTAGCTCATATTCATATAACTGTGTGATACGAACATTTCGTATCGTATAACAAACGCACACCGGCGCGGCGTCCGGTCCGGCTCTCGGCCGAGGTTGTTATTAAACGGAATGAAATCTGCTAAAATTTTATATTTAAATTCGAATCCTTCGCAAAATAAACTCGAGTTAGCTTTATTTGTAACGACGGTATAAATATGTGCAACTCTTTCATGGCGACAATAATCGCATAGCTGATAAAGACTTTATTATAAAACAATTATATTAATTGGAGCAAGTTCTCTTATCCCATTGATAACATTAATACGTCAGTGACAGAGCGACGTTACACAATACATTCATATACCTAGGACGACGGTTTACTTTCATTTGCTTGCTGCTCCATTAAAGATCGTTTTGTCGGGACATCATCGATGTATGACTGGCTAAAATGCATCCAGTGAATCGACTTGATGAGTGCTCGTGTACTTAATAACAATACAGTGGAAGTTTGGGAGCTATGAGAGATCACACGAATACATATACATACATACTGCAGAACTGCTCTTTAAAAAACGCATAATTAAAATTACCTTTGTAATTTAATATCACGCTTATTATTTTCGTTTAAAGTAATTATAATATCCATCGTTTCGAATATCGTTTCCGTAACCGTGAACAAGTAAGTTAGGTATATGGACTTTCATTGGGTTTAGATTTAACCGAGGGTGGCTACGGTCAGGTACTTATTAATTCAGTTCAATATTGAGCTTGGATCGAGCAATTCAAATAATTTTACAGTCGAAAGAGATCTTTATGTCGTTTTCGACAGATTATTATTTGAGTTTTTACAATTATAATACTATTAATTCATATAATATCTACCATTACGCAAATTAAAACACTTAATTATTTGAGCACGAAAATTATCAATTATTAGAACGTTTACTTACAACGACTAATACGTGTAATAAAAAAGGACTTTAGATAAAGTGTAATCATATCGAGCGGTGCGATGTCAAATCCCGCAGACGGGTACCAATTTTTCTGGTAATGAAATATGTACTTAATTTATTTCACGAATGAGTTCGACGATAAAACACTAACATCCTGACATATCAACAACAAAACTCGCGATACTGATAATTTGCGTAATAACTTAGATTATTAGATTCCACTTCTCAAAGGTGGCGGCATTGTCGTTGTGATGTCTATTGCACGTGAGCTCTTAAACCCGTCCATGGAATAAATATATATAAGTTAACGCATATCAGACTACGTCCTAATCGAGTAACAAATCTATTTAAATTATCCAAAGTATTGCAATAGTTTCCGTTCAAGAAATGAATCAAACGGAAACCAAACAAATATCTCCGAGGTAATTAGCACCTGACGATACACATACTCGTGGCCGCTGCCAACGTTGTAATTGAATTAGGAAGTATCATGGTGATTACTATTTCCATTCCACACTGACTGATTCACGAGGCTCATCGTCTCATCCTTGACGTCAGGCGAGCCAACATGCCGTATGACTGGATCAGCTCTCAGTATCCTGGTCATAAACGAATACCGGGCCAACAGACATTACAACACGTATGTATGTAGCTGTCGCAGTACAGTAGGAATAATGACGAACCAAACTTACTGCTACGAACTTTAACTGAATAGGCAGCAGCTTGGTGATATTTACGAGCGACGATGACCACTCATTCTCATATGGGCTCGTCTGCCTATACTAGAATAAAAAAATGTATGTAAATAAAATTACTTACTTATAATTTGTACTCAGTCCTTGCCGAAATGACGAATAGCAGCGATATTATTTTGTGATTCGAGTTAAATACTCCACGAGTAGCCAAACAACATCAGTTCAGCAAACAGCGAATATTAAAAAGACATTAATCGATCGAAAGCGACTGACTGGACTCCTGCAGCCGAACGCGGTTCCGTCATGTTATTGTCAGTGATTTTTTTGTAACAACCTCTAAAGCAACATGTACGATACGACCCCAATAAATAATTTCAACTAAATTCGTCATTTTATTATTATCAGCCTATATCACAACAGATTTCCGTACCTTATTTTAAAACTTATTAGCTAAATAATCTTTTATTAGTTATTGTTTAATAATCAACTACTAACATTTAATAAAAAAATAAATAAAAGTTGTATAAGGAAAGACGAGACATAAATAGCTAAATAGCAAGAGCAAACAGCAAGTCGCTTGGTGAGTGCGCCATCTAATGTGTAAAATGAGTCATCAATTACTATACTTAGTTGTGCTGTACCGCGAAAATATTTCGTATTGTAAAACTCGAGAACGGCTGGACCGATTTGGCTAATTTTGGTCTTGAATTATTTGTGGAAGTCCAGAGAAGGTTTAAAAAGTAGTTAAATATGAAAATGCTCGGAATTAAATAAAAATACCAATTTTGCTTTTCCTTTGATGTGTCCCCCGTCGGACGGATTCCTTTTGTTTGTTTTATTTTATGCAAAAGTTTAGGTCTTTTATTTATCCATTGAGGCACTACGAAGTCTGCCGGGTCAGCTAGTGAGTAATAATTACGATTGGTTGGTACATGTGGGCGGTTGTTCGCTGGCTGTGTCGTAGGAACGTTAAATTAGATCACAGAGCACGTTATCTGGACCCAGCTAGTGTTTATCAACGTGTTATTGAGCTAACGGCGCTGAAGTCGTCGCGTGTCTCTGGTGACGGTTGACATTAGTACCAAGTTGCTCGCCTGTCGACGTATACTGATAAAAAAACTGTAGGCTTAGCGACTATGTGCTATCAATACGTCCGGGACGGTTACGAAAAATCCGCGTATTTTACTAAAGAATTTCGTAAATAAAATTAGGTGCGTGCGTACTCTTCTTATCGTAATTTTATTTATGTGGGAAACTAAATATTAGAGAGAGAAGGTGTAACATAATTTATTGTTTTAAAAGAGATAAGTATAAAGTAGGTATGCAAGATAACGAAATGTTTAAAAAGAAAATTGGGCCGACGCTAGTATTAATAAAAATCAATGCCCATAAGCTAATCACGTTATCACGCATTTACTGTGGTAAAATATTCAGCGGACAGTCTGTAGAGCCAAAAGGCCGAACACACTAAAAAGTATTTTTGGGCACAATTTAATATTGATCGAAGTCCGAAACGGTTTTTTAATGTGCAAGGACATTGGAGATAGATGTTCAAGATTTTAATTGAAAAATAACATTCCCTAACTTCCAAGATTTCCGTGGTCCATAAACACAATATAAACAGTTTTTAGCAGATTGAACAGTACATAAGTGTTTTAAAGTCATTGCACAACCTGTACTTCTGAATTACAGTGGATTGTGGACATTATTCATCACGCAGATTACTTTACACTTTTATTTTGTTTGTTTTAATAGACAGACTGTCGCTTGGGCCACCTGATAGCGAGTAGTGACAGAAGCACAGGCGTCCTACTGCTGAAGATTGTTTAAAACCTCGTTGGAAGAAGAGCATTAAAAGGACAAAATTCAATTTAAATTTCACCACAAAAAAATTTGACAATTTGAAAATTAAAATTAAAAGAAAACAAACCGATCTATTACAGGCGAAGTAAGTAGTCATCAAAATTTCAGAATATGTGTTGCGGTATATCCTTATGAAATTAAGGAAAAACAATAAATTAACAATGCGTATTACATACATTACTGCGCCAATAATTGCATAGTTAGCCCTACAACTAGCGCCTCAATGTTTGCATCTGTGGATACCTGACCGGGCATGTAATCAACAGAGCAATCATTCCGACATCAAATTATACGTAATTCTTCACAAATTCCCCTGATAATGAACTACAATAGTGCTATTTGGTGTTTATCTTTGTGTTTTAAAATCAACAAGCTGCACAATGATCACATAGCATGGGTACAATTAGTAACAAACAATTCTTGCCATGCTCTATGTTCAATTACGTTCAAGATTATTTTAATTAATTTGTTATTCTTTTGTCAATGCACCTACCATGCATTATCTCTGCACCACCCTATGGTCGACTGGACGAGAATGCCCATGACATTAAGTCCGCCTGTGTACAAGTTTTGTTTTGTGCATAAAGTATAAATAAATAAATAAATAAAAGAAATAAGAGTGATTTTGTCGCCGATAAACAGACTAGCTCACGGTCCGTGTAATGATAATCAGACACTGAAGCTATAGGACTCACATTACATACTCACAGAAAAATGCGTCGTTCTGTCTATAATTTCAAGGCTCTAGGTGTCTGTTGTACCTCTACCTAATTTAGTCCGCAAATATCACAGTAAGCATAATACACAATGACGTCTCAACAATGGAGCAGCAGTGACGTCACAAGTAATACTGTCGCAGGGAAACCACACTGTACACGCGCGTCAGTCGTCATGCTTCACATGAAAATGGAAGCCCTGATCTTTGGACTCGTGTTATTAATAAGTTACAATCACAACTAATGTGTCACCAAATTTTTAAGAAAAAGCAATTACATATTTATAGACCGATGATGAAGTACACAGGCTCATTTGATTACGCATTTACGTTCTATATTTAATTTACAATTCCCAAAATCACTATCAGAATTATATAAAAGTCAACACGGGGATGGGAAGTCTAAATCCATGAAATAACTACTTCAAAAATAACAAAATCAATAAAAAAGGCATTGTACAAGATCCTTAATGCATCAAAAACCAAATGAAAATACTTCCATACATGCAGGAATGACAAACATGAGATCTGGTTCACTGAACTTGTCAACAAATATACACAATGGAACGACGCTTCACGTCACACCTTACGAATGACGTCCTTATTATTACAACTAAACGTTTGTGTATGTTTTTACTATTCTGATTATAAGACTGGCTTTTGACTTTCCGAGCAAGTGTTTCAGCCGACGACCACACAGTGTAGAAGCATGGCCCAAGCAGTTCCCTGAGCTCCTAGATACTACACGCACCTTGACACATACATGCATAAGTCATTGCTTCAATTGCAATCTGCCTGCCTAACCTTCTATGTGGTGCAATCCTCTAGGACAACCAATATTTTTTCCTTAATTCAAGATTTATGGATACCGGGTATATAGTTAAATAACGACAAGAACAAACTCGCTCAAACTCGGTCTGCTAAATAAATAACTTGAACGGTGTATATGGGATATGACAAGATTCAAATAACGAACGGCAGCCATATTTAGACGCATCAGTGTCAGCTCCAGTCGATATTGAAGCGAGAGCAAACAATTTTGCTAAACAGGTCGAGACCGAAGCCAACTCGGAACTAGGGCGGCTGGATACGGTCCAAACGCCGCGGGCTCCGACCTCCGCGTACTGAGCCCTAGTTCAGATGGCGCCCATAGACTATACATAGAAAGGCTTTTAGTTCTTAATAATAAAGTGTCAATGGCCAAACGTGTTTCTGTATTGAGTGTAGCGACTAAGCCGGGATTTGTAGTAGCAGGTAAATACGTACTTGGCACGTGTTCACGAAAGACTAGAGTAAAAACACTCTAAAATTACTAATTATTTATTGGTGATACGTGGCGCATTGTGAGCTCACCCGTACGACCAGCCGTAACACCAACCTGTCTAATTACAATACAACTGATACTTCGCCCTTGTGTCTCGGGGGGCCGCACCATTCGCACACAGTACCCTCTCCATCAAACCGGAATGCATGCTCATGGTTGGAAGCCGGTTAAGAACAGTTGGATTTGTGATACTTAATTGTTAACGAGAACATTCTTAATGAAATTGAGAATAGTCTTTGAGCGCGGTTACATACGGTTTTAATACCCTATTACGAGTACAGCAGAGTTTTAAAAGTTGATTTTTTTCAATGTATAAATATATTGTATTCATATAAGTCGATATATCTGATTCATCTGTTACTTCGACTACTGCGTCGCTTCTCGTATTTTATCAAAAACGAATGTCATTTAATCCGAACAGATACGGTTTTTAATTCCAGTGTTCGGTATGCAACGTTAGATAACTTTAACGATCAATAAATATAGTATATTTGACTATAAAGTTCAGTACTTGGATGAATTTTTATGTCTATTTCAGTTAAAGTTGAGAGCGCGCATATAATTGAATTGACCACTCGGAGCAGACGGGATGGCCTACTTCTCTGGTTCACTGCAACCTAATTGTGTTTGATCTATCTCAAAGCTACGAACCTATCGATTTATTACAACATTTTCACAGATCGATTTACTCTGCTGTACTAGAAAAACTGACTGTAACACAAAGTATTCATACGTCTCTATTGATAGCTTTTTTCCATATTACAATATATTCACGTCGACTGTCATTTAGAGATATCTTGCATAAAACCTACGGTGAGTCAACAGTGTACTTGAAACCGCGCAGTAAGGAAACAATCCGTAATAACAATTGCACAATGCTGAAGCATTAAATTATATTAAACAACAGAAAATTATAATGAGTTTAAAAAACCGTAACATTATATGTACACAGTCAGTCCGAGTGTATTTTTGCTTGTGATGACATCATTATAAACTTCCATAAACAATAATGTTTAATGTATCATGAATCATGTTCACTTCACACTTTGAATACATACAGGGCAATAAAAATGGATAAAAAAAACTTGAAACAGGAACCGTTTACCGTTATTCTCAAAACAAGGCAGAAGAAAACAATATCGAGTGCAACACCATTGGCGTATAGCTTTATGTACAGAATCAATGAAATTCAATTACGTCTGGCCAACATCAGCAGCTTGATCTGAAACTGTCAAAGTATTTTGTACGAGACAGACAGACTTTGATTCATTTGGCAGATATGTCCAACGTGGCAGTCCAGCTTGGCTCACGACACAACCTATTTTCAGATCCAGTGCTGTATGATCTGTTGTAAGTCTTGTTTGTCACAGACGGAAAGACGACCTCACCACGCGGTCCGTCCATCCGGCCATCAGTTAATTGTTGTCGTATTTTACTTGTGAGTGTCATATACCCGGATATGAAAAAATCACCAAATTTTTCCATCAGATTAATAAAACCAAAATGTCTATGTTTTGTATATTATTTTTCCATAATGAATGGTTATTCTGAGACACAGACGTGTGTGAAACAGTCTATTAATTTGGATATTGACACCATAACGTGAATCATGCCGTCGAAAATAAATAGTAGTTTGACAAATGAGTCGTCTATTATCTGTGCATTTGGACAAAAAAATATTATTGATATGTCAATACAGATTGATTTGAATATAATCGTCTCCTTCAAAGAATACGGTTCAAAACCTGCATTAAATAAAGGTTAATACTTAACCTGTTATTTATCTAAGATGTCGTTCAGAAGAGTTTTGTGACTGCCAATGGAATACAAAGTCAATAATTCGTTTTTCTGATTTACCAATAATTNATGTACCACGAACACAGAAACAACAAAAGGAAACAAAACAAATAAAAACTTCCAGAAAGAGCACTTAGTCGGCAGATGTACCACGAACACAGGCCGCGCGAACAATGGCCGGGCTAACAAAAGCCGGGCGAACAAAGACCGGGCGATCGAGTGGACGATGAGCACGTCCGCACGTGACGGGTGCCTCTATCGGAATGGCGTCTAAAGTATTAACGGTGCGAACAAACGATAATGGAAACTCGTTGAGTGAACGCGCCCGGCTGCCGGTCTGGGTGTCGTCGTCGCCACTCGATATCGTGGGTTTCTCGGAACCACGTTTTCCTTTAGTAATTAGTCCTTCAAACTTTAACATATTTCATTACATAGATTTACAGACAAGCTAACGGTTCACTTCACGTTAAACACTCACAGAAGCTCATAGATATCACAAATTGAACGCCGCCGCTCATTTTGACATATGGCTTTTAAACAAAACCATATAAATTATTAATTATTTTGTAATATAAATAAAATAACCATGTAATTACCATTCAATGATTTAGATTATACTGTGCATGAAAGTCGTCTGATATTGTGGTGAGGAATGTTTTTTTTTATCACATTAATTTGTTCATTTGGTTATTGCAGCAACACAATGTCACAGATATGTACTATTAAACCATACGCTTGAACTCGTAGCAAGGAATATCAGTCAACGACATTGCACAAATCAGCAAGACATATGTGTGCTTATTGCGAGTTTTTTTAACGTTCTCGATAGCGTAAAAGTTAACTCGTACCTATGCAGTTGGAACAGCGCCCCTAGCGGCAAACGTAGGAAAGCGTTCAAACTCCTTAAACTACTAACTTTTACGCTATCGAGAACGTTAAAATGCTCACACTAAGCACACTGGTCCTGGAAAACGTCGGGTTAAAGGAAACCATAAACATAAATGGAACAAAATCTAGATAGCAAAGCGTGTGCAAAAGACAAGTGCACTCTGTTGTTTTTTTGTACAGTGTACTAAAAATCTACATTTTTACAGGATCTGATTCATATTTTCATACTGTAACTAACAGAAAATTTATCTTTATTGGTCAATAGTAATCAAACTTTGACCAAAGTGTACCTACCTCCTCCTTCGTCCGCCATTTCCAGGACGTAAACGGGATAGTCATAATAAAGATAAAGATAAAGAAGCCTTTATTAACAACCTTATTTAGGTACATACTATTAATTTAATTTCTCTTTTTTTTTCTTTGCATTTCACATCGGCTAAGATTGTTTTGCTTTCGCATAGGCCTCCCCCAAATCCTGCCATAAGTCCCGATCGTGGTATTTCCTCTTCCACATAGAGCCTTTATGTCCTCTACCCAGCTTTGGAACGGTCGTCCTTTTAATCTTTCCCCTCTGGAGAGTACCACTCAGTTACTAATTTAGCCCATTTTACTGTTTTGCTTCTTATTAAATGACCCATCCATTTCCACTTTAATTTTTTAATCGTGTACCTACCTATGATCCATCCGTTATTTTTGTTTTCATACGGATAATTTTTAATTTTTTTTTTAATGTTACTAATATTTTGACTTATAGATGCAGCGAAGATGAAAATCATTTTGTGAAAAACACATTGCAGTGCTCTGCTTCTATACTAAGCATTTATTTTTAGCTATTTGTTTACTCATTCAGAACAATTGATTCATTGGTTCATCGAAATTGTCTATAAATTTAATTAGAAACCAGAGTTACAATTTATTAACTGCCTATAAAATTTATTTATATAACACAACCACAATTACGGGGAAATATGATTAACGTATCCAAGGCAATAACGTGATATTCTTAATTTAATTTTAGTTTAAAGAAGCAATCCAAACTCCAAATTCCAAATTCGGTGGCCGACCGCAGCTGTAAGCCGCAAGCGACACTTGATTAATCTGCTATATTATTATTATGAACAGTAAAGTGGATCGCGAGTTTTTTTGGATGAATGAAGCATCGCGGTCGTGTTTTGAAGCTGTTGCTTGAATCGCATGACCATTAAACACCAGCGTTTCATAAAGGTAAGTATACTCTCACCTTAGCTGTCTATTGACCACATGTGCTTCTCTGAGAACGTTCTAAGTTTTTTTTGTTTTTTCCTACCTAATCTGATAGCCTTGAGAGGCTATTTCAGCGTAACCTTAACTAGTAGGTGAGCTCACGGGGCTCAAACCGGAGTGAGTGATGACCCTAGCAAGAGCGGTGCTTCTCAGAATCTACCACCGGATCGGAAACGCAATCCACTGAGAAGATCCGGCGAGAAACTCAGTGGGCTGTGTTTATGGGTTAATTCGCTCGTCGAGCCCTACGTCGCAAGCGACAGGTTCGGCAAAGGACGGTGACCGGTGCTTGTGGTACCTAAAAGCACCATTAATGGATCGGGAGGATCCGTAATGACGTGTTTTGGGCGACGTCGACTGTTTACCATTCGGTCTACAGGGTCGGGTATGATATAGTTTCCAGCGGCCACGACAAGATGGTTCTTATGTCGTGCCGCCCTCTCAAAGTGCGTTCTAAGCATCGGTCACCGTTCTCTTCAAATGCGACGAAGAGTTCGCCGTACTTACAACTTAACCCGCAGACCTTATCTATTGAATTTCTGGTGTAAAATATTTTTAAGTAATGTAACTACTTCCAAGCAGTTAATTAGTAGAAAATAATACTTTTCATTTAATTGTATTCTGTTACATATATTATTATAGTTTAATGTTTAGGACCTACCATTATCTTCACTATGTTCTAAATGATTTTCTTTTTCAGTGATAATGGTCGAACGAGTGATTAGTACCCATTATAATAAACATACGTTGTTATAAACATAATGAATAATATACTGAAATTTTAAAACACGGGTAGGCTTCTGCAAATCAAACTTGCGCCGCATTTGCGAAAACAAATAATAAATTATAAAGATATTTCAGTCTATGTTATTCATTTTGTCGTAGAGGGCCCAAAGAGCCATCTAGTATTAAGGTGTTTACTGGAGCGTATACAAATCACCCACGTTAATGTCGCCGCCCACATAAACTGATTCTCAACTATATTTTACAGACCTGGGATATTAAACAGTTTCAAAAATAATAAATGTCTATCTTTAGTGCGTAGATCAGGTACAAAATCAGATTAGAAAAGATAGAACAGCCGTTCTAATATACAGTTGTACTGAGACTTCAACGTCATTTAACATTAATTTATAAAGATAGATGTCTGTGTAATAGGTAAGCAACATAAATGTAAATATCTAAATAATAATATTTAAAATAAAAAGATAATCTGTATATTGACTATCTCACGACAAATATCCAGGTATCCTTTTTTAAGGACTATGCTCTGGTAATATTTAAATAACCACATTCAGCAATTGAGAAATCTCCCACAAACAATTGCTACTACTACTACTGAGCTGGCGCTATGACCCCGAAGTGGGTCTTGGCCTCCGACAATAAACTTTGCCATTCATCCCGGCGCTTTTTCACAAACTTCATCACAAACAATTGAGTCTCAATAAATTCCTACTATTTTACGGAGTTCATATCACCTCAACTCATTTAATTCCATTTCCACTAACTTTATTCTATTACGCTCCATTTCACTTTTAGTAAATCAAACATGGTTTCAGTCCTGTAATACGAAATCCTAGCAATACGTACTTACGTACCTAACATGATTCTTTAGTTTGTCTCAATTGCACAAACCGAATTAATGACTTTGGCACATTCTAGTACACGAATATATCAATCTATGTTATTGAGGACTTTTTGTGAGAACATGAAATGACAAGTTGTGTGAATTATTTTATTTTAGGTTAGTATGCATTTACTTGGGTTTAAACGCGTAATAATGGCGGCTTATTAACCGTTTACTTAGTGTCTCGGTAAGTGCACACTAAACGGAAAAACAAATTCTCTGGACATGGTGTCTCGGTTTCATTTAAACAATCCCTTGAACTCTCAATAAATTCTGGACTTTTTGGCTGGAACACGAGGAGCGAAGTTGTGTGTGTAATAGGTGATTTTTTATTTGTTTTGTGAATTCAGTGTTTCTTCAGGTTTAAGTGTATAATAACGTTGGTCTATTAGCTCTTTAGCATCTGTGAAAGTGCACAAATGTGAGAAAAATAAAGAAAAGTGATAATATGAAGTGAAATGAAACGAATTTGATTAATTTGGAACATTAATCAATAGGCATGAAATGAATTGAAATGAAATGAGATGAAATGATATGGGATGAAATATAATATTAGTAAAATGGAGGTTTTTTATTTCTTTTTAGTGGTCTTTTTGCAAGAGTCCTAGAAGTTATGTGCAGCCTTTATAAAAAACTATAACAGACAAATATTTTCTACATGGATACCAAGTTTCAAGTCAATCGGATGCATGGTTTAGTAGTTATAACGGAACATCCGTAAAAACCACTGTAGATTTAGATATTAGTATAGATTAGGCAGTATGGTATGATACCTTTGCCTTTCCAGTTGGAAAAATAGAACTACCACTGAACTGATATTTGACAGATCATAAATTGAAAAAATCCCGCGTTAAATCCTACTTGATTGATTGAAAAATCTTGACTTATTTACGTTAAATTTTAAAAAGTAGTGCATAAACATATTATTTAAAGGTATAGAACCTCCATGTCAAGTAAGTGAAAGATTAAATTTATCTCCCGTTAATCTCAGTGCACAATTAGGTAGTTAATCTATGTTAATTACGAGGACGTAAAAGCAAGCTAAATTAGAACAATATTGTACACAGACAAAATGGACAGGAATAAAACTAAAGGTCCTCCTCCAAAGAGGTTTAAATCTGGCGACGATGACGATGAAAACGATACTCCATTTAGTTTCGAAGAACAACTGGCTTGTATGGACACTGGTGATATTGACAGCCAAGAAATATTTGAAGGTGAAGGACCTGAAAATCAATCTTCGAATATGAAATGGTCTCGTCCTCCACCGCCTATACTGACTCCAAACCGAGAAACATTAATATTTCAACAACTCGACATTGATCATTATTATGGCACACCAATGAATGGCATGCCTGGCTCCCAATTGGCTCCCGTACCTATAATGAGGATGTACGGGATAACTTCAGAGGGAAACTCTGTTTGCTGTCATGTACATGGTTTTACACCATATTTTTATGTCACTGTACCAGTAAATTTTACAGAATCTTCTTGTAACGAAATGAAAACAAATCTTAACAAAGCAATATTAGAAGATTTAAGAGGGAATAAAGATAATATTAAAGAATGTGTCCTTGAACTGCGTTTAGTACAGGCCAAATCAATTATGTATTACAAAGGTGATTCCAATATTACATTTGCAAGAGTTTCAGTAGCACTGCCAAAATTAATTGCTGCTGCCAAAAGACTGATCGAAAGGCAACCTCTATCTTTTGGATTGATGGATCCTCAATTTTATGAAACAAACATCGATTTTGATATACGTTTCATGGTTGATACTTCAATTGTTNTGCGTTTAGTACAGGCCAAATCAATTATGTATTACAAAGGTGATTCCAATATTACATTTGCAAGAGTTTCAGTAGCACTGCCAAAATTAATTGCTGCTGCCAAAAGACTGATCGAAAGGCAACCTCTATCTTTTGGATTGATGGATCCTCAATTTTATGAAACAAACATCGATTTTGATATACGTTTCATGGTTGATACTTCAATTGTTGGATGCAGTTGGATTGAACTACCTGTTGGGAAGTGGTTTTTAAGAACAATAGATTCAAAAGTGAAGCCTGAATCTAGATGTCAGATTGAAGTGGATGTGGCATGGAATGCTTTCATATTTCATCCACCAGAAGGAGAGTGGTCAAAAGTGGCACCATTCAGAATATTAAGTTTTGATATTGAATGTGCTGGTAGAAAAGGTATTTTCCCAGAAGCTAAACATGACCCTGTAATTCAAATTGCATCCATGGTTATAAGACAAGGTGAAACAGAACCATATTTAAGAAACGTATTTACATTGAATACATGTGCTCCTATTGTAGGTTCACAAGTACTTAGTTTTCAATCAGAGTCCGAAATGTTATCTAAGTGGTCTGATTTTTTTCGTGAATTAGACCCTGATATCATTACTGGATATAATATTAGCAATTTCGACTGGCCATATCTTATAAATCGTGCTAAACATTTAAATGTGCAAAAATTTGATTTTCTGGGACGAATAAAAAATGTAAGATCTGTTATAAAAGATACAGTCTTGCAATCGAAACAGATGGGTCGAAGAGAAAATAAAACCATTAATTTTGAAGGACGAGTTCCTTTTGATTTATTGTTGGTATTAGTTCGTGATTACAAATTAAGGTCATATACTCTGAATGCTGTCAGTTACCATTTCCTTCAAGAGCAGAAAGAAGATGTGCATCACAGTATAATCACAGATTTACAAAATGAAAGTGAACAAACCAGAAGGAGATTGGCAATGTACTGTCTTAAAGATGCTTACCTCCCACTAAAACTTTTAAACAAATTAATGTGTATCATTAATCACATGGAAATGGCTAGAGTTACTGGTGTTCCTTTACTTTGTTTACTAACAAGAGGGCAACAAATAAAAGTTGTCAGTCAGCTACTACGCAAAGCAAAAGAAGCTGGATATTTAATGCCAGTATACCATAGCCAAGGTTCTGATGATCAGTATGAAGGAGCCACAGTTATTGAACCCAAAAGAGGATACTATGCCGACCCTATTTCAACCTTAGATTTTGCATCTTTGTACCCGAGCATCATGATGGCACATAATTTATGTTATACAACTTTAGTTCCCCCTAATGCTCAAAACCAATTTAATGTTGCTGACAATGATGTTACTATAACACCTTCAAAAAACATGTTTGTAAAAAATCACATCAGAAAGGGCCTACTACCAGAAATTCTAGAATCACTACTCGCAGCAAGAAAAAAAGCTAAGGCAGACTTGAAGGATGAAAAAGACCCATTTAAAAGGTCAGTTCTGGATGGTAGACAACTGGCTTTGAAAATAAGTGCAAACTCTGTTTATGGATTTACAGGTGCTCAAGTAGGAAAATTACCATGCTTAGAAATATCTGGTAGTGTCACTGCTTATGGCAGAACTATGATTGAATTCACTAAGTCAGAAGTAGAAAAGAAATACACTAAAGCTAATGGATATAAAGAAGATGCTGTTGTTATATATGGAGATACTGATTCTGTAATGGTTAAGTTTGGAGTGAAAACTCTTGAAGAGAGTATGGAATTAGGAAAAGAAGCAGCTGAATTTGTTACAGCAAAGTTTGTAAAACCTATAAAATTAGAATTTGAGAAAGTATACTACCCATACTTACTCATTAATAAGAAACGATATGCTGGCCTTTATTTTACTAGACCAGATAAATATGACAAAATGGATTGCAAGGGTATTGAAACTGTTCGAAGAGACAATTGTCCTCTTGTTTCTAATGTAATGAGCACTTGTTTACAGAAGTTGCTCATAGACAGAGACCCAGATGGAGCTATTAATTATGCTAAACAAATTATAGCTGATTTATTATGCAATCGAATTGATATATCACAACTTGTTATTACTAAAGAACTCACAAAAAATGATTATGCTGCTAAACAGGCTCATGTAGAACTTGCTAAGAAAATGAAAAAGCGTGATGAGGGAACTGCACCGAAATTAGGAGACAGGGTTCCGTATGTGTTATGCTGTGCAACAAAAAATACACCTGCTTATATGAAAGCCGAAGATCCTATTTATGTATTAGAAAATAGCGTTCCTATTGATTTTAATTACTATTTGGAAAATCAGTTATCGAAACCCCTTTTAAGGATATTTGAACCAATTCTAGGTGAGAAAGCAGAATCTCTGCTTCTTAAGGGTGAACATACCAGAACCAAAGCTATGGTCACTTCCAAAGTTGGGGCACTTGCTGCTTTCACTAAAAAGAAAGAAAAATGTCTAGGTTGTAAAACTGTCATGCCTAGTGAAACAAAAAAAGCGTTATGTGATCACTGCATGAAAAAAGAAGGCCAGTTATACATTACAGAAGTATTCAAATTACGGCAGCTTCAACAAAATTTTTCCAGATTATGGACAGAATGTCAAAGATGCCAAGGTAGTTTACATGAAGAAGTGCTTTGTACCAATCGAGATTGTACTATTTTTTACATGAGAAAGAAAATGGGTATGGAGCTTGACACTCAAGAAAATACAATTTTAAGGTTTGGGCAGCCGATTTGGTGAAACTTATGTAAACGAAATAAAANATTACGGCAGCTTCAACAAAATTTTTCCAGATTATGGACAGAATGTCAAAGATGCCAAGGTAGTTTACATGAAGAAGTGCTTTGTACCAATCGAGATTGTACTATTTTTTACATGAGAAAGAAAATGGGTATGGAGCTTGACACTCAAGAAAATACAATTTTAAGGTTTGGGCAGCCGATTTGGTGAAACTTATGTAAACGAAATAAAATAAAATAAAAATTGAATATTAATATATTTATATTATTACATAATCATAAACTAGGAAAATACTATTATTTTAAGAAAGAATAAGTTTTTGAAATTAATTTTAACAAATACGAACTGTACAAAGATTCTGGTTACACATTTGAGTCACACATCACAGAAATAATTTTGTAAAATTTGAGATTTTTTTATTGTTGCCAAATATTAAAAACATAATTATTTGCATAACACTACTCATATAGGAACAAAAGCGGTACCGAGTCCGCCACAATTTTTCGACTGAGATTTTAAAGTATCTGTATGAGAGAAATACAACTTAAAAATAAATTCGAAGTCTTTAAGCTGTCATCGATAGGCGCGTTAGTGGTAAGGATCTACAACACCTGCAGCGCAGCAAAGACGTCAGTCAGTCAGACAGTAAGTGAGAATAGTAGTGGAAAGAACAATGGTATTATTTATAGTAGGTCTACACTCTTAAAGCAGAAATCTACAGCTCTAACAGAGCTTGTGCACCTTCTCTATACAGTACAATCTAAAAAAAAAAAGATCGAAGTTTAATTTAATCAGCTGATTATACTTGTGGATGGTACCTAGATAGTTGTTACAATGTAAGACTGCTATGCTGATTGGAAACATTCGAATTTGATCTACCTATTTTAATTTATTACTTAACTGCAATCGTGAACTTCTAGGTTTCGCAATGCATTCTGTATTCCCGTTTCTGAAAACTATGCATCACATCGTGCTGGCATGGTGAAACGCGATGGCCGTCCGAATCAAAATTTACAGTTTCTTTTACTGTAACGTTACTGTGAAAGGTCTTTGAGGGTAAAAAGTAGATGTTATGGATGACATACGATCTGCCATTAAAACATTATTATGTAACCAAGTCACATGATAGACTATTTCAAAGATAATCCAAAGAAAGAAAAAAGAAACTGTAAGCTAAGACTTAGCACATCGCTTTTATTAAGAACAGAAAGGTAGAAGTGCATGTTTAGAGCTCCCTAAATATATCTACGTCTAATTTAAACAACTTACACATTAAATTAACATTCAGTACTCATCAATTATTGTAATATTCATTTGTCAAAATAACTTTAAATCCAATCTTTCAAGAAGGTCATGTGGATCGAACTACCGTCATCAACCAATTTCAAGGGACCCATCGGGCTACGCGGTTTGACGGAAGATTTTTCAACAAATGGTAACAGTAACAACCAACAAAAACCGAAGTACCAAGAGAATCTGGACAAAGTATTCCGGAAGAGAACTAAAATTGACATTATTAAATATGGCAATGGTGTTGTCAATTGAACCAGTTTTTTTTGTTGTTTAATTCTAATTTTGGGTTTTATTTGAAAAGGTGTAAGCATTGCTCAAAAGACCTCTGAATTTAGTTTCTCATGCAAAAGTTATTTTACTGCTTATATGCTCAAAAGCGGCGGTAATCGCAAAAAAGTGGGTGCATAAAAGACAATTAAACTACAATTAAAAGTTAAACGTCGCACAATCATCATCCTAAAACGATTAATTTCACCTTTTTCATTGGCGTAACATATACAGATAAAAACATAATATGCAGACCCCAAATATCTCAAGATTTTCGGCCGAATATCGGACCCGTATACATATTAGTTAGGGTTACTAACAGTAAGATCAACGACATGAGGTCTGAGAACGTTGTTTTGATTTTCCTGAACAATGTATGTAGTAATGATTTGGGGTATCTTAATTTAATACACAAAATTCACATATGTTATTAATCTGATGACATATTTCTCTAATGCTTTCTTCCTAACGCTTCCACTAATGTAACCATAGTTTGTTATTTAGTTAAATAATTATTTAATTCTTTGTTGAATAGATGTAATTTAAAATTTATTTGTAAATATGACCCACAAATAAAAGGAGGGGTCAATGCATCAATGCATGGTAGATGATTTTTTATTTTGAAATTACTGAATTATTTGATTCTCTTTAAAGGACAAACCCGAAATCCATACAAACTTGGGCCTGGCGTTACAGTGCTAGAATTTGGGCATAAGTTACAATACCTAAGAAGGTTTCATGAGTCCAATTTTCAGGTCTCCCAGCAATGGCCAAATTGGTATAATCGGACAATGTTTACATTTTAGGTTATGTTTATTGTTCGAGATATTTTAATAAAAACTATATTTTTGAGGCTGTTTCCTACTAAAGATGAGTAATTTTTTACGAAACCTGTTGCAGCAACAGGTTGCTTTAAAATAAAAATGGAACCTGTTACGAGAAATCGCGCGTTAGATTGTTTACGAAAACGAACGAAAGCCAAAAATTAAAAACAACGTAATGCGAAACGCGCTGCGTACGAAATAATTTTTTTAAGGGATTTTTTGACCTGGTAACTAAGACCTTTAGGTCAGTCTTATTTTAATTTTAATGAAAACTTTTTTATATGAAAAACTATATTTATATGATAACTTTTTTATATAAAATATAAATCATTACGTGCTCCCATATTATCTCATCACATTTCATTTCATTTCAATTTATTTCATGCCTTTTTTATTTTTATNTCTTATTTTAATTTTAATGAAAACTTTTTTATATGAAAAACTATATTTATATGATAACTTTTTTATATAAAATATAAATCATTACGTGCTCCCATATTATCTCATCACATTTCATTTCATTTCAATTTATTTCATGCCTTTTTTATTTTTATTTTTTATTGCTTAGATACCCATCGACGAGCTAACAGCCCACCTGATGTGAAGTGGTTACTGGAGCTCATAGACATCTACGACGTAAATGCGCCACCCGCCTTGAGATATAACTTCTAAGTATAGTTACAACGGCTGCCCCGCCTTTCAAACCGAAGCGCATTACTGCTTTACGGCAAAGATAGGCGGGCGGGAGGCGCGGACTCACAAGAGATCCTACCACCAGTAAAATTATTAATGTAACTACACCATAGAAAAACTCAAAGTACCAAATCGACTTTTTCATGTTATATAAGATTGCCAGTTGAAAATATTTTGAATTGCCGCAGTTGCCGACATGATTTCGTGTCATAACTAAATGGCACAGTTATTTATTTCTTTTAATGATTTTTGTTAGTAGATTTTGGTGCTTTACGTTACGTTATTCAATGAGATTAAGTTTATAGCCTGGCCAGCGAATCATGGCACAACTAAATAGCGGCAATCCAAAATATCTTCAGTTGGCAACATTAAAGATAACATAACACGATTTGATACATTTGTGTTTTTCTATGGCATAGTCACATTAATATAAAAATGTAAAACTACCCTTTCATGGTATATTTAATGTTGTCAGTTGTAGATATTTTGAATTGCCGCCATTGTAAGTAGTTGTGTCACGATTCGATGGCCATACTCTATTTACATTGATTAAAATACCTATAAAAACAGGCATTTATCCTAAAGCAAAAGAGTATTAATTATTTTTTACACTCGATTTCCACTAAATCGATCCTATTTTATGAATGCTCTAATTCTAATCCGCACGTTTGTGGAGCTAGTTACGTATATTGAAATAAGTGTTGCAGATGTTTACAAAGATTGTTTAAAACAAAAAATTTAATTCAAATTATTTTCTACACTTGGCCATTGTCAATGAAGCTAAGATTTCAATAGGTTAATCAAGCAAAATAGACGAATTTTTTGGTACATATCCCATTCGTGTAACGCTTAGGCCCAAAATGGGGTTTCTCCTTTAAACACTTGAAACTATCAAACATCAGTAATGAATGGTAGATAATTAAAAAATGTGATTTAAAAACTACTAATTTTGAACAGTTGTAAATTTAAATATAAAATAATAGCTTTTATTGAATTGATTTATTGGAATCATCTCATCATCAATATAATAATATGTGTTGTACTGCTGATGTCCAACCTCCAAGTTATAATAAAGGAACATACCTTAAATATATATCCTAAAAAAAAGTGAAAAAGAAAACTTATGAATGACTACTAGTGCACGAGATATTATTCACAAAAGGATATAATAATATAGTATGATAGATAAATTTAATTGAATTCAAATAGGGTGTACATTTTCAACACGCACATTTTGTAGATGTTACAATGGTAAATTGTAAGCACATGAATGGGAACTTTTTCATAATAAATGCCTATGAATAAGATGTTCCCTACAAGGCCACAGTAACCATACATGTCAACAGATTACGTTTACACACCAAACTAAGAATGGTTTACACTAACTCATGTCCTAACAATTTCAATTTCGTAAGACAATTACTATTGGCATAATAGTTTTTTTTTTTGTTTTACAAGCCTACCTAAAATATTCATCTATTCTCTTGTGATAAAGTTCTACTTAGTGATTGTCTAGGCATTTTATTTGAAGAGTTGTTTTTTGTGATTATTAAATTGGGTATGGGCATTTCATATGGAGTGGTTGGTGGAGCTCCTGGAGGTGCAAGCTTCATTATATCTTCCAGCGTTCTGATGAATGTATCACACGTTGCTGTGAGTAAACTTGTTGCATCATTAATAGTCTGAAATTAGAGTGATATTTTGTTTTATAAAAATATAATACTTTTTGCTTCATAATTATTATACAAATAATCTCATATGAAGTCTATTTTTTTCCTATTAAAAGTCCATTACTAAACCTAAGCATACTTTTTAATACGCTTTTATTAGCTTCATACGTATGTTAATATGTAACGGAATCTTTCTAACATGAACATGATTTTGACCCCTTTCAAAACGTCTGATTAACTCGAAATTTAGCATAATTATTAAGGACTGATGACAATTCAATATTTTAAACAGTTTGATCCATTATCCTTGGTAGGATCATCAGGATTAGCGATTTTTTTTCTTCCTGAGACCCGGAGTCTCTGCGTTAAGACCAAGAATCGAAAATAAGAGCAGCACCAATCACCTATTTCTCAAATAAGTTACACACTGATTCAGATGCAATTTCTGAAAAATTGAAAAAGTATTGAAAAAATTTGAGAACAACTAAAAATGTAAAATTTTTTTTTAATAAATTTGAATTAAAAATAGTGTAAGGAAAAATGATTTTATTGTAAAAAAAGCATGGGGTGCTTTTTAGGATATTATCAGAATAACCCATCTACTCATATCTGTTCATAAAATATTTACAACTATTGATACCATGCACCCCACGCTTTTTTTATAATAAAATCATTTTTTCTTACACTATTTGTAATTAAAATTTATTAAAATTTATTTTCTATTTTTTAGTTGGATTTTCTATAAAAGCGTAATTTTTTTAGTTTTTTTAACTGTTTTTTTTTTACTGGTCTATTTTAATATTACACTTTTATGTCAATCTAATGATTAAGGTATTTTTTACCTGTAATTCAGGACCAGTATCTGCATTTGCCGCACTTTTCACTGCATGAACTTGCTGCATCATGAGATCACAATACAAACGCAATTCAGATTTTTTATGACTCAAAGTATTTGTATCCTCGAAGATTATACCTGAAATTAAATATTATATAAAAACATTATATGTACATGTATACATTTTTAATACTGTACTAGTAGTAACAAAGTAAGAAAGGTGAGTTGTTAAATAACCTTTTATATCTTGTGCGTCAACACATGCCTTGGCACTTCCTAATGCCACAAGCCATTTTTGTCTATCTTGAGGAGAAGGTGCCCTTAAGTACATATGCTGTTGACCCGGTATCACTAGATCCAATCTTGTGTTGTCAATAGTATTAACTGAAAATTTTATTTAAAGCTAATTTTATCCATTCTAAGCAATCCTGAAATGTCTATCATGAGCTATTAAACAGAAACAAAGCATACAAAAGAAAGTAATCTATAAATTTAATAATAATGTATGAGTGTTTTGATTGATCCCATTATATTGTTGATCTAGTTATCAATCTATCGGGATTGATATCTATATCAACAATTGGGATGAGGTTTTCAGTAAGTGTCTTAAATAAAAAAAATATAGCATGAAGTCTGGATATAGTTATGTTGTTTTTATTATTTTTCGTGATGTTACATGAAAAAATAACGGAACGTTTTGTCTTACCATTTATTTGACAAACAGATACTTTCACTGATCCTTTACATCCCTGAACTACTTCATCTTGTGATTTATAATAAGAAAGTATACCATTCTCTAACACAAACCATCTTGTCTGCCATCCTGAAAAGTATAATGTAATTATTATATTACTACATATTTAAACTACGTGTTCTTAAGCAAAACTAACTAAATTACCGTTCCAATAATTTGTCCATTTCCATAAAACTCCCTCCATCGTTCTAAAATAAATTCATTTATTTTTGCATTATTGAACATGGGCCTTCAGTAGATACCCTTAATATTATGTTGCAAATGTTGAAATTGTTGTAAAACAATTTCTAATTTCCCGTTTTTCAAATTTTCGTCTAGTTGGATGTCAAATGCCAGTGTCATAGCTACTTTCTTTCAATGTCAAAAAGGAAAATTTTATAGTTTTTTAATCATAGAGTTTTAATCCATTTCTTAACCCTTAATCGGGCACAGAGAACTATTTTCCCACCCTCTGAATCTAGATAAAATTCCGAATATTTTTGAAGTGACAACATCGACATCAACCCTACGAAAAGCACAGCGGTGCTCTTCAAAAGGGGTCCCCCTCCGAACACCACGTTGAGCATCCCTTTCCCGACTAGGCGCGTCGACACCTCCGTCTCCGCCATTCGCCCAATCATGATGTACGACCAACCCATACCATGGGTGCCGAAGGTCAAATACTTAGGCGTCACCCTCGACAGAAGGATGACATTTCGCCCCCATATAAAGACGGTACGCGACCGTGCCGCCTTCATACTAGGACGTCTCTACCCGATGATATGCAGGCCAAGTAAAATGTCCCTTAGAAATAAGGTGACACTACAAACTTGCATACGCCCCGTCATGACCTATGCAAGTGTAGTGTTCGCTCACGCGACCTAAACTCACCTAAAATCATTCCAAGTTATTCAATCCCGTTTTTGCAGGATAGCCGTCAGAGCCCCGTGGTTCGTCAGGAATGTCGACCTCCATGACGACCTGGACTTAGAGTCCATCTGTAAGTATCTACAGTCGGCGTCGATGCGCCACTTCAATAAAGCGGCACGACACGAGTACCCTCTCATCGTGGCTGCCGGTAACTACATTCCCGATCCTGCGGAAAGAATGGAAAGCAGTCGACGTCGCCCCAAACACGTCATTTCGGATCCTCCCGATACACTAACGGTGCTTTTAGGTACCTCAAGCACCGGTCATCGTTCTCATCGAACCCGCCACTTGCGACGAAGGGCTCGACGAGTAAATTAACCCTCCGACTGAGTTTCTCACCGGATCTTCTCAGTGGGTCGTGTTTCCGATCCGGTGGTAGATTCTGCTAAGCACGGCTCTTGCTAGGGTTCGTGCTAGCAACGTCATTAGGTTTGAGCCCCGTGAGTTCACCTACTAGTAAAGGCGACGCTGATATAGCCTTGAGAGGCTATCAGCTTAGATAGGGAAAAAAAGCTAAATCGTATTTACCTGGCGTAGGGATACCGTGATCATGCAGGCTGCAGACGGTTTTCCCAGGGTGAGGCTGCTCCAATATACTGCGGAGTGGTTGACCCTTGGCTTAGATGGTTGGACGAGCTCACAGCCCACCTGGTGTTAAGTGGTTACTGGAGCCCATAGACATCCACAACGTAAATGCGCCACCCATCGTGAGATACAAGTTCTAAGGTCTCAAGTATAGTTACAACGGCTGCCCCACCCTTCAAACCGAAACGCATTACTGCATCACGGCAGAAATAGGCAGGACGGTGGTACCTACCCGCGCGGACTCACAAGAGGTCCTACCACCAGTAATTACGCAAATTATAATTTTGCGGGCTTCATTTTTATTACACGATGTTATTCCTTCACCGTGAAAGTCAATCGTGAACATTTGTTGAGTACCTATTTCATTAGAAAAATTTATTTTCATTAGAATTCATTAGAAATATTTTTTATAAGTGCCACTTCTACTGTGTATGACTTGCACACATACACATTTTTTTTATTTAATTCCGAGCATTTTCATGTTTAACTACCTTTTAAACCTTCTCTGGACTTCCACAAATATTTCAAGACCAAAATTAACCAAATCGACCTCGGGGCAAACCCCACTGCCCAGGCAGAAGCTCCCTGCCACACAGGGCAGGGTGATGTGGGTGCAGGATGAGATGTAGTGGTAAGTGACATGGTCACTACACAAGGGGGTCGCGGGTTCGAATCCCGCCAAGGGAAGATATTTGTATGATAAATATAAATGTATTTTCCAGGGTTATGGATGTATATTAAATATATGTATGTGTATAATAAAAATCTTACATTTATATCCGTTATCTGGTACCTGTAACACAAGTTCTTTACGAATTTATCACGGGGCCGGTTAACGTGGCGTGATTGTTAGTATATATTTATTATTATTATTTATTTATTTATTATTATGTAGGGGGGCGTGTTCTTTAAAACACTGAAGCATTCTTTAAAAACATTACTTTACCATAGACAATACTCTAATACTTTACTCATAGAGTCAGTCAAATATATTAAGTGTATAATCTATGGAGTCAGATAAACACATATTATTAGGGACTTTTTGGCGGGAACGCGAGGAGTGAAGTTGTGTGATTTGTTTTATTTTGTCTATTTAGTGTTTCTTCGGGTTTAAATGTGTAATAATGGTGGTTTATTAACCGTTTAATATCTGTGAAAGTGCACAAATGTGGGAAAATGAAACAAAGCCGCTGGACGTAACTTCTCGGGATCCTCCAAAAAGTCCACTGAAAAAATCTCAGTAAATGACCATTATTTTACTGCGATTATATTCCATTCCATATCATCTCATTTCATTTAATTTCATCCCAGTTGATTAATGTCTCAAATCAATCATCTTCATTTAATTTCAGTCCCTTTTATCATTTTTCATAAAAATAAGACTGTAACTTAAAATAAGACATGACTTAAAAGTCTCAGTTACCAGGTCATAAAATCCCTTAAATTAAAACATATTATTAATTTACTATTTGGAATTTGTTGGTTATGTATGTCTGGGTAGGGCACAGATTAACGGTTTTTTCTTCAAAATGACCAAAAGTGCAACTATTTTCGTTTTTATAATCATCACTTCATTTCTAGAAGGTGCGTATGGTTATCATATTACAATAACATTTTACACGTTACAAGTGCAACAAGCGTTGGCTACTCCAGGTTTGATACTCGTTACAATTTAAATTTTTCCAATGTTACTTTCAGTGCTAAGCCTCGAGTGTTATGTTTGTGAAAATCAAGAAGATAATAATGGAAAGTGTGTAAACACCATAAAGCCCTGTGAACACAACCAAGATGTTTGTCTGACCGAAATCAGATGGGGTAGTACTCCATATTGGTCCCAAGGGGCAAAGAAACAATATTATATATCTAAAAGCTGTTCTAACAAAACTGAATGCCCTAAAACTAGACAACAAAACATGCCTTTATGCACGTACATTTGGTATCAAGACTGGAAGTGCTCAGATTGCTGTCTCGGCGACCGATGCAATTATTACATTATAGTAAGTCAACACAAAATTAATTGAATAATTTAGGCATATGGATTTTCATATCATGACTCTTCTCTATTAATATTGGTCGTCATTGATTCAGAGAGACTTCCTGCTTTTAAGTAGCAGATATTATTGAGAACATGTTTTAAATTCAATTACATACCTTGAAACATGAGTTCAAAGTACTATTTTATAAAAATGTCTGCTATACCCTTCAAACTGGAACACATAACCGCTTTGTAGTGTAATTAGGCTGAATGGTGGAATGATACCAAGCAGATTCACAGCTTAAAACGCATAATGTGGCTCTGTAGAATCTTGGAAACTGCAATAAATTGAATACCTTGTTATGCAGACAAAGCGTAGCCGTTTGTGAGTGGTTACCATACAGGGGTACTGCCAAATTGCTGCCTACCTCTGAGAAACATACCTTGGTTGAAAGTCTTTTCACATTCATCATTATGTTTTTAGAATTTGAGTAACCTGTATTGATCACAGCTAAATTTTTATTCATTTGCATTTATTAGTACTTCAGAGTAACTGATCATAACAACATCTTGCTCTGTCATAGGTATAAATGCAGATTATACCTATTTTTGCAAAAGTTGAAGATACAATTAGGAAAAACCTTAAATCTTCAAAAAAGTAATAAAATAGTTTTAACCCTTAGAGCTTCTTGGCTTCGCTATAGAGTAATCAGTCATTTGTTCTGTAACTCTGTAGGCTTTGCTACAGAGCCAGCTATCACCTTACTGTAAATCTAGGCTTTGCTGTAGAGCCAAATGTTTTTAGCATGATTAAGATGCTAAAGAATTGCCTATATTGGCAATTGTTATCTCTAGTTAAAATATACCATGTCTCTGTCCTGTTGCTATTAAGCCATATTTTACCTTTTTCATAGGTAGCAACATGGAATGAGGAAATACAATAAATACTCTCAGCTTGATTGGATAAGAAATAGTATCATTATTGAGTAACTAGCATACTGATAACCTTTCATAATAATTAATTCATATATTCTGTATAAAGCTGTACAACAACAAAATTAAATAGCACTAAAGTATTTACTATACTGAAAAGTTTTTGTCTATCAACTAGTAGGAAATGTTCTTCAGAAGAGAACAAGAGTCTACATAAATTTCTGAAATCAGTAATCACTAAACAAAACACTTTGTATAATCAGGAACGATGTTAATGGAGACTGTGTTGTGTAGACTCCACAAGGAACCAGACGTATGGGAGACATCAAACAATCAATCAAATTCGCCCAAATAAACCCAGAATGGACATTCTAGATTTTTTTTCAAAGATATCACACCTTAGTGAATTACAAAATTATTATAATTTTTTCATTTATAATATCATTTCCTCACTTAAAATGAGACTCCTTTGCTCTGGATTTGTGTGCTGAATATGCTGGAATTGTAGTGATAAAATACGCACAGAGCTCTATAGATTATACAACAATTTACATATTATTTTAAAAATTGTTATTTAAAGCAGTATTTTTAATTTACAGAGTGGGAGCAGACAAAATATGCCATTTAACGGAATCATATTGGGATTGACATCTGTTTACCTGCTTTCTTTAACTAATTTTCACTAAATATATGGGATAAGTATGTTATATGAATATCATACATTGCCGGCACTCTCCTTTTTGACTGATCAATGTGAATAAAATAGCAAGTAGTTGTACAAGTAAGAAATGTTAATGTCCAAAGTTGTCACAAATGTACATTATAGTACATTTTTTAATTAGTATTTCTTTTTATGTAAATCATTTCAAAAACTAGTTTTATTGGTATTATAATGTAAGCTAAGAATACTAATGAATTATTCTAGAAAAAATTAAGCCAACATCTTTAATGGTGCCTTGTTTACGTCTGTACGTGTTCCATGTTGATAATTGTAAATTGAAAAGAGAAATAGAACCTGTATACTACAATTAAGATTAAGCTCTCACGAGCTTGCTTGATACGATAGTACAGTAAAAGCTCTTTATTTGCGGGGTATATATTCCGTAATTAAGCCACGAATACAGAAACCGTGAATATGGAATGGTAATTTACATACATATATTATATGGGATTGTAGGGCATATTATGTATCTAGGTAACAACATAGAAACACATACATAGTGGCATAATTGTAATAAGGTATTTTTTAGTCCATTTGACGACGTGATATTCCCTTTGATACTGAATGATGTACCGATTAGATTCGCGAATAAAGAAATATTTAGCCGCGAATATAGGAATTGGGTCGGCCGGTTTTTAATCCTCTAATAGTGAAAGCGCGAATAACGAGCTTTTACTATATTTATGTTACCTCATCGGAAAATGACAGCAAGGAAATTACTTTTTATACTATAACATGAAACACACCAAATTTGGGTTTTTAATTATTATTTTCTCATATTATGATTGTCATGAGGTACAATAGTTTTCAGTTACCGAATTTGGTCAACAATTTCCACAAAATTAAATATGTATGCCTTGCCAAGCAAAGTATTTAGGTACTTTCAGTAATGCAGAGGAATACTAGACAATTTTCTGTGATGTGTAATGAATCCGTCCATTTTAGTTTAAGAATTATTGACTTTATTTTACCTTAATGAACGTATTGTGTAATTTTTTTATATTAAAATACTAAAAATAATGTTTTATTTATTTAATCTGTACCTTTTCTTCCAATTGGCAGATAATCTTCAAACTACTGTAATTCTTTCAATATTTGTTAGCCTGAGACTATATTTATGATTAAACCCTAGTCCGGTGGAAGGCTGTGCGATGATGGTGGCTAGGGTATGCAATGAAAAGATGAAGGGATCATCTTAAACTTCGTCCAGGTGAAACTGGAAATATCAGTCAATATCAGTCTGGAAATAGTCAATATCAGTCAATTGAAGTCGTCGTGGCCTAACGGATAACGGAATCTCAGGCGGGTACCAATTTTTCTAATGAAATATGTACTTGACAAATGTTCACGATTGATTTCCACGGTGAAGGAATAGCATCGTGTAATAAAAATGAAACCCGCAAAATCATAATTTGCGTAATTAGTGGTGGTAGGACCTCTTGTGAATCCGCGCGGGTGGGTACCACCACCCTGCCTATTTCTGCCGTGAAGCAGAAATGCGTTTCGGTTTGAAGGGTGGGGCAGCCGTTGTAACTATACTTGAGACCTTAGAACTTATATCTCAAGGTGGGTGGCGCATTTACGTTGTGGATGTCTATGGGCTCCAGTAACCACTTAACACCAGGTGGGCTGCGAGCTCGTCCACCCACCTAAGCAATAAAAAAATCACCAGTAAATCTTTTCTTCTTCTAGTCTCCATGGATCAATGGTACAAAACACAGTGAGATGAAGTCTATGTAAATTGCGATAGTGCCAACGGCCCGTTTTTTGTATGAAGCCTCAAGGGAACAGCTGGTATTTGGCAGTCCTGACCTAGATAGAAATGGAAGCAGTGCTCCATACGAGATATAACTTGTCCTTTCTAAAATATAAGTCTTCGTTCAGCTGTGACTGCTTTATTCGGCATCTTAACATTTTAGATAGTACTAATTTGGCTTCCTCCCAAATGTCTGATATTGAAGAATATTTAAACGATTTACTCCAAGAGTACTGTAATGTGGTTACAGAGGTAGGCGCTCTTTTGAAACGCCATGACAAAGGTTTTTTTCGGAGTGATTGCGGAAACCTATTTATTCAATGGGTTCCTCCTTGCGTCGGTCAAGAGACCCTGAGTAATGAAGACATTACTCAGGGTTGTGACCACGTCGTGACTCCCTCGCTGCATCAGTCTCTCTTGTACGATTGTTCTCCATCTGCTGAGATCCATGGCTTAGTGGAGTGCATCGTGGAGCTTGATATCCAGACCGAATTTGGTCCGACCATCTCGTGGGACTGCGTCCTCTGGGACGTTTGCTCTCCATCTTGCCCGTCACCAACAGCTGCTCAAGATTTTAACCCTCCTTTCAAGCAATTTGTCCGAAGAACTCCAATACTCTACAAATTCATATTGTGGAGAGTCTAGTTTTAACATAAAGCTCCTTTAGTATCGACACATAGGTGCGAAAGACAGCCCATGGAATCTGCAGCAATTTCCTCCAGCACCACATTTCGAAGGCGGTCTCTGTGAGCCTTTTTCAGTGTCCAGGTTTCCGCTCCGTAAATTAATATGGAGAAAACCAGCGAATTCACCAACCTAAGTTTTGTTTTCCGCGAGATGTTTCGGACTCTCCATATCTTATGCAGTTGAGACATTGCATTTTTGGTCATCTCTATACGCTCCTTGTCTCTTTTTCACATGACCCTGAGTTATTAATATTAGCCCCTAGGTAGATGAAGTCGGTCACGATTCAAGGCTCAACGTTTCCGTTAGTTCAAGACTCTTGGCACGATCCACTATCATTACTTTGGTTTTGCCATGGTTGATTTTGAGACCCAACTGTAACTGATGATGATGATATCAAAGCAGGGGTTCTGTAAATATCGCACTTGGAAGTGGATCCCTTTTTATGGAGAGGTAATATGAAGACTGTCCAGTCCGAACGCCAACTTTCAGTTCGCCAGATGTCGCAAATTTTTTGTAGGATTTTTACAGCGTCAGGACCTATAATCTTTATTATTTCCGCGGTAATGCGGTGTGGACCGGGGGCTCTCCTGAGATTGAGCACGTCTATAGCGGCCGTGATTTCTGATTCAAGGATGGGTGATTCCAGCGTTAATTCGTCCCAATTTGTTGAATCTTGTGGTGATCTGTATTCATGTGGATTTCTATTGAGATTCTCGCAATAGTAACGCTATCTTCTCGTCACTCCCTCTAAGTCTTGCAGAAGCATGCCATCTTCGTCTTCAATCAGCCATGATCTTGATTTGAACTGTTTTGACAGCAGTTTTACTTTTCGAAGAGATCCGAGTTTTGTGCTCTGAACGCGTGCTTCTCCACTTCTTCGCAAATACGTTCAACAAAGTTATCTTTATCATGCCGACAGTCTTTGGATCATTCTACTAAACATTAAGTACTTTTCTCAGTCTACTTGATCTGCCAAACCACGGCTTCTAAGCTCTTTCTTATCCTGTACATATGAGTTTCCAAGTCTTATTTGATATCCAAGTTTGTTTAGGGTAGGGTGTCACAGAGTTCTCGCCGCCAACCTTTTCGATTGTCTCATTGATTTGGCCCTTTAGGTGTTCCCACTGCTTGTCCGAGTCTGCGTCTGCAGGTTGTGGTACTTGAATAATCGCCGTGTCAAATGGATGGAAATGGTTTTGTTCTATGGACGTAAACTTATACTACATCAGCTTAGGACATCATTTACTGGTTGTAGTACCTCTTGTGAGTCCGCACGAGTAGGTAGCACCACCCTGCCTATTTCTGCCGTGAAGCAGTAATGCGTTTCGGTTTGAAGGGTGGGGCAGCCGTTGTAACTATACTGAGACCTTAGAACTTATATCTCAAGGTGGGTGGCGCATTTACGTTGTAGATGTCTATGGGCTCTAGTAACCACTTAACACCAGGTGAGCTGTGAGCTCGTCCACCCATTTAATCAATAAAAAAAATGGTACAGCTGCGGTTAATAAATACTCCAGGCAGTTTCTGTCATAGTACCATCAACGTATACATAAATAACTAGCTTTTGCCCGCGACTTCGTCCGCGTGGAATAGTTACTTTGGCATAACGCTAATTTTTACCCGCGACTTCATTTACGTAGAAAATGAAAATATTTTTGAATAATAGAGTATTAAGGAGCTATTTAAGGTACCAAAATCAACCTTTTTAACCGACTTCAAAAGAGGAGGCTATCAATTCGACCACCATTTTTTATCTATGTAGGTATGTTCGCCGATTTCTTGAAAATGCTTGAACCGGTTCTGATAATTCTTTTTTCTATTTTTTGTTCGAAAGGGTAGACTTCCCGAATTCTCCTGTAATCATCAAGACCTGATGATGGGATCCTGGAGAAATGGGAATATTTTTTTTGAGAAGTCAATGCTTTTTAAACAATTAGCCAAGCAGGACGAAGTGTGACCGGATTTACGATTAAAATTTACAATTAGAGTGTGATATTTTAATGCTTACCTGTTATGAGATCAAGTTATTATTCTATCTGCCTGAATAATCTATAGGCTTTTGTGTACACTCGATTTTGCTCCGCATCAAATTGTCATACCTGGTGCTTTAAGCGAAATCGATTCTTGAGGCGTAAACTTTAATAAACTCCGTAAAGCAAGCATTTATGTTTTTCTCAAGATATTTACGGCAGGCGCTTCGAAACTAATCGTTGTTCATTGTAGGTACCTGTTTGCTAGTCCAGTAATCCAGTAGTCCAGTAGATCAGAGGTTACAAGGATTTTTTCTCATAGGCCACTTTTAAAATTTAGCTGCTTGCGGTAGGCATCTACATTTCTACCGTAACTCCCAAAACTCGACATTAAAGGTATGTGAAGATTAGATCTAACTATGGAAATTTGCGTTGGAACTGAGTTTCAAGTACGAATAAATAGTTTAAGAAAAAAGGGGAGAATTGATTGGTTTATTAATTATTTCATTGCTTTTTAAGTGGATGTCAACAAAGGAAAGTTTCCAAAAAAAGAAGCACACAGGGGAAAAGCGCATAAGGAATCAATCAATTCTCACTTAAATCAGTTAAAAAACGTTCTATTCTGCATTCGGGGTGGTAAAAATAAATAGTGTATTCATATAACAATGTAACGTAGACTGACAGCAATTAATTTACTATCGAAAGTTTAGAACGAATATTAACCCCAATTTTTTTGCAACGCTGACATAGTCCCGTGTCGAGTCTCCCATGGACCCTGTGGATTCACCTGGGCTACTTTGGGAACTAAGGGTGTAGATGAGTTTTTAGTCTAGTAAACTCCTGGTCTAGGAGCAATGAATCATAATATTATTACTATCATAATACATGGTATAACATAATTCATGGATATACGGTAAGATTCTGTTATGGGAAGTCAGTGCAAGATGACTGTACTATGACTATTGACTGTTATTAAATTGTACCATTGCTAGCTGAAGTGCCTGACCTATTGCAATGGTAATTCTTATTGGTCTGTAGGTTCAAGAGGGCTGGCAACACGATAGAAAAATTCTCAGAAAAAAAAATCGCCAAGTGCCAGCTCTAGAGGAAAGTAGCCGCTAGTTTTTCTTTAAAATAATTCATTTGAAAAAACTTAATGTTAAAAATGAATTGGAAATGTCCAAACCTATTTAACTTTAAATTATCCTCATGTTTATTTATTTTGGTAAGTACATCGACTTCATCGGAGTTAGATTAATGGTCTGGACTGTTTGATTTTATGGTCATTTGTAAGTAATCGGTGTAAAATAACGTGATTATGTTATTTTACAGTTGTGTCACAGTTTTTACAACCCCACCGATAGCGGAGCTGTACAAATTACACAGAGTAATTTAGACATGGTCTTAGGTAAGTAAATGCTCGGTAATATCTGTAAACACTATCGTTTAATTGTACTGATTGGAAGATATGTATGCTCAGAAGAACGGTAACCTGTAAATAAAAAAAGCCATTAATAAAATTCTCAAATGTTCTACGAAAAAAGACCAGATTTGGTTGTACAACCTTCAATATTTCTATTAGATTTTAAATAAATTTTGATCTACGATTTCAGATTGTGATCTGAAAAAAGGAAGTTTATTTAAGAAATTTTCTTAATGGTCTTTGTTAATTAAAACAATATTTAAGATCAACAATAAAAGTAGGATGTATATTAAAACATTTTTTGTTATTAAGCATTAGTACTAAGTGATGAATTTAACTCTGCTTTATCTTAAACTAGCTGACCCGGCAGACTTCGTAGTGCCTCAATCGATAAATAAAAAACCTAAACTTTTGTATAAAACAGAAACAAAAGGAATCCGTCCGACGGTGGACACATCAAAGGAAAAACAAAATTGTTATTTTTATTTCATTCCGAGATTTTTCATATTTATCTACCTTTTAAACCTTCTCTGAACTTCCACAAATAATTCAAGACCAAAATTAGCCAAATCGGTCCAGTCGTTCTCGAGTTTTAGCGAGACTAACGAACAGTGATTCATTTTTATATATAGGATATAGATTTGGGTGATTGAGCTCATGGCCCGCCTGCTACGGAGTGATTACTAAAACCCATAGACATCATAATGTCAATGTCAGTCCAGGCATTCCCGAGTTTTAGCGAGACTAACGAAAAGCAATTCATTTTTATATATAAGTATAGATAGATAGATAGATAGATAAAGTCAGATTGAGGATTAAGAAGTTGATCATCATTTAGAATTCTCTTTTGCTTACTATTTCCATACGATCTAAACCATTTCATTTTTCTTGTAGTATAGATTTAGATAAAATGTTTCCATCAACAGCGTTATCAACATGATATTGAAAACCAAAAAAGACAGTAAACTGTTTTGTACGTTTCATAAAAACAAACATTGCATTCAGATATTATTATCTTACCACAACAGATTACAAATTTGAAGATATAAAAAACATTATAACAAATACATATTTATTATATATTATTATATAAAAATATTTTTAGATTGATCATGCCATAAGAGAGAATTTAAAATTTTGATAATAAAATGTACATGTATTTATTAACTAGGAATACAAAATTTATGTGTATTTTATATCACCCTACAAAAACCTAAAATACATGTATGTATATTATACAGGTACAGGTATTATAGCATCTCATAAAGTTTAATTAATCTTAATAACTAGTGGTCCCCCAGCAGTCGAAATTTGAATATTATTGAACTTTTTTAAGGTTCTAATGTCAAAAACTATTTATTATACTTCTATAATCACAGATTGCGCCAAGGCTACACATTATGGACAAATAATATTAAAGACAAACAATTTTAATCTATTCTCAATCTGATCACAAACTTTAACAATAAACAAAAGAGTCCATATGCATGTTGTGTCAAATACATGGTAGTGTGTGTAGTATCCTTTTATTGATTTAATGTACTTTCTATGCTTAAAAAAAATTAACATTCTGCACTCCTTCTCTGTATTCTCTATAAGTGTGGGAAATTTCATACTTCTCCGTCTGCACAATTTTCGTAAAAAGGCGTACAGCGTTTTTGCTTTACGTATTAATATATAGATAATTTTGTATGATTTAGTTGAAACTTTATAACTCTTTAAAATAACTACTACTTTACCTCATAATTGCTATCTTAAATAGTCCCTCAGCATGTTGTAACCCAGTACTGGATACCTGCCATCCTGCTTATTTTCGCAATGAAGAAATATCACATTCAAGTTTGAGACTTTAATGATGTCTCAAGATAAGCAGCAGCTTTGACCTTGTGATGATGATAGGCTACAGACTTTTAAAGCAGTATTTTATTAAGATCAAGCACGAAACTGACAAAAAAAACTAATTATTTCATTTTTGTTTCAGCTTCAAATGAAGTAGTATTCATAAATTTTTATGCAGAATGGTGTAAATTCAGTAACATGTTAATGCCTATATTTGACGATGCTGCTGATGAGGTGACAAAAGCTGGCTATGACACAGGTAAAGTAGTTATGGGGAAAGTGGACTGTGACAAAGAAGGTGCTATTGCAACACGGTTCCACATAACTAAATACCCTACATTGAAACTGTTCCGCAATGGTTTACCAGCTAAGAAAGAATACAGAGGTAATTGTTAATGTTTTATCAAACATATTCATTAATTAAACACTGTGTATCTTATAAACTGCCAGTGTAAACACCTAGGTCATTCTATTTGTTTTAGTTATGTTTTAATAGGGAACAACTCAATATAAAGTATTTAGCTTTTAAGTTTTAGTGGGAATTTACAGGGCAGGCTCCATCCTTGTTCCACCAAACACCACTGCAAGTGTGCACCTTAAATTGTCACTTTAGGAAAGGTGCATTTTGTTCCTGTCATAAAATATGTTATCTTATTATTTATCTTATTATTATTGTGTATATATATATCTGTTGTTATTTATCATTAGCTTATAGTGATACAGCCAAAAATCTCAGTGAGTGAATTTCAGTTAATGCAGATTGATTAAATCGTAAAACATTACTTTTCAGGTCAGAGGTCGGTGGAAGCATTTGCAGAGTTTATTAAAAAGCAATTGGTAGATCCAATAGTTACTTTCAGCTCTATCAAAGAACTCCACGATTTGAGTGATGAAAAACGCCATATTATCGCCTACATGGATAGAAGGGATCAACCAGAATATGATGTTATTAGAAAAGTAGCAGCTAGTCTTAAAGATGAATGTTTGTTCCATGCTGGTTTTGGTGATGCCTCGCAACAGATGCACCCTCCAGGTACGTTTCATTAAAACTTATACCAAACTGTTTCAAAGTAATTTTAAACCAAGTTGTTATATAATTAAAGTTAATGTCGTGAGAAGGAAAGAAATATGTGCGAAAGAAGGTGTGCTATGGTATTCACATTTTTGTATCTATTCATTCTGGTAACCACTTAATACAAAGTGGGTTAAGAGACTCCTATCTATGACAATAGAATTTAATTAAATGAAGAATGCCAAAGTTTCAAGTAATGTTGTTTCCACAAAAATTCTTGGAGAAATTCTTGTTAATTTTCATCATAGACTAGTATACGAGATAAGAGTTGATTCATTATTATAACCTGTTTTCTGTTTTGTTTTTAGGTCAACCAATAGTGGTATTTAGAGCTGATCAAAAAACATCCACAGAACCAGATGAAACCTACAGAGGTTCACTGTTAAACTTTGATGAATTATCTAGTTGGGTACAAGAGAAGTGTATTCCTTTAGTCAGGGAAATCACGTTTGAGAATGCTGAAGAATTAACAGAAGAAGGCTTGCCATTCCTCATTCTGTTCCATCACCCTGATGATACAAAGAGTGTTAAGAAATACAAAGAAGTAATTATGAGTGAGTTGGAGAGTGAGAAACGTGAGTAAAATATTATTTTATTGTAATTTGTTTTGAATGAGTAATATTTGTGGAGGAATTACATTCAGAACGTATGAAGGTTGCAACACTCAATCATCGTCACAATGTGGATGCCATCACTCATATTGAGACTTGAGGTGGAAGTCTGTTGCACTCTTCAAACTGAAATGCAAGATTACTTCGCGATTATCGTGTTGAAATAAGCATGAATGTGATACATCTCAATGCAGGTTGACCAAATACTCTATGGTAGGCAGTGACTTGGCTCTTTTACCCCTGGCGCTGCTGTTGTCCACGGGCGATGGTAACCACTCATCATCAGATGGGCCGTATGCTAGTCTGCATGCAAGGGCAATAAAAAAAACTACCACCAGTAATTATAGGCTCACATGTAATCTGAAAGACTATCAGTCATTAGCCTTCTCTGTTGACATAGGAAAATAGGCTAGAACTTTCCCTGGATTGTGCTTGCGTGATTGATTTATTAGACATACTTTCATGATAACACTATATATTTAGCGCTATATTACATAAATGAACTGCATAATATGCAGCTGAACAAAAAATGTTTACATCAATGTAAATATTAGTTACAATACTATTTCATATCTCAAAATGTACAAGAAACAAAACTTAACTGCAAACCTACTATTGTTTTAATATCACACTCTCATTATTTTTCTTCAAGGTCTAAGTAGTAGGATTCATAAACCAGTTGTGTAAATACAAATTTTAATTTACAGAGAATGTCAACTTTCTGACCGCGGATGGTGGTCGTTTTGAGCATCCACTGCACCACTTGGGCAAGTCAACATCGGATTTACCTTTGATTGCTATAGACTCGTTTCGTCACATGTACTTATTCCCGGATTATAAAGACATTGAGAAGCCAGGACAGTTAAAACAATTCCTTTTAGATTTGTATTCTGGAAAACTCCATAGGTATGATTATTTTATTAACGTGTCGGATAAATTTTAAACGTAACTTATCAACAATTCATTAATTTACATATTGTTAATAAATATGTAAATGTGACAATTTCACAATGTTTGAACGATTTTGGAGGAAGTTCTCAGTGATACTGTGAGGAACTTGCGTATTTTGTTCACTAAATGTCTATGTTGGTTGTCAAATAAACGTGATTGTTAATTTTATAACGCCTATAAAGTCGCACAGGCTGACGAATTATAAATCGGGGTTTTAATTCCAGAGAATTCCACTATGGCCCTGACCCAGTGCAAGAAGCGATTGCTTCTGACGTTAAAGTGACGACGCCTCCAGAATCTACCTTTAAGAAACTAGCTCCATCTAAAAACAGATACACTTTGCTCAGAGACGAGTTATAAACAGCCAAAACTTCGTCCATATAATTGAGACTCATTTGCGTCATGAAAAAACAGAACATGAAAGTAACTTCAAAAATGAACATTGTTGATTTATATGTTGCAACATAAGTGTATTTGTAATTTATAATATTCATAGACAACAGATATAATATCACATTTAATTTTAAGTTGAATTCTCAATGTAAAGTTGCTGTTATAAAATTCATAACGGAAACGAGTCACAATATAAGTTATTTATAAAAATTATTCTATTGTAATTGTTTTGAGAATATTCAGTCTTGTTCTTATTTCAGTAAATCTATAGATCTTTTTATGTTTGTATGTAAAATTACGTATTCGTGGACTCACTTCGCCGGCTTGAACTACTGTATCGGTATTAAAATTATAGCATTGAACTATCCAATTGTAAAGAAATCCATTTAGCAATAAAAAATCCAACAAAAATATTCAATCTAGTTCCTTCGTAACTAGTTAATGTTCAAACTGGTCAAGTTAGAATTTTGTACTATAATAATACTATATATGCTCATTTTAGGTTTTGTGTTTTAAATATTCCTTCCAATTAAAGAGTGTTATGGTATGACAATGCACAAAAATAATTTACCAATAGTAAAAAGAATAATAATGATCAACCTGAGATGCAAGTTGTAAAAAAATACTATTGCTTGTATTGCTACATACTTTAAGTGCTAATTAATAGTTTTTAAATCAATTAAATTTAACCCGTATTTATTTCCGAATGAGTATATTTCGTGAGATCTGCTGAATATAAAAGTAATGTAGCTTGGTTACAGGCAATTTTATTATTACTTATAAAAAGATTTTTATTTTTAATATGGCAATAATAAAATGGCTACCGTTTAATTGTATGCTTTTAATGTTGTGAGAAAATACAGAATATTGTAGTGTGCTCGTGGCATAATGATATCATAAGCCGAGATACTGCATAATCGACTAATGTGTTTCTACATGTTCTAATTTTAATATGGTAATGTCACACGAGTGTTCACAGTTGATGACTTGTAAACAGTGCATTGAAATACATCAGAGTACCAGTGATAGTCTTAATAAAAGAATCTTCATCAAAATGTGGTGCCAATCTTTTTATTTACACATAATATTTGTAGTATATCTTTTCATAAATTATATTTAAATGTAAATACTTTACAAAGTTACACTTTAAGGTTTGATAGGCACAAGAATTTTATTTGTTCGTCCTAGTTAGTCCAATAAAGACGACTATTGATATAAGTTTGTTGTGATAGCTTATGATATCGAGGCTCAGCGTGAGCCTTGCTCTTGCTTTGTAAGGCCTCATCTAGCCTGATGAGTATCAGTGAGTGAAATGCACGAAAATATTGCTTCCCCTGTTCTTAGATAGTCTATCAGTTAGTTGTTAAGGGGGCGTCTAATAATTACACGAAGTTTTTTTTTAATTTCCTCTTTGTGAGATTTAATGAGGTACGGGGGGCTTCTCCCTACCCTTCAAAAGAATTACTGGTTTAGATTAATAGTTTTTGGGTCGTGTATGAGTTACTATGATATTTTATGGTCAAAATCAAATATTTATTTAAGATTTTGCCGGACCACCCTGCATTTTGTGCTAACATAATTAACTGATGTTCCCGAAATAACTGTCGCTCTCAAAGGCGTCATTTTTAAAATTTGGAATTCGGTATTTGAACATATACTGATTATGAGACCAAGTGGGTCGCCGCCACAGTTTCACACACATTTTTTTCCACGAACCAATTAATAATCTCGGTTTGGGTTTTATGTAATAACTAAATTGGGAATTCATCAACTTGGACGGCGGATTCGTAATTATTATGATAATGTCCACTAAGCACTTAATATCAGAGGGGCCAGGAGCTCGTCTGCTTGTCTAAAACTGCTAAGTGCTTAAAAACCGTTTCTGTGAAGAGTTTCATATTCTGTTAACATGCGAGGGTTTAAAATTAGGCAAAAATTCTTACACAATTATCTTATGAAGTAAAATTTGAGTAAACTGAGAATCGCTGTAAAACTATATTGCAACAAGTAAAATATGAATGTTGTACAATATGTATGGCCTTCGACGGTGTGTTGTTATTAAATTTTTCGAACCTTGAATCTTTTTATTCTCCTTACCGAGATCTACCAAAATTTTAACAGCCAGCTTAACCAAGGACCACGATATTTTTGTCGATATTTATATACCACCGGATCGGAATCGCAGCCTCAGATGATCCGGCGAGAGACTTGTGGGTTTTCTATTGGAACCTGGAGGTTTTTTAAAGAAAATCTGAAAAATAAAAAAAAGATTCCGAATCTGTGTTATTTGTACTATAAGGTGAGGTCAGTAGTATTTTTGTACCAATTTTTAGAAGAATGGCTTGTTTCATATGTTCAACCACTCTATTTCGAACCTATTGGGATTTTTTTCTTGTCGAATCGATTGTTCTAACAGAACACTATTTACAGTTTTCGACTTGAAACACCCTTGGTGGGACACCCCATATAATCGACAATGTATTAAGCATTGTATTAAGCATAAAAATTATTGAATAAAAAGCCTATACTTTTTGTTTTACGAGTATGTTCAGTTTTGACAATTAATTTTACTCTGTAAATTTTTGTTTGCAATAAACCAAAATAAATATCGGTACCTACCTACCTTAAAACATCGGTACGATTTTATGTGCACAATTTTTTCGAAATTTTCAGTTCAATCAAATGGAAGGAAGATACGTGAACTTTAACGTGAAAAACACAATTATTTAATTACGTATGTATGTATGACCTTGCCATTTAACTATTCTTGATTATTTCGTAATCTCGATTAAAGTCTCGCCCACTGTGTGTGTACGTACACATGTTTCTTATTTTACAGAAATTATTTTGACAATCTAATGCTGTGTGTAAAATTGTGTGTGAACTAAATTGTTTAATAATAGTAAATAAAAGTAATAGTTTCATAAAATCATGAGTTATATAAGTAGGTTTTGACTAATATTGTACAGGCAGTGAGGGACTTCAGCCTAGCTAGGTATTTTGAGTTCAACCAATTTAGACGAATTTCACACAATGTTGTAGTTTTTTTTTATTGCCCTTGCAGGCAGACGAGCATACGGCCCACCTGATGGTGAATTGTTACCGTCGCCCAGGGACTTCAGTATTGCCAGGGGCAGAGCCAAGCCGCTGCCTAGCATATTGTTGTTGTGTCACACCCGCGATTACCCTCTTCGGTCAACCCATACCCTGGACCAGCAAGGTCAAGTACCTGGATCGATGACATTCCGCCCGCATATAAAATCAGTCCCCGACCGCGCCGCGCTTATTCTCGGCAGACTCTACCCCATGATCTGTAAGGGGAGTAAAATGTCCCTTCGGCACAAGGTGACACTTTACAAAACTTGCATAAGGCCCGTCATTACTTCCTCTGAATCCTGATCACGCAGGAGCCAGTCTACGTCGACGCCCTAGACACGTCCTTACGGATCCATCAGATCCAATAACCGTTGCACTAGACGCCTTTAGCTCTAACACTAGGAGCAGGCACAAGGACTCCGGTAACCGTACTCGTCGAACTCCACAAAGAGTTCGACGTGCAACCTAACCTAAACATCAGCCCACTGAGTTTCTCGCCGGATCTTCTTGGGTCGCGATTCCAATCCCGTAGTAGCTTCATTGGCGGAGCAGTTACTCTTGAGTTGTTAGGTCTCCTTAGGAGGCGCTCGGGTAGCTGTTAGCAAATCCCACCGCACCTAGCTGAGCCGTTGCTCGCCCACCTGTTCTGGTGAAAATGGGAAGGCCTACGGGCCACCAGTAATCCCTGAAACAAAAATATTTGTTTTGTCAAACTGATCAAGAGCTACTTCCAAGTTAATATCGGGCAAGATTTCAGAATTACAATAGTCCGAGGTGACTTGATCGTTAGTAGGTATTTTTTTTGTTTTAATCGAAACAAGACAACCATAGCTATCATCAGGCCTCATATCTCAATTTGGGTATTCAGTTTGTGATCTCAATAGGTTCCGGTACCTTACGTAACACTTAAAGGGTTGTGAGTTCGTCTGCCTATTCACTTTATATTATTCCTGTAACCTTCCGAGAGTGTTGGAAGTGCTGGAGTTGACGTGACGACTTTTCTGTATCAAAATCATTTGTACGGTAAAACTAAGTTTGCTTCTAACATGAAAGTTCTCAAGAGAGCAAATCGGTACTTCAGACTTGAAAAGAGTTAAGAAAACTTTAGAAAAGTAGAAGACTTTACGAAAAATGGCTTTGGAATGAGCTCGTCTTTACGGTGTTCCCCCAGCGCTATGATATGTCCTTCTTCAAACGAGGCTTGTGCAACGTCCATGAGCGACGCTAACCACTCACCATCAGGTTGGCCATATGCTCGTCTGCCTACAAGGGTAATAAAAAAACAAAGGTCTCGTGGCGGTTACTACTCCTATATCTAGATCGAAACTGTCAAAAATTTACCAGTTATTTAATTTGGTTCCATACAGAAAATGGCGATTCCGATTAACGGTTACCAGACCTCGTGGATTCTTTACATGCTTTGGGTTTACGGAGGAACATCAGGTTTCTATTTTTGTACTATGTGTTCCGTGCCGAGTGCCCTAAGGAAGTGCAGTCATCTAGTTTTTACCGCCACTGCAACTCCCGCCACCGGAGCAGAGTTCATTGATACCAACCACCTTGAAACATTACATTTTATTCATAGTGCGTTTCCAAAAATCTTACATATCGACGCTTGAAAGGCAATAGTGACTAAGCAACAAGTGCTTTGTACATAAATGATAGGCAATAATCATATTCGATGCGCAAAAAATATATATTTCTAGGTCTATTAAAATCATTTCAATCCTACAGCTGCTAGCTAGATTCTACTACAGTTGGATTCGTTAAAATAAATTTTGTTTTCAGGTATTTCAACTTTAAATTAGTCTACTGTAAAGTTCACGCATTGTCGCTTAGTCACTTTGCCTTTCAAGCGTCGATATGTACAATCTATATCTTGGATTTTTTTTATTAATTTTTTATTGCTTATATGGTTAGACGAGCTCACAGCCCACCTGGTGTTAAGTGGCTACTGGAGCCCATAAACATCTACAACGTAAATGCGCCACCCACCTTGAGATATAAGTTCAAAGGTCTCAATTATAGTTACAACTAATGTACCTAGTAGTAGGTAGTAGTAGTAACTAACTAATGAATTTGAATGCTGTGATATGTCCTTAAAATAATTGGTGAGGAGACTACTCAGCGGTAGGCAGTAGTTTGACTGTACCTCTTTCATTGTTAACGTTCGTGTCACACGAGCCATACCTTCGTGTGCCTATAGAGGAAATAAAAAGACTTTGACATTTGGTTTAATCGTTTGCGGCGACCACACGTTTTAAGGCTCCTGTAACAGGTCAATTCTCCCTTTTTTCCCTACCTATTCTATGATGGCCTATAGGGCTATTAGTGTGATTACGGGTTCAACCTGAGAGAATTTGATGACCATAGCCCTAGCAAGAGCAGTGCTTCGCAGAATATACCATCGCACAACTCTCCCGTAATTCAATCCTGACTTTGCCTTATAGTTTATAAGTACTATAAAATAATACATACACAGTACAAAGATCATCCATGATGAGACGAAATGAGTTTTTGTGATTATCGGTGTAATGTTAATAAAACGTTAGTATCATAGAGAGGATGAAATCAGATGACATAGGAGCATTAGGTAAATAAATATATTTACAAGAACTTGTGTATGGAATCATTGGCACTGGATTTTCTGTAATAACTACAAACTGTAACTAAAGGAAGGATTCTTGAATACTTTGGCCACATTTCAAGGAAAGACAGTGACAGCTTGGAGGAATTGGTGGTCACTGAAAAGGTCGAGGGCAAGCGACCAAGAGGCAGGAGCTCGACCCGTTAGACGGACCAGATTCGTGCAGCCCTTGATACCACAGTGCACGATGCTCTGCACTCAGCTGCAGATAGGAACAGATGGCGGTGCATTATAAAAAATAAACTGTTTCAAGCCCATGACCACAACCCTCAGTAATGAGGAAACCACCGCAAGGAGGAGGTAACTAAAAACTTAATGTTCATACAACATTGATAACGTACAAAACATTTATGTGTATTATCTATGGTACAAAAACTGACAGTCGAAAGGAACAATTAAATGACCGTACAAAAAAAAAACATGAGTGACCGTACATCAAAAACGTGTCATCGTCGTCCGGAATCGCTTGTTGTGTTAAACAAACTGCTCCAAGATGTCCTATATACTGATGTAGGCAATTTCGGCTGTCACGTTGTAGAGAGAGCGACGTTTGAAGACCGCCGCTGCGCTCCGGGGTGCCACAGATCCGCAGAATTCTACCTACCCACCCTGTTTTTTGTTTCTGTCCGAATCCATCGGACGGTCGATGTTACAGTTTCTAGATTTTATCCTTTTTGTCACACTGAATATGAAAATCATGTGATCTATTCGAGTTTTGCGGTTTGTTTGAAGACATTAAGCGCGTGTTAATTTGCTATTTACTCTTAAATTGTATATGAAGCATTACTGTATTCTCTGAATAAGATCAGCTGCATAATAAGGGGAGCTTTGCATTTGCTTGTGAATTTTAACAGCGAAAAATCTTGACACCACTGGTTATCTAGAACTGCGCCTTGCGGCGATCGCGAACCGCTCATACCGTCCCTCGGACGATTTTTTTATAAACACGTTGAAACTTCAAAAAATAAATTAGATAATTCTATTTTAATACCTACTAATATTTAGTTTTTGCTGTAAAGCTTTGTACACATGACAGTAACGTTGCGTTGACAGGGGAGCATCGCATGTGAACCTGTGCACTATTGTAAAGACAGGTAAAAGGTACGCAAGTGATCTGGTTACATTTACAATAAAGTTGGATCATTCACTCCTTTAAACTTATAAAATTGTTGAAACTGAGCGGAATTCCGATCAGATAACAACAGCGTCCGTCTTCGTACAATGACGACATAAAAATAATTCGCAACCTGTGTAACGTTTCTACTTTTTATCTAAGCTTAGTCACAATAGCGAAGGTGTGTATCGAATTACTTAATCATTCTATAAGCGATCGATTGGTATTCTTGTATTTTACGATTATACAATTACACGATCTTATGAAATATTGTTTATATAGAAACTGAGCTCCGCCTAGGTATGTGTAAAGAGGTCATCCATAAATTAAGTCACATGTTAAAAGGGGGTTTCAACGGATTATCAAAGTTTGTGAAATTTTGTGATTCGAGCCCTACACTCCAGAAGAGAATAATAGGAAAGAAAGAAGAAGACGAAAAAATGAAAATATCTTTTTTCCCTTGGTTATTCTTAAATATATGCATAAAATTGAAATGTCTGTGATGTATGTGATATATGTGTGATAAGGGGCAAGGGGTTCTAAAAATTTGACAACCTGTGACAAGGACGGGAGGAGGATTTAAAAAGTCCTAAAATTCGTGTGACCAAATTTATGGATGACGACTAACCAGAGTCGGACCCTTAACATGAATCACTATTAAGGATAAGGATTGCTTTGTACTAGTAGGTAAAACTTTCTTTTTTTTTTTGCCCTACCTATGCTGATAGCCTTGAGAGGCTATTTCAGCTTCACCCTAACGTGTGTAGGTGAGCTCAAGGGGCTCAACCGGAGAGTTGCTAACACTGACCCTAGCAAGAGCAGTGCTTCGAAGAGAAGAAGGTATATTCAGCGAAGCACTGCTCTTGCTAGGGTAGATGATAGCAAATTCTCTCAGGCCGAGCTTCATGGCTCGCCAATGAACGAAGGTGAAGCCACAATTGCCCTTCGGAGCTACTGGTCTATAGGTAGGCAAAAAAATATTATTCGACCGCTTAAGCCGTACTTAAGTTATTCGAAATATCAAATATAAAATACTAATAATATAAACGCGAAACTATACAGTAAAAGCTAGTTTTGATTATTTATACTGGTGGTAGGACTTCTTGTGAGTCCGCACAGGTAGGTACCACTGCCCTGCCTATTTCTGCCGTGAAGCAGTAACACCAGGTGAGCTGTGAGCTCATCTACCCACCTAAGCAATAAAATAAAAAAAATAGGTAAGTGTAACAATAATGTTACTAAAAATCATCATGTTCGTTCAACATCATGTCCACGAAACTATAATATTGTCTTGTATTCATCGTCTCATCGTCTGAAACATAAAATGAAAGAATAACATGAATGAGTCGTGCCTAAGCCAGACGTTGAGTTATTCTGTAGTTTCCAATTAAAAACCGGAGTTATATAGATTGTTTCAATATTGGCCTTTTTGGTGCCTAAATTTTACTCAAGACGTCGTTATGTTTCAAATATTCAATAAGTTAAAACTAGCAAAAAATATTTACGCACGATTTACTTTACTCACGAATCGAGCGGGTAGCGTGGGTGCCATGCAGGCTGCGTCACAAAGCATGCAATCTGACACCACAGTCGGGATTTAGTCAAAAAGCACCGGACCCATTCACTGGGGCGCTTGGCCAAAAGACAGGAAGTGAAGGACAACGTGCGATAGAACCAATTACCCGCCCACGACATACGAAACCCTTAATTACGTGTAAAATATCTGAATCTTTCTGCGGATGTGGCAGTGCAAGAAATTTATAATAATTGATTTTTATTAGGGTTCCTTAGACAAACGGTAGAAAACGGAACATTTCGTCCAGTTTACTTCTTCATCTCTGTCTGCTCGTCTATCACTAGGAAACTCGAAAGTAGATGCTATGTAAGCTTTAATGTAGCTATAATGCTGTGTCAAACTACAAAAAAGAATCTATATATTAATACGTGAAGCAAAAACTTTGTATCCCTTTTTACGAAAATTGCGCGGACGGAGGAGTATGAAATTTTCCACACTTATAGAGAATATAGAGATTACACACATTACATACCATGTATTTGACGCACACACGCATGCATACTATTTATTGTCAAATTTTTGTTCTTGACGTCTGTGATCAAATTGAGAATAGATTAAATATTGTTTATCTTTGATAATATTTTTTATAGTGTAGTCTTGGCGAAATTTGTGATTATAGAAGTATAAAATACAATCATAATAGTGTACAAACTTACAATTCCAATTAATTATAGTCGAATTTCGACTACTGCGGGACCTCTAGTACTGTTAAATTCATTTAAAATTACGGAAATGAACATGATATTATTATAAAAAGCGAGTATTCAATCAAATGTCCCTCTACAAACTAGGTTTAAAAAAATCGCGGCGCAATTGTGCTTTCTTTTTTTTCCTACCTAAGCTGATGGTTTAGAGAGACCATGTCAGCGTCGCCGGGCTAGTAGGTGAGCTCACGGGGCTCAAACCTGACGATGTTGCTAACACGAACCCTTGCAAGAGCCGTGTTTCGCAGAATCTAGCGCCGGATCGGAAACGCGACCCACTGAAAAGACCCGGCGAGAAACTCAGTACAGTCTGTGGGTTAATTTACTCGCCGAGCCCGTCAATTGTGTCTCTGATATTGTTTATATCCATCAGCATCGGTGACAACCAACCATCCGGTGAGTCTATGTGCAGTGTGATTACTAAAGGAATAAAAACATTTTGATTCATAAATAACGTTTACTTTATTTTTGTACAATTGCAGATTCCATCACAGATTGTAGCTACGGTACCCATACAAATGCAAAAATGTACTGCTTTTCTCATACGTGAGTAGTCTAAGTAGGTAGGTAAGGTTAGAATATTTACGTAGGTATAAACGTCATGCGTTTTTGGACCATCGTACCATTACTGTCGATCTTCCACCGGTCGAATGTTTTTTTTTGCTCGGCAGACCGACAGTCTCTTGTTGTTCTGACGGGTTTGTTGACAACATTAAAAAATGCAACAATTTATTTAAAAAACGGCGTTTCGCGTATTAGGCGTTTGTTAATATCTATTCTATGAAAGCTGCTGCTGCAAAGTCATTAATTTTATAATTTATTTATGAAATTCATGTTGTAGGTATTTCTATTTTATTTTTACTTTTACTATTTATTTTACTTATTACTAATTTTATCTCTGCCTAAAATAATTTTCAGTCAAAATGACGACATATGAGTTTGGTTTCCTTGTTGGCAAATATTCATGTTGCAAATAGGTCCTGCTTGCTCCTTCACTGGGTGGTCATTATTTTTGTATTTAAACGCATATAAACTTGTTTATTAATCTGGCTCCCAGGAAATCCTAGTCTGGAGTCAGATAACTGTGTATCACCTAGATCCTAGTCGTTTGTAGCTATTGTTTATATTTGTTGAACATACATATATTAAAGTACTATAAAACTGAGATTTAGAAAATAGAATATCTCAATTCTGCATTTACGTTGTTGATGCCGATTTGCTTCGGTAGCCGCTTAACACCAGGTAGACTGTGTACTTGTCCATCCATTTAAACACCATAAAAAATATTCAATTAAATAGTGGTATCGACAGCATTGACAATCTTATAATAGTATGAATGAAAGGAACATTTCCTACGTTTTGGAGGACAAAAACCGTAACTTGAAAGGCAGCTATTTCTTCCCGGTTGAAGAAGCATTCGCACGTCCAACAAAAACACAGTAGTCATTAAGATTTATGGCGCACGGAGAGCGATCATAACGCATTAGTAGCCGACTTTGTCCTCTGCATGTGGGCTTTGTTGTGAAAGAAACTTGCAACAGTAGCCAGCGAACTCACTATTGTCGGTTACCGAACTTGTACAGTATTGTTCTATGGAGTCGTAAACATGTCGACAGGTTCGAACATTCTTAGTTAGAATGATTATGACAAAATGGACGTGCTTTCAAAAGACGCATTAGCTTCTTGGGTCTTCTAAAAAATAGATACTTTTACAGGATCCTCATAAAACTACTTCAGGATCTCACTGTCACGAAAGTAATTCTATGTTTTTTTTTATTGCTTAGATGGGTGGACTAGCTCACAGCCTACCTGGTGTTAAGTGGTTAATGAAGCCCATATACATCTAAAACGCAAATGCGCCACCCAGCTTGAGATATAAGTTCTTAGGTCTCAAGTATAATTACAACGGCTGCGCCACCTTTCAAATCGAAACGCATTACTGCTTCACGGCAGAAATAGGCAGGGTGATGGTACCTACCCGCGCGCACTCACAACAGGTCCTACCACCAGAACAATAATAAGTGCTTTTCCCGTATTGAATAATACATTTGCGGGAATGCAATCTTGCTACCTCATAGCTTTAGTCATTAGTGACTTCGACTAACATCTTCCGAAGTCCGATTTTGATTCGAAAGTTTCAGAACATTACTTGTAAAACCACAGTATATTACAAGCGACCCGCCCTAACTTCGCAAGATATTTTACTGAAACCACTTTACAGTAATTATATTTGTATTTATTAATTACAATGTTTATTATTAAATTTGCTATAAACATTCAATATTGATAATTGAATTTCTAGGTCCTGCATTAAAAATGCGAACTTTAACTTTCAACCCCTAATTCACTGTTTCAGGAATAAATTTTGGAAAAAACCCATTTTATATTTATTTCTAACGCGAAGTATGTATGTAAAATGTCGTGCTTTTGCTTAGCTTTGAAAATTACGATTTCCTCTGACGTACGCTATTACATCTGAATTTTTCAAAGATCCTTACACACTCCTACAACATTTCAATTTCAATTTTGGAACTCCAGCGACTTAAGTTTTCAGACTTAAGTTTGGTGTTCAAGAAAGAATCAATCATTCATGACAATTAAATATATGCATACGTACAGATATACTTAAATGTAGGTATATTAAATTAGTAATGATATAAATATACCTAACCATCCCAACCAAAACGATCAAAGAGCCGCTATAATGAACTAATAATGAACTAAACTAAAAAATGAAGTATAAAAAAAATGTAGCTTAGAAAGAAAAGGAAATGTAGTTATCTCTAAGAGAGCGCGGTGTTTAGTGAAACAAAAGCACAGGGAACGATTTAACAAACTGCCATATTTTAACAACGTGTAATTAAAGGTTTGGCTCCACTCGAATATGCATAAATCATGAGTCTGCCGCGAACTGCCGACCGAAATAGAGAAAAAATTAAATACATTGAGCGGCTGAGAGTTCAAAAAAGAGGATATCATCTCTCAGCCAGCACAGGGAAACGCGCCCGAGACTTCAGGAAAAAAGTCCACGATGACTGTGGGAACTTCTACTGCCTAATGTGAGATTAATCAGTGCTTCAATATTTTTTTTTAGCGGAATATAGATTTATGAAATTTATTGTATATTACGTAACGTCTTTGCTTTTAAGTTAATTTGAAAATAACTAATTATTATTTAGGAGTTTCTTCAATTTACCTATGGAATAATTTAATTTCAGAATTATCGTCTGTATAGGTAATGTTTCCTTAGAGCTATTTATTTACAGGAACGTTATATTGTATTGGTGTGTTTAAAATAATCATGTGACGTCTAACTGATCCTTTATCATGGTAGTACCGATACTATCGATTTAATTAAGAGCCCGAGGCTGGTAATGTAAACATGACCTTTGAATGTGGCCGTCTCGCTCTCGTGGGTTTCCCGCTTCGAGAGCAGCTTTGTTAGGTCCATATATCACAGATGTGGGGTGGGGTCCGTCGAAGCCGTCGGAGGCTGCACCGCGGGACGGGGTGCGCTCGCGCAGACGGGCGGGGGGAAGCGACAACCGCTCGTTACGTCTATTCCAAGCCAGTTATTAAAAACGTCTCGGCGTGAACGGTGCGCCGCCCTGTAATTATCTAGTTGAGTTTTCGTCGCGCTAAGTTGTCATCGTGTTTACCGGAAATGCAATACGTGGAAACGCCCGCACAACAGGTCCGTGCGCCGCCCGCGATAATTCTATTAGAGATTTTCTTTTGCATCGTAATTCATTACCGATTGAGTTGCATTTTGATTTGTTTCAATTGATCGTTTGACCAGTTAAATTAAATACAAATTGCAGTTGAAATACAATGTTACATTAATATTCGTTCTATTTATAGATGATGAATATGGTGCCTGCGTATGGATGTGGATACGGACGAAACGACGCACTGTCTCCGGCTTCGGATCTGTCATCGTGCAGCAGTGCTTCGTCAGGAGCGTGGTGCGGTCCGGCTCCGTGGCGAGATTTGACCCCATACCCGCCGCAGTACCCGGCGTACTGGCCACCGGCGGCGGCTGCCGTCGCTGCTGAAGAAGCCCGGGAGCTCCAACGCCGCTGTGCGAAGTGTCGATGCCCCAACTGTCTTACCGAAGCGGCTGGATTCGGGCCTAACTATGGAAAAGACGGAGCGAAACGAGAACACGTGTGTCACGTTCCCGGCTGTGGAAAAGTGTACGGCAAAACTTCTCACCTGAAAGCGCACCTCCGTTGGCATACCGGAGAGCGTCCTTTTGTTTGCAACTGGCTCTTCTGCGGCAAAAGGTTTACACGTTCGGATGAGTTGCAGCGACATCTCCGCACGCATACCGGTGAAAAGAGATTCTCGTGTCAGCTTTGTACGAAACGGTTCATGCGGTCGGATCATCTCGCCAAGCATGTTAAAACACACGCGAATACATCTAGGAAGTGCAAGAAAACGAAAGACGACGACAAAGAGGAATCCTCCGCGGAAAAGATAGACAGTTCTCACGTATCTGAAGCGTCGATAATCGATACCGTTGGAAGCACCAATTACGGTACAGCACCTATGGGCGCTCCCGCGAAAACGACAGTGCCAATAAATCCTGTTGCATGTGCGCCATTTGCTCCGAGCTCTTCAAACGTTTACAACAGCTCTCCGATGTATAACGGCAGCGGTATGATGGGAGGCTGGTATCCAGAAGTTAGACAGGAGGCTATGTACCCACGAGCCCCTGCTAGAGTTTACCAACAGTACCCCGCCCCTATTGGCAGTTATCAGTGCGGGTCAAAAGACAACTACGCGGTTTTCCAAGGACATTACAATTTACAACCGTCGCTTGCACTGGGACAGTAAATCTTAATAATAAAATCAATGCGATGTGACGCGTTACTGTAGATAATGAAACTGCTACTTATGTTTTATTCGTAAGTTACCATAACATTCGAAATGTGATTTCAACGTAGCATTGTGCCTTTTTGTATTTAAATGTGATTATTATTATGTTTATATGTAATTATTATTATGCAATAAATACTTCGAATTATCGATCACATGTTTGTTTTTTTTATAAATCAAATGAGTCGACTATTATCAAAGCCGGCAATCTGACTTTTGGACAATGATTGGTAAATCAGAAAAACGAATTATTGACTTTGTATTCCATTGGCAGTCACAAAACTCTTCGGAACGACATCTTAGATAAATAACAGGTTAACTATTAACCTTTATTTAATGCAGGTTTTGAACCGTATTCTTTGAAGGAGACGATTATATTCAAATCAATCTGTATTGACATATCAATAAAAAAAAATTGTCCAAATGCACAGATTGCCACCTTTGATAATAGACGACTCAAATGATAATCGTTTGGGTTTTACTATCTAAACTCACATAAAACTAATATTATAAAGTTATAACTTTTTTTCTTATTAAAAAATCCCTGTCATTATAATATATTGTTCAAATTCAATCCGTCTCCTCATAGACATCGTTTAATAAGTAGTGCGAAACGCTCTAAACGAATATTATTCGAAGTAATAAATATTATTAAATATATATTAAATAGATTGGATAGATTGTGTGAAAAACGATATGGGTAAGAGGGGAGTAAGCGAAGAAATGGTATATGATAGAAGAGTATGGAAGGAGAAAACATGTTGCGCCGACCCCAGGTGACTGGGAGAAGGGCAGCATAATGATGAATGATATATTAGATAACTAGTAAAGTTTTCAAACCGTCACAAATAATAATAACATCATCAACATTAAGATCATCAGCTCACAGAATATGTCCACTGCTGGACGGCCCCTTCCCTCCCCAAGATTCCCCAAATGACCACAATGACGAGCGGATTCCGGCTTATGTAAATTTAAAAATGTATCACGTAAATGCGAGATTAAGTAAACGTGTTTTAGTCACCTTTACCTAATAGATATAATATAATGTTAATATTCTCATAACATTATATTATACGAAATTTTATGAGAAGTGAACTTTGACACTAATTTATGAAGTTCCTGGTTTATGAATTTATCGACAGACGGTGCTCACACGACTTCATAATATAATCTCTAATTAACATATTGAAAAGATAAAAATATGCATCGATGATAATAAAAATTCAGAGAAATCTCAAGCTACATTTTTTAAATTACATTTTACGTTGATACTAATTGACTTTTGCCAAAATTATGACTACAAGTTTTTTGTGGTTCTGAATTTATAAGGAGATAATGATTTCATAACATTTCTATCCGAAACACTAGATATTATAGAATTGAAACAAAGGTGTGCATATTGAAGATGAAAAGATGTGGTGTCTTAGTTTAATTAAATATACCACTGATACCAAGCAATTTGCAATTACTAATCTTTATTTTATTCGTTTGTTTTTTTTTCACACTCAAAATAGCTGATTTCTGCAAATCTAAGCTTATGAATTGGTAATTGTAAGTGGAAATTAAATATATTGGATGAGAGAAGCCGGGGATCATGCTCAGTGGCGAACAATTGGAGAGGCTTATGTCCAACAGTGGAATGCTATAAGCTGATGATGATGAATATAGTAAATAAAAATCCGTATGTAGGGACAACCCTGTCATCAGTCAATCGGTAACAGGGAAAAGAAGTAATATCTTTCCACATGAAGTATGTTAGTATAGTGCATGAAATAATTTTTGGAGTTCATATTTAGAACGCGTTGGTTTGTTTCGAAATCTTTCAGTCGTGTGGCTTTTTGTCACGAGATGTCGCTAGGGAGAGTGCGAGCACAGAGGACGACGTCGCGCGCGGCGAAGCGGTAATTGCACGCCGCTATTATCTGGGCGGCGCTTTACGTTCATGGCCGCCGGTGTGAGCGGGATGCACTCGATAATACGTAAAACAAAACGAGGGAGTTATAATGGTAAAAAACGAGCAACACGCAAATTATAGTGAGAAATGAGGCAGCCGGTAGCGGTGGGGGCTCGCGTGGTGCGGTGGGGACGGAGCGCGGCAGTCGCCGTCGCTCGGCGCACGCAGACCGCCCGCGCCGCCTGCGCTCGCGTGTGAAGTGCCAGGGATATGCCCCACCAGCGCCGGCGCCATGAGCGGCAAGCCCAACTCCGAGCCGGATCTGCTCATGAATGTGAGTCCAGCTCTACGACTGCTCACGCTTCAATCCTCGTCTTCAACTAACTTTTGCTCTAAGTCTAAGCTGTACGCTATCAGTAGGCTGTCTGTTTGTTATTGTCATTTTAACTTTACTGAAGAAACAAACTTCTTATTAGACATGTGAGGACAAAAGCTCAGCGTGAAGTAGGTTCAAACAAGAGTTTATGTTTAACCTCATTTATACAGTACCATAAATGCTATGTTCAAGGAACGAATTCGAATTTGTCTAAAAGCAGTATCATAATTCATACAATTCTCCATGGGCTGGGATGTTTAACTTTTAGAACAAACCTCGGTTCAAATAAGAACCATGAAATGGTTTGTTGGGCGTCGGAGCACCCCCGGGTATTGTCGATTTAGTACGCACCATAAGCAGTGCATTACCAACGATTGACTTTCTGAGCCAGTCCCTTGGGCCCCTAACCCCTATTACTATTCATGGCGACCGCCCCCGCAGGGTCCAGTGGACCCGCGCTCATCGTTTTCCTAACCATCTCCGGCCTCAAGTACTGGCGTTATATGATAAATTCCTTCACATATCCTGACTTTTGAATAATAATCTGAAGTGAACTTTCTGACCTAAAATCTATTCGAATTTACGTTTTAGTGTTTTTCATAAAATTTATATTACGACATGGCAACTCGATCACCAAATTTCATGGTCCATATATTAATTATATAGGATAATTAATGGGGTAAAGTCGTACCTGTATTTCAACTGACCATAGACAAAAAGAAGCGGTAGAAAGGGTCGGTTATTTAGTGGCTATAACAGTCAAATAATCGTAAGTGTTATTATCTGTAAACGGCCTGTTTAACTTAGCTACGAACGTTACTAACACTCAATAAAAACTACCGAAATGTCAATTCAATTAATGAAGTCAAATAAATAAAGGTTTCTCTAGCACAAGGAGCGGCGTAACTAATCCTTAATGACACATAGAGGCTTCGTCCATTTTCTACCCAATTTCCTTTTCATATTAGTTTAATCTAAAAGCAGGACAACTGGCGCCAAAAATTATGCCGCGACGAGCGTGTCGGGCGGCCTAATCTGTTTAGCGTTATATTGTGGGGCGAACGGATCCTTTGTGCGGTGAAAAAGGAAGAAATTTATGCGTTTCGGCGTCGTGTGTGAGTTTTTTGTGAGAATGTAATTAATAATTCGGCGGCAAAACTAACAGTGTTTTGGTTGTTGCGCCTCGGTCAGTTGATTGATGTTTCGCGGGACCGTCGCAATTAGCCGCAGCCGAAGCAAGTTGTGCTCTATATTTTAATGTTTTTTTTTTCTTCTGTGTACCTACCAAAGGATCATTACGGTGATGTAATATTTTAACGTCTACAGTTTCAATTCTCGTATAGATTATTTAATTACTAAACTGCGTTAAGGTTGTCGTAAGCTTTCGAAGTAGGGTATTGGAATCTGTTAGTCATGTAGTCGTCGTGGCCTAAAGGATAAGACGTCCGGTGCATTCGTATCTAGCGATGCAACGGTGTTCGAATCCCGCAGGAGTCGGGGACGAATTTTTCTAATGAAATACGTACTTAACAAATATTCACGGTTAACTTCCACGGTGAAGGAATAACATCGTGTAATAAGAATCAAACCCGCAAAATTGTAATTACTGGTGGTAGGACCTCTTGTGAGTCCGCACGGGTAGGTACCGTCATCCTGCCTACCTCTGCCGTGGAGCAGTAATGCGTTTCGGTTTGAAGGGTAGGGCAGTCGGTGTAACTAAACTAAGACCTTAGAACTTATATCTCAAGGTGGGTGGCGCATTTACGTGGTAGATGTCTATGGGCTCCAGTAACCACTTAACACTAGGTGGGCCGTGAGCTCGTCCATCTATCTAAGCAATAAAAAAAAAGTCAATTCGGGATTTGTGATTAATTGATTGATTAATTACTCTAAAAGTACAGTGAGAATGTATGCAGTGTATCAGTTTTTTCTTGAATAGCGTAGTTGGATAGAATTGTCAACAGTCGACCTGGTGCTTACAGTTTACCAGAAAACATATCGTGTGATAATGTCGATACTGTCCTTTAATGCTAACTCATGACTGCTCCGCGGGAACATCGGCAATATTAACATCAGTAAGCTATTGTCTAAATTGATCCTGACAATTTACATAACTAATTCTTGCCGTTTGATTGGAGTGAACGGAATTCGTAAAATAATTAAGTATAACTTCAGAACACGAACACGCACTATTTAATACAAAAGTTTAACTTTAATGCACGTATACAATGTAAATGTGCCTTTTGAAAGAGTTTTGAAAACGTGTTTCAACGGAACTGGGGGGACCGGAGGCGCGTAGGCGCAAGCTTCACATCGAACCCACAAGTCACGACGCACAAGTGCCTACCACCGAGATGAAATGAAACACGATCTTACTTTACAATATGGCTACTTACTACACGATAATATAAATTTAATGTTAGATCAATGAATTTGTTGATAACAATTTATTATTTAAAATTTATTTATTGTAAAAAAAAGAACACAATATTCCTCACCCAAAAGTACATGTTATTATCCGCAACATGCTTCGTCACATTACAGAAATAAAGTTATCAGCAACATGCTTCGTCAATTAATTATAATCAATGTTTCATTATTAGTTCAATTGAAATATGTATAAAAGTATTTTCAAGTATTTTTCGTGAGTACTCAATATAATTAATACACTTTTACAGTTTAATCGCGTTTTGTTTATTGTCATTAGATATAATTATTTATCACTGAAACTTATATGCGAACCATACATTGTACAATATTATAATATTTCGTAATATTTCAAATTGATAAATTCACATACACGAATATACATAATATTCAATTAAAATGTGTAAAAATTAGTTCGACTTAATATAAGGTATATTTTTAATCTTAAACAAAAGGCAGGACAGTGTACCGATATATTAAAGATGCACAATATGTGCATGATGTAGACATCTTTGTGTTCATGCGTAGTTAGTTGATACTTGAATCGTGTTTAAGTGCAGGTTGAATTTGCTGTTATGAAAGTTCTTATTTAATTGAAATAATTATTGATACTCGTGTATCTGAGGAACCGTTAGTGAGATTAACGGTCATTATTTGTAACGTGTTTAGGTTAGAGTGGTAAACATCTAGTTACGATAGTTACAGGTGTGTGCGTTGGGGTAAAATGGTTAAACGTTCCACTACTCTTGTTAGTTTGACGGCTCTTTATTCAGATAGCGGAGGATGTGAGCAATTCAAAACTAGTTGAATGTGTTATTTTGCTACTTCGTACGCGAAAATACCGTTGGCTTTGAGTCGGAGTGGCACTCGGTAGGCGCGCGGTAGCATTTTAATTGACCACGCGATGTTGCGCCGCTTTCGTTCGACTTTTTCTTCTCCACAAATTACTCTAAAGTGCTTAATGAGAGATGCGTGCAATCCACGTTTCCCCGTACGCCAAGTTGCTCTTATTTTACATACATAAATAGTTCAAGTCGACGAACTAATGCCGATTCTCGGTACCTGTAATTGCACCTGTGACAGGCTTCCGTCGCCTTTTCAAAGAGTGGCGGTTAAACGCCAAACGCCGGTGTTACCTAAATTATAGTTATTTCGCATTAATAAGGTAGACATTGAGTGCGTTGGAAACTGACCATTGACATTTCCACTAAACATGTCCGATGAACTAAGGAGCTTTTTATTAACAAGCAAACGTGCCTAGGAGACTGATTACCAATAAAAAAAGGTATATAATTCGCGGGCGAAGATTGACTCATTAGGCATACGATAATCATAACAAAATTGTTCATTATCTTATTTTAATAAGCATTATACTGGACTACTGCATAAGTAAAATTTAATTGGTATAAAAAAACATATTGATGTAGCATCGTAATCTTCTTGGTTATGTAAAATTAAATAAGCAAAACATAAGTGCAATCTGTACCTAAAAAAGATTTACATACAGATTATCAAACCAACATTAAAATTTATAAACATGTTTTAATTGAATATATATGTAGTGTAATTTAATTGTAAAAATAATGATTTTGACAAAGAATGTTGGTATTAATTTACGATAATTGAAACACAAGAAGCAATGTTTCAAATGACAGGTGTAAAGACCCTACATCATAGATATAAATCGTTATAATAACGTTTTTTCTATTATAATTTGCAAGATTACTATTTTTTGAATGTTATACGTAATAGAACAATTGATCGGTACAAGTGGAACGGAATCTAATTAAGATGTTACATTGTCAGCACTAGGTATTGAAAATATTCAGGTACCTATAACGTGTTAGTTGATTACACGTAAGCTGAATGTTTGGTGTTTTATTATAATTGTGATACACAGACACAAATAAAGAGCTATGGAATATGTACAGGAGAATATGTAGGTATCTACTTATAATGGAATTTAGTACCGTACGTTCCACGGGGAGTGCTATGAATATAATTTTACGTTCCGTTTTCCCTAGTCGTCCACATAAAGTTATATCTCGCCTTTTCACCTCGAGACCGAGAGATAGGATTACGAACTAATTCGTTAAATGAAAAGTAAAAGCTTAACAGTAAATATTATTGCAAAATAGGCAGTAGATAAAAAATATTTAAATGTAGGTATGTAAAATATTTAAATGTCGACAAATAACACCAATGTGTAATGTAAAATATTTAAATGTCGACAAATAACACCATGATCGTCCGAGACCATGAAAAATGTAAAGTATTTGAAACATTGGAAATAATAAATAGGAAACTAAATCTTAAAACTAGTTTGAGTTGTGAACTTTAAATGATTGCTTGAGATGAATACAGTCATCCATTTTTAGTTTCGCATCATTGCGCTACCGGAGTAGAATTTACATTTATCATTTGAAAACGCTGCGTTCATCGTCAGTGCGTTTTGAGACAGCGTTTTTTAGTCAAACTATGTTAAGGGTCTAACATCTAGATCAGATTTCAGATGAGACCAGATCAGAAGCTACGGGTAGGCTTCGTCGTCTCCTGTCATTTCAATGTTTTATTTATTGTCTTGGTAAATAACCGAAGCGTATACTCTTCCTGGAAGGCATGGATACAAGCAGTACTTGGGGCCCCAGCTCGATGTTGTATTAAATACATACTTTTAATATTTAAGAAGATCGCGTGACAGAAGATATAGCGCTCCGAAAATAGCTAAAGCGGGATTTAATTCCAGAGCTTCATCGTAGGAGGATGGAATGATTGCTCAAAAGACACTGTACATTTTCTTTTTTTTTCCTACCTATGCTGATAGCCTTGAGAGGCTATTTCAGCTTCACCCTAACGTTTGTAGGTGAGCTCACGGGGCTCAAACTGGAGAGTTGCTAACACTGACCCCAGCAAGAGCAGTGCTTCGCAGAATCTACCACCGAATCGGAAACGCGACCCACTGAGAAGATCCGGCGAGAAACTCAGTGAGGCACTGTACTAGAGGCAAGCAGTTCGTAGCAAAACTTGTGAACTCTGCTTCGGTAGTACAAAACGAGACAATGGTACTATCTCTATTAGCTTCTCGAGGCTCTCTTCATAGAAAATGTAGAATACACATAGAAATCCGAATTTTTTTTTGTAGCTTAGAACGTTGGACGAGCTCACAGCCCATCTGGTGTTAAGTGGTTACTGGAGCCCATAGACATCTACAACGTAAATGCGCCACACACATTGAGATATAAGTTCTAAGGTCTCAGTATAGTTCCAACGGCTGCCCCACCCTTCAAACCGAAACGCATTACTGCTTCACGGCAGAAAGAGGCAGGGTGGTGGTACCTACCCGTCCGGACTCACAAGAGGTCCTACCACCAGTAAAACGTACACAAATAAACAGTAAACGTACGTATGTACGTATGCCAACGACTTTGACCGTCCGTGAGAGATTGGCATCATCTACAATTCGAACGAATTGAAGTTTGAACGTATTATATACAATTTTAAATTATCAACATATGTACCTACATATGTTCGAAACAATACAGTTGCCGTGATTACCAAATATTGTAATCGTTAAATCTTCGGCAGTTATATAGTCTCAGAACCTGTCCAGCGTAATTACAGCAATCCGTTGGCCGCCAGTCGCGGAGACGATTTAATATCCTAATCATTAAAAATAAGATTTCAATATCAGATTATCAATAATGTAATGATTTTTCGTAATAATTAGTATTAGAATTATTATAGATTATTGCAAGATTGTTGTAGCATTGTCGTATAGAAACTATTCACGTTAGAATATTCATTTAAAATTTATAGATGTTATCTAATCATTGCAGAAACATTTGCAAGTATGAGTACCTAACTGTTGTGTGTCTGAACTTTTTGGTGTCGATAAGGCAATACTAATTTACTAGAAGAAGACAATATTAATTTACTAAACTAACATAAGTAGGTACTTGTAATTTTTTGGTATTATCTATACTTCAATACTTAATATTATATAGCTGAAGAGTTTGTTTGTTTGAACGCGCTAATCTCAGGAACTATTGGTCCGATTTGAAAAATTATTTTTATATATTATATTTATATTTATATATTTTATATATATATTTTTACTGAGGAAGGCTATAGATATATAATATCACGATAAGACCAATACAAGTGGAGCACCAATAAATAATGTCTCAAAATAGGTGTTTAAATAGCTCCTTAACATTCTATAGTTCAAAAATATTTTCACTTTCTACGTAAATGAAGTAAGGGTGAAATCTAGCATTATGCCAAAGTAACTATTCCACGGAGTCGCGGGCTAGTTAATAATAAAAGGCTCATCGAATGGGTAAATCGATTAGTTTAAACATTATTTAAACCTATCGAACGTTTTAAATAGGGGCTGTTTTATTGGATTGTTAATAAGCATTTTAGCTATATCGAATGATTATGAATAACACTTGACAGCTCTATCGCCCTAATAAAGCTTCAATAGCTTGTTCTAGAAGAAGATAATTAGTGCAAGATTATAAATATTAGAACTCATGTCTCAAGGTGAGTGACGACATTTACGTTGTTGATGCCTATGGGCTTCGGTCACCATCCAACAGCAGGCGATCAATGAGCTAGTTCAGACATAAAAGCAAAAAAATAAGAAGAAAAAAATCCATAACTAAAACATAAATTTTAGAATGTGGTTTTTATTATTTAGTCTAAAGACTTATATGAAGACAGTTGTTGAACATTTTATTTTATGAATAACAAGTTTGGAAAGAGGATCTCACATGAAGATTATCTGCCGGGCTATTATCAGAAGACAGGCGAGACGAAATTTATTTATTTTGATGTTCTCAATGCGACACGGTAAAAAAAAAACAAATATGGCGCCTAACCAATCGGAACCAGTCCGGTTACCATTGGCGTGGTTAATGTCAACTCGGGAACAGGTCAAACAACATCAGTATATACGTTCAAGAACAAAACATGCACGAAGATCGAAGTTGTTTCGTAAATTTTGATGGACGAGAGTTTTTGTGTACTGATGTAGTCAATTTCTTTTTAATTTCATTTATAAGCTACATCCGTGTTTTTACTGCCATTAAAAGGCAGACGAGCCCATAGCCAACCAGATTACAAATGGTTACCGTTGCTAATGGACAACGGAGAAAGAAAATCCTAGATATAGAGCCATGTTGCTACTAGTACTCAATTTGCACGCATCATGTCAGTTACTCGTTTGTGTTGCTTTGAAACATAAACTAAAAAAAGCAAATTTTGATAGGAAATGAGAAAACATTTAAAAACCAAAAAAGCATATTTCAAGTCCTCTATTATACAGATTTTTAAGAAAAATTAGAAACTGGAAGATTTACGTCAAATTTTTTTTTTCTCCTACCTACGCTGATAGTCTTGAGAGACCATTTCAGTTAGTGAGCTCACGGGGCTCAAACCTGACGACGTTGCTAACACTAACCCTAGCAAGAGCAGTGCTTCGCAGAATCTATCACCGGATCAGAAACGCGTCCCACTGAGAAATTCCGGCGAGAATCTCAGTGGGCTGGTCCAAATGATGTTGTTCGGAACTTATATGTATGCAAGCTAATTTTGAAAATGACGTAAGCGGGATTCAAGTTACTGTCAAATATCTTGTGTTGTATGATGGCTACCTCCACAAAACTAACGGCACAACGTCATAAGGCATAACGATTTTTAGTTTCAGCCAAACAAAATATTGAATTAATTAAAAAATGGACAATCAGCAGGAGCCTTATTGCCCATATCCAAATGGCTTAGCATTCGTTTCTTTTTGTTGGATCACGTTCCATACAGATAAATGTGCGCATCTTGTGAGTGGCTCGTTTCCGGGACAAGTCGCTTTGTCGCCGGAACATCCCGGGATAAATGACTTTATTACCATAAAATAGACATTTCGCATTCCTCTCTGGCTGAGCACTGAACTCTTATGTATGTGGCACGTGACAGGATGCGTTTAGGCTTTTTCAACATGTTTTATCTATTTTGAAATGAAATGATAGCACAGAATGAATAATGGTTTTTATTTTATTTGACAGGAGCAAATTACTAAACTGGCTACTGGTAGTTGATTATTGTTGTCCACGGATTAATATCCGTGATAATACGTGGATAATACGTTAATACGTAACATCCAAATATATTGGAACAAATATAAGAACTTTGTTTTTTCTCTGTCTTATGAAGTTGTTCCGAAGATCATGGGACCCGTCCGAAGATCATAGAAGTCATCGTGTCCTAAAGGATAAGACGTCTGGTGCATTCGTATTGAGCGATGCACCGGTGTTCCAATCCCAGCAAGCGGGTACCAATTTTTCTATTGAAATACGTACTTAAGAAATCTTGACTTCCAGGGTGGTAGTCAGGGTGGTAAGACCTCTTGTGAGTCCGCACGGGTAGGTACCACCACCCTGCCTATTTCTGCAGTGAAGTAGTAATGCGGTTCGATTTGAAGGGTGGGGCAGCCGTTGTACCTATACTGAGACCTTAGAACTCATATCTCAAGGTGGGTGGCGCCATTTACGTTGTAGATGTCTATGGGCTCCGGTAACCACTTAACACCAGGTGGGCTGTGAGCTCGTCCATCAACCTATGCAATAAAAATAAAAAACAGGATTCGAAATCGCCGAAACAAATAATAGATAAAGATTAATCCACTTTCTGCGTGGTGTTCAAATTTAAGCAGCTAGTTTTTAGAAAGTCTAATTTTGAGATTCGTGCTACTGAAGACAAATGGGTGTAGAGCTGAGAAGTTATGATGAAACGAAATGATTAAGCAGACCGACAGATAAATTAATTATAAGCAGATATTTGATTTTAATAATTTGTTCTTGTGAATTTACTGGTGTTTGTAGAGGAAGTTGCTTTTTCATTTACAGTCCTAGATGGTAAACGACTGCGTAGCCACCTGACGTTGAGTAGCCACTATGGCTCATGGAACATAAGAATGCCAGGGACATAGGCAAACCTCCTCCGAGGACTCCTTTCGTATTAATCTTTTCTTTTCGAATGAAGAAAGACATAGTGTTTGGGGAACACGATAAACAGAACTGCCAGATCTCGAGATATTGTTGATATCATTTAATGGAATCTGTCAAATCAGCTTTCACAGACTTCGAGACGTCCTATCAACTTAACGATTTTTTGTATAAGCACCAACGATGACAATCCAATAATTTTATTGCTTCGATCTAATAGTTTGATAAGGATCATGACGACTAAAAAACACTTATTTAAACTATATTTTCTTTTTAAACAAGTAATGAGACTGTATTTTTTTTATTATATTAAAGTAAGGTGATTGCGTAATATTGAAATTGAGAGAAATCGTCTTTTTTGATTGTCCTATGTATAGACACTAGAATTGACCAGCATGGGTAACGCTATCCGTGCTACGCAGAACCGGGAAAAGTTGAAGAGCATAGTCCATTAAAAGAATACACAAAGAGGTCATCACCTTCATCGTGCGCGGAGGGCGAGGAAAAAGTTTAGATTGTAAACTATTATTTTACGCGTTAATTTCGAGTACTTATATATTAGTAAGACATATTATGCACCAATAGTTAGTCTAGACTTTTCTGTCTTTTTTTCTATAAAACAGATGATATGATGTAGTTTTAAATCAATCGATTAGCTAGCTAGATGGGTAGTTCTATTCACGCTGGAATCTATACAGATTCTGATCATTGACTATCATCAGACATACCTGGATATATCAAGGCAAGGAATATGCCTGTTTACTACTGCGTGAAAAATCGAATATACCTACTATGTAAAATTATCTAATAGTTTAACTGAGCATTGTGGTAACTTAGCCCACTGAGTTTCTCGCCGAATCTTCTCAGTGGGTCGCGTTTCCGATTCGGTGGTAGATTCTACGAAGCACTGCTCTTGCTAGGGCCAGTGTACGATACACACCCGGTTTGAGGGCCGTGAGCTCACCTACACGTCAAGGAGAAGCTGATATAACATTTTATTTTACCTTGAACATACGAGTACACGCGTTTTAGTTTACAAATAAACTAAGATTCTCTATTTGTTTTATATTTCATTCAGAATAATCATAATATCTTATCAGTGGAATCTGACGGTTTCTGTCGACGTGTGCTCCGCGATGCACCGACAAACAATTCTTTGCACGATACAATGTTGCTTGAATTACACGTAATTATAATAATTATTTACTGTGTAAATCGCTTGAACACTTTTGAGCGCAACCGTGGGTACTGTGTTACGGCTTTTTTTTACAATAAACCAACAGTTTGCATTCATTAATTTTTTTTTCTTTTTGTATATAATTGAGCCTAGAATAATTTTCAGCGGTTTTTATTTTTGAGTCGTAAGTGAAAAATAAATAGCAAAAAACAAATTACTACTCCATTCTTATAAAATTTTCCGTAGCTTTTTACAAAACCAACTTTTTCCTTTCCAATAGGGCTGTCTGCTTTTATTTCCCTAGATGTTTGAATTCGGAACGTCAAAGGTCTCAACGAGTGACGTCCGCTATGACACTTTTCCCTTTTTAATTCCAGCCGCCAAGGGCGACACATCGATTTCATATATTCATATAATAATATCTTTAATTTGTCACTTATGGACTAACAAAGATATCAAATTAATAAATACAGTCCACTCTCATTCACCACAATGCAACACTAGTAAATACTAAAAACGCTATGTTTAATATAAAATAAATTCATATTTTTACAGTACAGAAAGACAGTGGCGGCCCGTACTTTCGTCTGTCGTGATGGCAAGATTGTAATCTCTTCTCAGTCGTATGCATTTGGCAGAGTGGTCGTGGTCATCAAGATAGTAAAAGAGAATATTTAACCGCGTCAAAAATTTTTAGTATGATNGCAACACTAGTAAATACTAAAAACGCTATGTTTAATATAAAATAAATTCATATTTTTACAGTACAGAAAGACAGTGGCGGCCCGTACTTTCGTCTGTCGTGATGGCAAGATTGTAATCTCTTCTCAGTCGTATGCATTTGGCAGAGTGGTCGTGGTCATCAAGATAGTAAAAGAGAATATTTAACCGCGTCAAAAATTTTTAGTATGATAATGCTTAATTCTTGACATATTTTATGTAATGCGACCCCAAGGCGTATTGGCCGACACTATGTCTAATAAATTTATGGGCCTTCATGTTGATCGGCGTTCGAAATTATAATCATCGCGCTTCGGGCAGGCGTGGAGTGCATGCACGTCTCTGTAACAGACATGCGCGTAAACAAAGCATGAAAAAGATCGAATTTATTTCACGTAACAACTAAACCTCCTTTTGATAAAAACTGAAAAAAAAATTAAGTTCTTTCGGTCTTTTTAAACCAAATCAAACAGTTGTGTTTTCTTGTGTATAATCTAGCAAAAACACGTTCTTTTAAAATTTAATAAAATTACAGTATTTATCGAAATTACAAGCTTCGAAATAGAATTACTATAATTATATCGGCTTTTTTTATTTTATGGTACGAAAGTTATTAAAACTTGTAACGTATTTTAACCGTAATGTGATTATAAAAGGGTCATAAATGTTGTTTACAAACCGTTAGTATACCTAAGGCTATATAAGTGCGTTGTTACACCAGCTCCCACGGTGCACTGTCAATAAAAACACAACTGCTAATAATAAGTGCAAAGATAAATGTCAAAAGAGGTGCAAAGATAAATGTCAAAAGAGGTGCAAGTCCGGAAACGGTATACGGGGCTTAATGACGTGGAAATGACGCACAACTGAAAATTATTGTGTGTTGATCAGCTTCAAAGGGTTTTGAGATAGGTCACATTCAGTTTTTGTAACTTATTAATAAATTTAACGCACCAATAATGACTTTAACTGTTTAATCTTGCGTTTATTATTGAGCAAACGAACGTCGATGTATTTATGAAAATGTTCAGCATCCTTTTTTACAATTGCTTCTTATTAAGATTTATTCTGATTTATAGTTTCAAATTGATTTATAGGTATTTTTATATATTATTATATAGTCCGGCTTGAATTCCAAAGACAATATTTAACAATAATCTTATTTATTGTAGTTCCAAGTATAATAATCAGAGTAGCTTGACTGTATTTTGATAATAAGTAAGATAGCAGGTATCGCGCTAGCGCAGGCCAGCTTGGCAAAAATATAAAATGCAAATTTACAGCGAGATGTTTTACACAAACTTAACTTGCCCACCAAGTCGATGGCCTTATGTTACATCACATAATTATACCGGTCTCAATTATTATAATTTTCATATCATCACGCCCACGAAGACGCGCGAAATAACTTTTTTAACGCAGGCCGCTTGAAGATTTATTGTTGATGTAATTTTTAATAACGAATTTCGAATCTGCTGTTGTGATTATTTAATTTTTTTAAATAATATATTACGTTTAAAAGTTTGGGATTCATGAAAAGATCATTAAAGTAGAGGAACAATTAGAACATAAACATCTGCATCGACATAAGTGGTCATGGAACTCTCGGAGCCGCACCTAATCAACGGTGATTCATCTAACGAAATACAAAAATTAATTATATACTAGTACGTTCTCGAATCTTACCCGAAATCGTGCTTTTAATTACAGCTTGCGTTTCATGATTTATTGTGAACACACGTGTGTGTTTGATTTATGAAATCTCGTCGAAGAAAAACAAAAAACTTAATAATTTCCGACATGTTAAAATGTTTTATAAGAGCCCGTTTAAAAGTTCATTACTCAAAATATAAATAATCTAAGTGAATTGCAATTGTAGTCGAAAGATTCCTTAGGTCAGGTAGGACGCGTGAAAGCGAACACCTTTCGTGTAACCAGCTGTGATTAAAACTACGCTATAATTATATCCTTCGCCCTATTTGTCGTTTGAAATTATTGGGTATGATTATAGACTTGGACGTCTTTAAAATCCAAGGCTTGGACTACGTACGAAAATTGTCCGATCATTTGGTATACCTAGTTGAGAATTAATTGTCGAGCGATTTTAAATATTTGATCAAATAGCACCTGGAATAAGCTTCGCAACGACATGAATCCTATTTAATAGTTCGATAATTAAAGGTAGTTATTACAAGGGAAAATTACTTAAGGCGTCCCGAACGTACTTATAACACGATACTCGTCCATTATATATCCAGCGAAATTATAGAGGCATCTTTTAACTAGCATAGCGTTCTAAGTAATTATATTTATGATGTTAATCTGTTTCGCTTAATCTTGTGGTTAATATATTTAAAAAAAACATTAAATGTACTACTAATTTAATATTAAACGTTTAAGAAAGAATACTGTGGTTACTAATATTACCAACAATATACAAACGTGACATATTTAATTCAAAATATAAGAAAAATGAAAAACAAAACAAAAACGTAAATGGTAGCAATTTTCGAGATTTTGTTTTGTTTTCAGAATCTTCTACGCGTATAGCGAGATATTTATGGGCAATTAAGTACAGGCTTCATGATATCCATGAAACACCAAGCTTATTAAGTAAGGTTATGGGATCTTAAATTAAATCTATCTGACCGGTTTCAGCCTCAACAGAAGATACGATGAGAACGAAGCGGTACCTACTTCGCGCCTGGTTTGACCAACTTATGCTTTACAAAGCCCAGCTTCGGTCTCGTATTGAGTACTGTTTCCATTTCTTAGCCCGAGCTTCCTTTTACTGGTGGTAGGACCTCTTGTGAGTCCGCACGGGTAGGTACCACCACTTTGCCTATTTCTGCCGTGAAGTAGTAATGCGTTTCGGTTTGAAGGGCGGGGCAGCCGTTGTAACTATACTGAGACCATAGAATTTATATCTAAAGGTGGGTGGCGAATTTACGTTGTAGTTGTTTATGGGCTCCAGTAACCACTTAACACCAGGTGGACTGTGAGCTCGTACACCCATCTAAGCAATAAAAAAAACTGGCTTTTTCATTTGAATTTATTCAGAAAAGGGCTATTCGTAATTTTGATAGTTTTGTTCTCTCGATCGTCTGGAACCCCTTGGTGTATGAATGAATGAATGATTTCTTTTATTCCAGACAACAACAAGTCCATATGTGTACATAGTATCACTGAAATATACTTGAAATTAACCAAAACCAATCAAATAAAAAAGATACATTTATTAAAAATAATTATCAGTTGAATAAATTTAAAATATTCCATTCAAATATGGAAGGATTAGCTTCTCTCTGCATTTTGTACCTTATGTTTCACGGGTGCCTTGAGGATTTGTATAAGCACCGATCGCTTCCGGAACATAGTTCATTAATACTGCTTAAAGCTTCCCTCGACGGTGCTTCCTAAGAGTTGTGACGCGTGTGACACTTCTTCAAGCTAGATTTAAGGAGATTCTCAGCCGCAGCAGCTTGGCTGCACCCTAGCGGTTGTTGTCTTCCATAAGCAAATGTTACAACTCACCATCGGACCGCACGCTCGTCAGTCTACAAATTCTCGTACATAAAGTCTACAAAGTCGTCGTCGTGGCCTAGAGGATAAGACATCCGGTGCATTCGTGGTGAGCGATGCACCGGTGTTCGAATCCCGCAGGCGGGTACGAATTTTTCTAATGAGAGTACAAACGTTCACGATTGACTTCCACGCTGAAGGAATAACATCGTGTTATAAAAATCAAACTCGCAAAATTATAATTTGCGTAATGACTGGTGGTAGGACCTCTTGTGAGTCCGCGCGGGTAGGTACAACCGCCCTTAACCACTAACCACTTAACACTAGGTGAGCTGTGAGCTCGTCCACCCATCTGAGCAATAAATAAATAAAATCTACATAAAGAATCTCAATTCAAAATAGCACAACGCTTCGCAAAGAATTGTTAGTTCACTTGAGACAGAGAAAGCATTTTGAATGTTTCTTCTGTAGAAGATGTCAATCCGTCCGTACAAACATCAAGGCTCTGTACTTGATTTAATGTGACTTTTATTACATTCCACTTCCAGTTTCATTGTGCTTCCCCTCTTTCACAAACGTTTCAGCGGTCTCCTTTTAAAAGGCACCAACTGTTACATGTTTATGACATTTGGAAGATTCGCTTGGCTCTTTGTTGCGTGTAGGTATTTATTATACAATTGCTACAAAATGTTGTATATTTGTGTATTTAAAGTATATATTTTTGTTAATTTATTTTCAGTTTATTAGATCAATTTAATTAGTAAATTTGATATTAAGATAATGACTATAATTTTGTGATTCACTATTATTACGCTCTTGGTTATTCCATTTAATCAATACCGTGGCACTATTTTTTATAAACACTAATACATTTTTTACTGGTAGTAGGACTTCTTGTGAGTCCGCACGGGTAGGTACCACCACCCTGCCTATTTCTGTCGTGAAGCAATAATGCGTTTCGGTTTGAAGAGCGGGGCAGCCGTTGTAACTATACTTGAGACTTTAGAACTTATAAGTCAAGGTGGGTGGTGTATTTACGTTGTAGATGTTTATCGGCTCCAGTAATCACTTAACACCAGTAGAGCTGTGAGCTCGTCCATCTATTTAAGCAATAAATAAAAAAACTCGAATATTTGATTGTAATATAGAGCATATTTCCAGCAAGAATGGAATTATGTCTTCTAGTCATGTTTCTAGTAAAAGCGATCGTTTGTTTCTATCGGACCACAAAACAATAACGTCCCACCCACACGCCGGCAAATCAACCATATGCTGTTACAAGCATAATAGCAACGGGTGGGAAATGACCGGTGCCATTCATCACCGCGCCGCAAATAGCGCGTTTTCATTTCCATTGCGACCAAAAAACCACAGCCCGTTCACCCTCCGCGATGAAGCCGTTAAAGCGATACGATTTTTTGACGAATACGTAAAATTCGACGTTTTACAACGGGGAAGTCGTGTAGGGTGAGCTGTGGTCGCGGTCGCGATGAGCGAATAATACACCTCTTCCGGCCTGCATTAGGTAATGAACCGTAATTGGTTTATTAAGGCGCCTCCTTTAAGGTTTTCGGGTGTGAAATTTTATAAATAGGTGTGTAAGTGTAAATTTATTTAGGGGATATAAAGTGCAAGTAATTTTTTTCTTAATTCATAAATACCTAAATACGACACCACATCATCCAACCTCTATACTGTGACTGTAATAATTATTTTATAATAATTATTCAACGGATATGCAAGGTACAAATTAGAAAAATAAATAGCATTTCTAGTATTTCTCGCCAAAATTCTCATACTCACGGTATAAGCTTAAAAGCGTCATCGTCTTCCTAATCCCAATGACTAGGTAATATAGTGATCAATATTTTGATAAAAAAATATTCTAATCATAATACAATAAGATCTATGTGTGTATGTTCCCTATAGACTCCGAAACGGCTGGACCTTTTTCGATGAAATGTTCAAGAAATCTTTAGGTTGGTCTAGCGGGTGATCCTATTTGGTAGCGTTCGTATCAAAGTCAAAACAAAGATCAACCAGTAAAGCGGGAAGATTTTACTAGTTTTAAATAAAAATGTTGCGCATTAGTTTGTGAAATAATTGTAGAGTGAATAACCAATTTGCGTTCGCACACTACATTGGTTCAAAAGCTTCTATTTCGTTACATAAGAGCCAGCTGTGGCGGGTAGCCATCATACAACGCAAGATAATTGACAGATGCCTGAATCTCGCTTACGACATTTTCAAGATAAAGCGCATATATACAAGTTCCGAACAACAACATTCGGACCGTCGGTCTACCGAGCAAATATCACCCGCTCGGTGGAAGATCTTTCCTTTCGTCGTTAAGACTCCCAAAACTAGTGACCCCGACGTGATCTGAACACGCAACCTTCTGATTCATCTTCAGCGCATCAAGAACTCCGGCTACCACAATCCCCGCATTCTCGCAGATAAAAGCACGTCATTGACAGTCGTCCCACAGCAAGCCAGCATCGCAGCCTCAACAGGACCATCGCAGCCGACTCACCGCGCTTCCTGGTCCTACGGCACGCAACTTCACTGCCTCATCACGCCGCAACAGTTCATCGCAGCCCACGACCGGATCATCAACGCTTGGGGTCACACATCTCCGGCGTGGCAGCTCTGCACACATGGACTACTGGCGACACGCACGCAGCATTCAAGCTCAGTCTCGACTCACCGCAGACTTCGAGCAGCACTGGCGACACGCACGCAGCATTCAAGCTCAGCCTCGACTCACCGCAGGCTTCGAGCAGCACTGGCCCTTGCAAGCTAATCTCAGCACGGACAACGCTAACTAAAAATGACACGACCTCCAGTCTCGGAGGGGAGTGATGTGGCGGGTAGCCATCATACAACGCAAGATAATTGAGAGATGCCTGAATCTCGCTTACGACATTTTCAAGATAAAGCGCATATATACAAGTTCCGAACGACAACATTCGGACCGTCGGTCTACCGAGCAAATATCACCCGCTCGGTGGAAGATCTTTCCTTTCGTCGTTAAGACTCCCAAACAGCATCGAAGGAAAACGTTATGTTATTTATCCGCACATACCACGAGTATACACCATAGGTCATACCTTTTTAACATTTGCCTTATTTGAAGTTTCGACACTTCTATTTTAATACGCTTTTATTAGCTTCAGACGTATATAGGTATATGTTAGTATGTAACGGAATCTTTGAACATAATTTTGACCCACTCCAAAACGTCGGATTAACTCGAAATTTGGTATACTTATTAAGGACCGATGACAATTTAATATTAAAAAAAAATAAAAAATTGAAATAATTGAAATTCAACTAAAAAATGAAAAATAAATAATAGTTTAAAAAAACTAACAAAATACGCTTTTATAGAAAATCCAATCCGTGGTATCAGTAGTTATTAATATTTTATGAACAGATATGAGTAGAAGGGTTATTTTGATAATATCCTGAAAAGCACTCCACGCTTTTTTTTACAATAAAATGTTTTTTTCTTACACTATTTTTGTTAGTTTTTTTAAACTATTATTTATTTCTTAAACAAAAGAATAGTTTATTGATTTGAGCATTTTTCACTTGTATTTATAAATGGTGCTCAAATTATGGGATATCCTTACATATTTTCATTTAAACTTTATTATTTGAATTACGCGTGTAACGTCTATAGCGGCCATTCTTTAAAATACACCGATACCAATTTTTTAAATTCAACGCCTTCAAATCACGACTTCGATATATTGTGATGAATGTCGTTATGATCAAAATTGTTCAATAGCGACACAATAAGTTGATCAAACAGAATATCCAAGCGTCCGTTGTATGTCAGCGTGTAGGTATGTTTTTGTCGTTTTGTGTCCATTAAAGCTGTAGCCTCTAGCGAAACGTTCGAGTCGGTTTGCTCCAACGACCGCAATATGGGGTCACCTGATAATACTTGCGTAATTACGCCATCATTACCCACCAGGCTTGTAGCTGAGGGACATACTTAGCTCTAAACGTTCATGGCTGGGTCTTGTTGGATACCCAGAACAGGCGACTAGTTCACCTTTAAATATTCTGAACTAAACATTTAGTTCAACGAAAGATAATTTTACTTATACCTATCATGTAAAAATAAGCATTTTTATTGAAATGTGTGTAGTTATTTTATATGAATATCGTGAGGTGGTCTTATTAAAATGAAACACTTTTTTGAAGTATCCAAAGTTTTAGTTGAAATTCTAGTAGTTCTTGTTAAAATACTTCGAGCACGAGTCTGACAATATCGAAGAATTATCCTCAAGCCAATCGAGTTACTACCGACCGTATTTTATGTGCACCCTTAGGGCATTATAACATTTACTATTTAATGTGCCAATATCGATTACTTAGTAAATTTGGTCTAGGTGACGTGTTAATATACAATCATAATATATATTCATTTTCAACTATACATAAATATAAGTTAGTAAATTATATATTTCGAATTTGTTTCGTATTGACAAACTTAATATAGCAATGTGTAAAATTCTTAATTTAATTTAATATAAATACGTTTTAATGTGTATATTTCCATTGTCTCGTCTTGAAATATATTTCGGTTGCATCTTAGATGAATGAAATGGAAATAGATTGAGAGTCGTGGTGACTTTGTAAAATAATGCACCAACAATAATTTTTTTTAATAATAATAATAATATTTAATAATAATAATTTTATACAAATTTTTCAATATTTTTCAACATTTTTTCATATTATTTTTTATTTGACAGAGTAAGATAATTCCTAAAACTAATCGTAAATTCTTTTAGAAATATCAATCACGAACGTTGCTTAAAACATAACGTGTGTATCTTCATTTGAAAAGGAAATTTTCCGTGAAGCCGCCATTAAGAACATTAAAATAACTCTATAATCGCTTGATAACGTGCGCATTAAGCTGCAGTCAGATGTCCGAAGTAACAATCGATTTCAAACCAACTACAATTTGCATTGTGGCTCCTCCGGCAATTTGTGTCCGTCGCCTTATTTAAAGGCTACCGGAATATAGCAGGCCTGTTACTGATGTAGTCCAGCAAGACGAGTGAGATACAAGCTAATTGTGGGCAATTTTCAAAACCGATTGTCGATCTTTGCTCTTACGCTTCCTGTGTTTGTTGCTTTTCGAGTTTAACGACGTATCTTATTCTGGAATTCTGTATTATGCGCTTTATACAAAAAAAAAAACCGAAATAATTTCTACACTTTACATACTACATACGAATGTACGATGTTACTATTGGAACAGTTGCTTAATAAAATTACCTACTATTCACGAAATGTAAACCTACTAAAAAAACGCAACATCGATTTTGATTATTTAATATTGGATGAGTTATGCCGAATATAGTGTTAGTTTTTTTTAAACTCTTTCGGCTCAAGAACGGCCTTTAATAAATCCTTATTAATCCAATTTAATCCTATTTTATACAATGGATTTATTGCAATTTATTTCTTGGAAATGTATATTTGTGTTTTTTTTTGGTCATGGTTTACGCTGAGCCAATCTAAATTCTGTTAAGTTACAAAACGGAGTATCGCCTGACAGTTTATTGCATAAGCTACCACTTAATAAAGGTATCATAGGGAATTTTATCAGACGAGCGGTCGTGCAGCGGTGGACGTCGTTAGATCGTATTATCGATCGATCGATAGCTTCTAGATTGCATCTCAATAATCCTTCTCCGAGATATCGCCTTTTTAGATTATACGGTACGAACGTGCGTCTTCATAATTCGTAGTTCTTGTTGTAAATAATCGAATGTATTGAATACTTTCAGATGACAATTTTTTTTTGTTAATAATTGATGTGCTGTAGAGAGTGTGTTAGACATTCGTTTCTTGGTTAGAACTGCAAGCCGGTGACCGTCGGGACGCGGTAATTGATGACATCGCGGGCAAGCTTTGTCCGCCCATTTTCCGTCAATTTTCGTCGCTTGAGTGATGGTATAGCGCACCGCCCATCTCGCCTCGCTCTCCGCATCTCCCTGTCCCCCTGTGATGCCCGGGTACGGCACGCGCTGTGCTAAATTTAAATAGGATGAACTTGTAACGGGCGGCCACCGCTAAGGAATGTGAGCGGCATAATGCGTTAATCATACATACGTGACATTTACACTCAGAGGTTTCTTCGAAGCAGTCAATAATTTGAATTTTGTCATTTGTTCTGTCGTGTTGGACGCAAGGTGCACAGATAACGTATTTATTTTTAAGATAAATTCATAACTTTCAAAATCCTTCAATTTCATTATAAAGTCAGTAATGCTTAGTGTGGTTATAAATTACTTCCCCTAATTGCCGCAAGCATCTAAACCTTTAAGATAAATAAGTCCCTCTCGATTCTGACCTCACCCCCAGGAGTGCGAAGTCAGCGGCAGACAAAGAGCCTACCTATTTTCCCCTGCAGTAACAATAGTCCGGGGGATATAAATAAAGTGGAACCACTTAATGAAACACATAAACTGAAGAGAGGTAGCGGGGCGGGTACAGACGGGTCGTCATGACAACGAGGTACATTCTAACAACGCAGGACTATATTCACTATGTAAACGATTTTACTTAATGAACATTTGATTATGATATTTAATTAAGATCTAAGACGTTTCTTTAGAGTTTTTATCGACATTCCGGAGGTGTAAAGTGATCAAAATACAGTTTTCACCACCACCATGACCAGGAATGTCGACAATAGAAATAATCACGAGATTAATTAGCTATCCTGTTTAATATTAATTAATTTGTTTTAAAATATCGTGGACAATTACAATTGATTGGTGTATTGTAAAACCGTACCGTAACATTCAAAGAAATGGTTAAGTAGGTAGTACAATTTACCTTATTTAATTACCTAAAATAACCATAAAGAAAGCAGTAGGTATATTTCTTTTGTTTACTTAGTTTATATACATATTTCATGCGGTATGTACATAACTTGACATGTCATAAAGTAAATATATTGGACATAGGTATCGAGCCTCGCGGATCGTTTGTGTCAGTGTCAAATAAAATGCATGTCATTAAGCTTGCTTGTTGACATATGGAAAGGCATAGGATTATTGTATTCATACTGCCTACTTGTTTGCCAGACTTAGCTAATAACAAAATACAGTATAAACGTGCTATTTGAAGTGATCTGATGTTTCGTTGACCCGTGGCACAATCAATAAAACGATTATAAGTGGACCGTCGAGAGCTGATGAGAGACATCATGCGATGCGCCGCGCACGTGGTACTTTTTATAACAACTATTACGCTGTCAGACGAAAACATATTAAGTATATTCAAGTGCCGCTATTGTCTACTCAACCGTAATTGGAGGCAATGACGCTGTTTTCGAATATAACAATGTCTTCGTATCGCTACATGTTTCGTATAATGGAATTTCAGTAATTTAGGTTAGATAGTTTCAAAAAGCGCCAAGATGTCACTCAGCCGTATTTGGCGGGATAAGAATGTGTATTTCTCTCGAGACCAAACTCTGGTGTGTTTTGACTGTACAGCAGTAATATCCGGTTCATTCCGGTTTGACCATTCCGGTGCGACAGGCTTATATTATTGAGGTTTTGATCTCATGCACCCGAAATTCCAGTTGTTATATATTTAGGTTCCTGTGATTTCAGAAAACGTCAGGAGTGCTGTGAACTTAATGACAAAAATAACGAAATAATATTCGTGTAAGTCGTGCGAGTTTAATTTTATTAATTAATAGATTGTTGATTTGTAATAAACGCGTCAAGTTCTGAACTTATCTGTTGAGTAATTAACAGAACAATTGCTAGTTGCTAATTTAATTGTAGGTATTGTGGCATCTTAATGAATAAGTTTATTATATCCGTGAAAATCAGGCAAATATGTACGCCCGCTGTCGTTTGTACCGCGACTGATTTATCGAGCTGCGTTTCTTACCCGTAACGTAACCGCCATGTTAGTTTTATTTTGAAATTCTACCAATAAAGTATTGTGTTTATAAAATAGTTTTACGGTTTAAGCTCTCGTTTATTTGTTCATTTACAAAAATAGAAACTACGGATTTAGGTATGAGAATTTAGAAAGCCACGGTAATTAAAGATTAAATTGTTTAATTATTTTCGTGATGGAATCGCTTGTACACCTGTATCTCCTGATTAATAGCCGAACGGCCTATCTTCATTAAGATCCTTTGACCGTAAGACTTCAAGACGTTATTATACTCAATAACAATTTATCCTTTGCCTTTCAAAATCTTTTTTCACATAGGTACCTTTATGCTTATACATATAATTTATAAGACCTTTCGTCTTACAAATTAAAAACCTAACGCTTATGAAATCGTAAAACTGTTTAGTTTTTTGGTGAGACGCTATTATCAATAACTTAAATAACTAACACTAACTTATAAATAAAATTTTAAGTTCAGTCAATTCCTCAAGACTTCATCATATGCTTTCAGCCATTCTTAGTTGGTGTTAGAGCTCTATCCTAATAAACTGATTTTGTTAAATTCTAAAAAGCACCAACATATTTCGATATTATTTACCATAGTACTTTGTCATCCTTGGCTGTATAACATTCTTTCTGCGTGACACTTTTTGGTTAAAACTTAATTTCGACAATAATTTTAAAATGAGCGTTTTTTTTCTCTAACGTTTGATATGATTAGTAAGAAAACACGTGTGGGTATGTTATTCAACTAAGTCATTCGATGATGGAGTTATTAATGTTATTGCGTCAGTTATTGCCTGTCGAAATTCCGACACAGCAAATGGGGCAAATATTGTATTTAAAGTTAACTGAGCTACCTTAACACGATATTAGTATTCTGGATATTAGTTTTTACAAAAGACCCCGTCTCTGTTTAGAGCTCATTCAAGATTTTCCTTTTCATAAATTATTCGGGCATTAATCTTCGTTTCGTCAAATTTAATCGAAAGCCGTACATATTAGTAATTCGTGACATTTAATATTCATTATAATTTATTCGCTAGTGCGGATACAAGGACCGTGATATTACCGAGTTGACGGTGCGCTGTAAGCCAGGCGGGGCGGGTCCGATCGATACCGCCCGATACTCGTGATTTACCTACGAAATAATCGATAAATACGAAACGAATGCCGTTATCGATAATTAATTCCGATCCACGCGGCACACCCTATGTTAATTAAGTTCGTGAGATTATCAACTTGAAGTATTGAAGTAATTTTTAATTTAAATTTAATGTGAATTATACTAAGCTTCGTAAGGCATTTGTTGAACTGATGGCTGCTGGTACTTTTTGGTATTAAAACAAAAACATTCTGTGCCTTGATACTTTTACTATGACTCGCAAGTCTCACAGCGGACGTACTTGTTCAGATTAAGAGCCAACGGGCTAGACAACGTTAAAATATAATTTCTCACCCGGCATTGCGGATACCTAATAATAATAAAAAGTTGGGAATTTGTGACCACATTCTTCAATGAGACAGTGATGCGCCTAACAGCCAGCTACATGAATTTGCTAAAACAACATGAACACTTTCTGCTCCTTAAATGAAAATTACTGTTAATATTTAATTAGGTAGTGCCATATTTATTTTTTCCGTTTTTGCTTCTGAAACGGGCTTCGTATCCCACAAATATGTTCAGAGTAGCTTTTATGGAATAAAAAAGTTTGATCGTTATTTTTATTAATTGGATAAAACAGAGGCCTATTAGTTTGAAGCTTTAATCAAGATAGTAAATTAAAATAATAAAATAGTTTTGGTATTTTGATAACGAAAAGTGCCGAAAGAGCAAGAGCTAGGGTTCGGTACTCGCGGCGTCACGCTGCCTACACAATGACGGAAACGCTAGCTCATGCATTATTCAAACGCGAAGGCAAATACAAATAAATAGGCACGAAATAAATACAAACAGGCTGAATACAGCCGCGCCGCTGGGCGGGGCCAAGCGACATAAATATCGGGCGAGCTGTCATAAGACCGGCGGATATCTCGACTTTCGACTTGGACGAACTATTTTGGATGTGACGTCTGCTTAAATTCACAGTTATTCCTTTGAGGAAACATGTATTATTTACATTACACTTATTCAAGATCAAGTTCATATTCTGTTTGACGCATGGCAATCAAGATCAGAAGTAATCGAGTATTTTTCTCAAAATTAATAATTCATCGTTGTTTTTCAATTTTTGTTCAACGATCATATTTGGCTCCAATACTAATTTTACCATATTTTTTTTTTATTGCTTTGATCTGGACGAGCTCACAGCCCACCTGTTTGATAAGTGGTTACTGTAGCTCATAGACATCTACGACGTAAATGCGCCACCCACCTTGAGATATCAGTTCTAAGGTCTCAAGTATAGTTACAACGGCTGCCCCACCCTTCAAACCGAAACGCATTACTGCTTCACGGCAGAAAGAGGCAGGATGGTGGTACCTACCCGCGCGGACTCACAAGAGGTCCTACCACCAGTAAAACTGTTTTTTGTGGGTAGATTAACAGTGTTAAGTACTCAATAAATCCTTACTTAATAAAGCCTCTACGCATAAAGTGCTGAATCAGAGCAGGAAGTGGAAGTCTCAAAACGGATGGAAATATTTACAGTTTGCTAAAGTCGCAAATTTGTTTTTTCTCTCACACATACATACATACATGCATACATACATATTTTCATAACTACGATTATGGAATCTCGAGTCGAACAAGCTGTCAGACCCAAAGATACGATTAGTTATTATTATTGTGTGCAACGAAATAATCATTATTAGACGGTAGTTAAAGCAATACTTAAATTTAAACGAATAAATACTTAAGTCGTTCTTGACTACGAAAACTGTTCGTGTATTCGAAATGACGAAAATAGTGAAATGTTAGAACAGTAACTGTAAGATTGAATCGTAAAAGTTATTTCAATACCTACTGCCACTATCGAATACATTGATTTCAACCCATAGACACAGCCCACTGTGTTTCAAGCCGGATCTTCTCAGTGGGTCGCATTTCCGATCCGGTGGTAGATTCTGCGAAGCACTGCTCTTGCTAGGGCCAGTATTAGCAACACTTAAGGTTTGAGACACGTGAGCTCACGTACATGTTAGGAAGAAGCTGAAATAGCCTCAATGCTATTAGCATAGGTAGGAAAAACAAACCAATGATAATTTGATAAATATTAAAACTAGAACACCATCATGAAGCATCTACGAAAACAATTTCCCGTGAAACATTATTGTTTATCAACGGCAACCGAAACAAACGTTTTCCAAAAATATTTTAAAATTAATAAACAAGTAAATATTTCGATGTTCAGTCGGGCTGGTAGAATTTAAGCAAGAACCACTCGGAATTACAGTTATTAAATCATAAATATGTCAAGGAATTAATTGAGCGGATAAATAGCCGTATTTTATGAATAATTTGTCAACAACACGAAGCCATTCATCTTGTGCGCTGCACAACGATTGAAAAACATCTAAAGTTGTGTATTTTGAATTTAATATCAACGTTCCATTATTTTTTTTGTTTCAAAGATAAAATTATTAACTTACTTTGTCGCAACAGTTTTATCAACAAATAAAAGGAAAACTGGTTTTGTAGGTTACATAATAATAATAATTACGCTACAGTTACCCATTTTATATGCATGGAAACGTTTTATCATGAGAGTGCATTTTTAAACGCAGCCGATCTCATGACTGAGTTAAATTACGTGCAATTTATTACTCAAGAGCCATATTAAATTATCATAAAGCAATTTACAACTAATTATTTCATTAAGCCTATGCATGCTCGAAATTGACAATCACAAACAAATTTCTGGTAGATTGTCTGTCAATCAACTTATCCTAAGTATTGTCAGTCAGTGGGTTCAGCCCAATTTAGCAAATTACCAGTTTGATTTTAGTATATAATGCCATTTCAGCATAATAGAAGTTGCATATGAACATGTGCTAATACTCAAAAGAAGCATTCGAACCACTTTAGTCGCATGAATCGTTACACCGAGCATATTCCTTATAGGGTCACGAACGCTTCTAAATTACTCTAATTTGCGGAGGATAAAATATTAATTGAAATCTCGTGGCCAGGGTAAGTCGCCCACTTGTCCGCTGATCGTAAACTGCGCGAATCGCCATAAATTGCACGAAATCATCAATTACTGGAATATGTCGGGAATGAAGGCAACGCACGCAACGAAACAACACGCGCTTACGACGTGCCAAAATAAACTCAATAGCGTATACCTTAAGATAGTTTAATGTTAATAAAACCTTATAAAGTACTCGGAATTAGAAACTCTTTTTAAATCGAATATGTCCTCTATGAGGACAGAAAGGAATGGAGGAATATGGTCCAAACAAAAGTGCTTCGTAAAGGTCACGACCCTCAGCACTGAGGAACACGACGCAAGAAGGAGGAGTTTTCAGGTGTCGTGTACTACTTTTTTATAATTAAAGAGAGACAGCACAGACAAGTTTTTTACTTACATCGTCGTAAAAGTCGTCGCAGCCTAAAGGATAAGATGCCCAGCTCATTCGTATCCAGCCATGCGACTGTGCTAGTGTTCAAATCCCGCGGGCCGGTACCTGTTTTTCTAATTAAATACGTACGTAAGGAATGTTCACGAATAACTTCCATGATGAGGGAATAGCATATTGTAATAAAAATCGAATCTGAAAAATAAATAATTGGCGTAATTACTGGTCTTTCGAGCCCGCTGGGGTAGGTACCACCATCCTGCGTATTTCTATCGCGAAGCAGTAATGCGTTCGGTTTGAAGGGTAAGGTAGCCCCTGTACTATAAAATTGAGATATAGAAAATATATGACATGAAAAAAATTTTTAGTGAGCTACCTAGTTGTTGTTTAACAATAATTATAGGTACTAACTTTAAGATTTTTAGTATTATGTTATTATTTAAATTTTCTCTTTGGTTACGTAACTGTAATTTTATTCTGTAAAAGTGGCCAAAACACCTACCGACTTCCATTTTTTTCAATTGAAAACACTAAATCTTGCCCAATAGCTATAAAACAGAAAAGAAGGAAATCTGTGACAGGAGAAAAAAGTACAAGACGTGTAGGTTTTATTTTTGCTTATACATATTTAAATGTATACAGAGATATATTTTATATTATTTTAATAATGAATAGTCAATTAAAATGGATTAGACGACATTGAATTTTTTTTATTAAGCGTTCGTGAATTAATCAATGATTTTGTATAAGTTTGAAAATATCATATTTCATGTTATGTTTGAAGAAATAAATGGTTGCATTCAAAACTTTAAAAAAAAGTAATCTTTGTGTTAAAATAACTTAAAGAGCTCACTGAATGTTTATGTACCTACACTTCTGAATTTTTTTTTTAAATTTAATTAACTTATTATCATTACTAATTTAAGGCTAATTAGGACCGCAGAAATCTGACAACTAAATCTTGGTCAGCTAAGATGAAGCGCTGTAAAAATGTAGGCGAATAAAAGCGCTCGTGTACGTTTTGTTGTGCAATAAACCTCAATTACCTCATAATTAAAGTTGTATTTAAGAATTTGAGGATTCATTCTCATAATACATTTACGTCGACCTTTCCATGACTGGTCGTTTGACCTTGCAGTCTTAATCTACCGAGTTAACTATATAATGACGGCAATTTGCCTTTAAAATTTAGCACGAAAATATCATCAGGCCTGGAATAATATTGTCCTTTCAAGCTNGCAATAAACCTCAATTACCTCATAATTAAAGTTGTATTTAAGAATTTGAGGATTCATTCTCATAATACATTTACGTCGACCTTTCCATGACTGGTCGTTTGACCTTGCAGTCTTAATCTACCGAGTTAACTATATAATGACGGCAATTTGCCTTTAAAATTTAGCACGAAAATATCATCAGGCCTGGAATAATATTGTCCTTTCAAGCTGCGAAGTCCTTTGCCAATGGGATCGCCTGTATAAAAGGCGGCGTTATTATGTTGGTAAAACAAAATTCCCCATAATGGCCTCATTATATGTCGAAAATTGCCCGAGAGCTTTTTTGTGCGGCTATATAAATGTATTTGTAATAGCTTTTAGAAATATTGCGAAGAAGCGGCCCAGGATTCAGCCGGGTTCTGATTACCGAAACTTAATTTATTTTTCATGTCCATAAAAAATATATGAATTTGTCCGCAGCGCCGTGGGAAGCGACCCTGTCGCCGCCGGCCCCTATTACGTCATTATTTTCTATATTAGATTCCGGATTAAAAGGAAGATTAATAGTAAATCGATTAATTTAAAATATGGCAATACGATCCCCAGACCATACATACTCTATTCAATCTATTTCAATGCTAGAATTTGTATGTTTTATTAAAAATCTATCCAAAGAACCATTTTTACTGTATGTACGTGACTAGAGTTTCTAAAGGGATCTACGTTTTGCAGAAAAATACAAATTTCTTTATTAAAATTGCATGACGTCATGAGCTTCTTTGAAAAGGTGGGTAAATACCTAAGGGCCAATCGTCGGCCACTACTATAAAGTGGTCCATGTCAATTGGTACTAATAAAGTCTGTGAATGTTAATGAATCGCTTTTCGGTGTTGTGAGATGTGTCATAAAACGAGCCACTGGTTCGGGTGTCGCAGGCGCTTCGCTCCGGGGGGCCGAGGGGAGGCCTAATTGATTTGTGCCCCAGGCCACAATCAAAACAGCTCGTATTTTACAAGACGCGTTTTCGGTATAGAGGGTGATTGTGCGGGTGTGGGCATTGTGTTCAGGGGTTTGTCATTGCGATCAGTTAGGATTCGATTCCTTGTTGTACCCTGGATTTTTCCTTTTTATTTTTCATCATATTCCATATCCATTATCATTCATCATCATTTTGGTAGGCAGCGGCTTGGCTCTGCCCCTGGCATTGCTGAAGTCCATGGGCGACGGTAACCACTCACCAGCAGATGGGCCGTATGCTCGTCTGCCTACAAGGGCAATAAAAAATATAAAAAAATCCAAAGCCCTTCGATCTCACGTGGGCCACTGTAGACTCATGACACCTTAACTTCATTTTCAGTTATATCAGTATATCTATGTATCTATTTCTTGCTTTTGTGAATGTTCTGAAACGCTCACGGCACATCTGATTCTAATTGGATACGGAACGCCATGGTCACCCTGTTTCAAATGACCTAAATTTCTTTGAGATATAAGATCAATGCATTGAAAAAAAAACACAGAATCTATCAGTACCTAAACGTAATTAAGCTGAAAATGTTTGACATAAAAGGTTCTGAAGTGTCTAATGTCAGACGGCTTATTCGGAGAGTCCATTAAATTAAAATAAGATAAGATAATCAATATTACTACTATTTAGGTTTCATGGTAAGAGAAGTTGTTTTAGAAGCAGGGCTTCGCATATTGAAATCCTTTTATAAGCATTTCGGTAAGACTATCAAGTAAGGCTGTTTGATAACTTCGAATTATGTGTGTCTCAATCAAGGGAACCTTTGTTGAAGACAGAGCAGATAATATTTCGATTCTATTCGATTGGCCTGAAAAAACGAATTCTTCATTTATTTTCAACTTTGATTATTTTACATTTAATTTAAATGAAACAGTACGATTTTTCGGCAAAGTTATAAATAAATAAAAACGTAAAATTTATAATAAAATCATTTAAAATTCGTTTGAGTGAAGCTCCCAAGCCACAACGGTAGATGTTGCAAATTCTAATGTGTTCAGTGATCAAACACAAGAAAATCAAATGATCATTTGATAAATAGTCCCCGGGGGTGCCGGCAGCTCGTAATACGGTCACTCGACCCTCGCTACCCCACTCATGTGGGAAACGGTGTGTCGCGGGAAATTATCGCGTCAGTTTTTTTCATAGTGGCACTAATAATATTCATGGCTACAACGTTATTTCGAACTAGTTTTGGAAATTGGGTACGCTTGAATTAATTGGATGGAGTGCTTACCAGCTGAAGGGCAGGTGGCAGGATAGCTGGTAGAGCATACTTTGAGCGGGCATGGGTAGATACCACTAGTCCGTCTAATTTTACGCAAAATTTTTATGCGTTATGGTTTAAAGGGCGGATTTCTCAGTGTTCAATACAGCTAGACTTCGAAATTATGTCTCAAGGTGATTGGCGGCAGTCAGTTCACCTCAAACTAAACTACGAGGTCATCTACTCATCATCTATAGGTATATATAAAAATGAATTGCTGTTCGTTAGTTTTGCTAAAACTCGAGAACGGCTGGACCGATTTGGCTAATTTTGATCTTGAATTATTTGTGGAAGTCCAGAGAAGGTTTAAAATGTAGATAAATATGAAAATGCTCGGAATTAAATAAAAATAATAATTTTGTTTTTTCTTTGACGTGTCCCCCGTCGGACGGATTCCTTTTGTTTGTGTAATTTTATACAAAAGCTTAGGTCATTTATTTATCGATTGAGGCACTAAGAAGTCTGCCGGGTCAGCTAGTAATTATTAAAAAATCATGTATACAGTTTACACTCAATGGAAGGGTAAACCTCAAAATCATTCTATCATTCTCTTGCAAGCTAACTATAAACGGAGATTTTTGTCTCTTTTTAATGTTGCTTTTTCGGTTTATTGTTGTCCAAAGCACGACAGTGCTAAAGAAATATTCAGTTCACAAATATGGCTTCGGTTATCATACACCAAATATTTGATAGATGCCTGAATGCCGCTAACGACACTTTCAAGATAAGCTAGCATTTTAATACAAGTTCCAAACAACATTTGGTCAGTCTACCGAGTAATTTTACCCACTCGATGGAAGACCTTCCCTTTCCTTTCCCTTTGGTGTTAACCCCAATCAAACACACAAGTTTACAGCCTACCGTGTGGTCACGAAGTTCAGTCGGCTCCCAAATAGCGNATAGATGCCTGAATGCCGCTAACGACACTTTCAAGATAAGCTAGCATTTTAATACAAGTTCCAAACAACATTTGGTCAGTCTACCGAGTAATTTTACCCACTCGATGGAAGACCTTCCCTTTCCTTTCCCTTTGGTGTTAACCCCAATCAAACACACAAGTTTACAGCCTACCGTGTGGTCACGAAGTTCAGTCGGCTCTCAAATAGCGAAATGTTTATGTCACTCTTCGAATTTAAGCGCAAAATGTGTCGTCCTAAACTAAAAAACTTGGCCACCCCAAGCAAATACGTAACCGCAACAGTCAAATTCTCGATACAAGATTCAATACAAGAAGTCGAACAAATAGATCGTACGATCATTAATCACGTAGCGGCTGATTCGACGCGGCACAGGACAAGTCTTTTTCGCAATAAATCTTCGTGGCAACTGCAGTGCGGGTGCGCGCTGAAAAATTGATGACCGAAATAAACTTACTGAAGCGATTGCCTACGTTGTATCGCGTTATAGTATTTTTAGGAGCAAACACGGTGATATTCACGTGCGTTGCAATTTTTCTATTACTTTTTTCGTTTGCGAAAACTGAAACTGTCGCTCATATTTATTTCAGACTTAATTTTAAACACGATGTTACTGGTAGCTATTACCCCATTAGTTTTTATTATTATTTAGGAGTTAAGATATGGGGTCGAGGTCACCGTTTTACTGAGGCTAAGTGGTTATCAGAGCCCATACGTAACTGTCACTAGCCACTTTGCGAAGATCGAAGCGTATAACGGATGTACTACTTATTGAAAGGAAAGCATGAATGATTTCGTAAGAATACCCAGAGCCTGCCCGTGGGGGCTCACGAATTGTTCCATAATTACTTAGATTTGGGTTTCACAAAAATAATAGTCACACGTGGAAAACTCGTTTGGAGTTGCGTGGTTGCCTGAACACTCAGAATGCGTGTTCGCCCACGCACCGACGCATTGTATGCAAATCACAGGTCGCAGGTCGTCATTGACAGACAGTGGATCGGCCAGCGCACGCTGTTTGTTGTTTTATTGGAACATATTTTGTGGGTTTCGAGCTACAAATAAGTAATCGAACATGCGATCAAATAATATAATAATAAAGCTTACATAGTCCCAATAGTCATTTTCACCACAGGCGTCGTCCTTAAGCACCTCCACCGCAACCTGAAGTTAATTGATCTGAAACCCAACACTTTCATGCAACTACAAAAAGTTGCTATATTAAATACACGTAGAACTGTTCGTAAATTTTTAGAAATAGAAGAAAACTTAACTAACGGATATTAAAAATATTTATTTCTTATTATTTACTTGGCTAAGGCCCGTAAATAATAAATACGTACCAGCGTCTGCTGAGAAAAAAAAGTAATGAAAAATAATAATAATAATCGCCGGTTTATCTCCCAATAGTCACTAACGCTCCGGCCGATTTTTGCCCACCTCGCTGGAGTGTGTCCTGCTGTCTTCCCGGGCGAGGCAGTGTTTGATGCAAATAATAATAAAATCATGTATTGCCTTACACATTAAATAAAATAATATACAAATAAAGCAAAAGAAAGAAAAAAGAAAAAGGCAAAAGGAGGTGGCTCAGCTAATGGCTGTTCGAGGTCGAAAAATCGAACCGCAGTACAGTACAGCAAATAAAGCAATACTTGGAACATACAAGTATTTATTACGTTAGTAATATTTACGTATACGTATAATTATAGTAATTATTACGTATTGAATTGCCTCATTCGAATTTTTCTGTTACGTTTACAGAAATGATCTTATTTCCAATTTTAAGTCGTTCGATTTTTTTTTGTTTCAAATGGAATACACGTAGGCCTTGCAGAATTAATCATGATACAAATATCGTGATAAACTCTGTATCATCAGAATGTGCTTTGACAAAATTCCCTTACAGTTGCTGATATTCATAAAGTTAGCTAACATGGCTCTTATAATGCGATCATACAAAGGCATCCACTAAAAAAACCAAACCAAAGGGGCGTTATGTTTTTGTATTTATTCTTATAAATATATCATATATAAAACTTGTTAGTAACGAACCGTAAGTAGGTCGTAAGTGACTTTGTGCGTAAAATACGCGATAGAAAAATACAGGACAAACTTAACACTATTTTAAAAGTAAACATTCGAAAAGTATTCAAACAACAAAACGATTTCTCAATAGAACGCACACGACATCTATCGTACATTGATGTACATATATAATCTAGAATTTGGCAACTATTGTAAGCCAGTGTTATACGACTTAGCACGATCGAACAGAACTGGTGCCGTATTCGTGGCGCGAAGCACATGAATGGCTCGACATTAAGCTGAGTCATGACGAAAATCCCATTGTGTAACGAAATTGTGACGAGACGCGACAGCGACACAGCGGTGTCCGCGTGCTATAAGACACGACGCTAATTGTGAATGAGGGTCAAAGATCGACGTTTTGGATCGTATTACCAATATCAATTTCCTATTACGAATGACATATTACATTTATCAAGATTTTTTTGTATCGTCCGCGTTTTCAGTCGGTTAGTATAGCAACAATTTTTACTGGTGGTAGGACCTCTTGTGAGTCCGCGCGGGTAGGTACCACCACGCTGCCTATTTCTACCGTGAAGCAGTAATGCGTTTCGGTTTGAAGGGTGGGGCAGCCGTTGTAACTATACTTGAGACCTTAGAACTTATATCTCAAGGTGAGTGGCGCATTTACGTCGTAGATGTCTATGGACTCCAGTAACCATTTAACACCAGGTGGGCTGTGAGCTTGTCCACCAATCTAAACAATAAAAAAATTTAGTAGATTTGATGATACATCCTTCTTAAATGGGTCTATGATTTTATTTAATTTTCTTAAAACAAATCTGCAAAACCAGTTGAATAACTAGAAGAAGGCCAGTTCATTACAGACCCGGTTAGCAGATGGTGGCAATAATGGTCTCTTCAACGCATTTTAGATGAACGCAGTGCCTCCATAGGAGCTATGAATTCTGCACCTGAACCCGGTGTAAGAATGTGATTGTTGAAAAAGATGCTATCATCATCTTAAACGCTTCTTCGAAGGCTTAATCTATTTTTTTATTGCAAAATGTTGCTTTTCTTACTTTTTGAATGTGTTTTACAATTAAAGAGCATTTTAATCAAGTCACTAATTCTTTTGACGGTTCATACAAGTTTTACAAAAGTTAAGAATTTATAATAAGAAGATTTTGTTTGTATAAAATGTGTATGTATATACGTTATGAATACATCGTTCATATCCAATCTAAATTGTTTAAGTAGGAGACTCAATTGCCGAGTAACTCCACGATACTAGTGGCAGATAGAGCCCACATGTAATTAACTTCAAAGTTTTTTCTACATTTTCTTTTCTATCTTTGGGGTTAAAGTTTTCGACAACTTAGCTGTTACTTTTTGTTGTTACTACATTGTTTACAGTTTTTATTCGTATTAAAATCTATGGTAACTGTGTAATAAATAGGTGTTAAAAGAAACACTTCAATGTGATAATAACTAACATAAAAAAGGTAATTAATAACTTTGAGGTTCCGAGGTATATATTATTATGATAAAACAATGTAAAGGCCAAATAAATGATTTATATTGTAATTCCGTTATTTCATTAGTAATCTTTTTATTTCTTAAACCTTAGTATTAGTTATTTAGTTAGTTAATTAGAGCCATTGAACTCTCAAATTATGTAACGGAAACATATAGTAAGAGGTGTGCATCTCTGGTAAGCAGAGTGAGGGCCAGCTCCAACAGTATCCTGAGCATGATCGTAAGCAGGCTGGACTGTGTATACATGGGTCGCTGTGGTGCCATCTCCCATGGGATGTTACGACAATAATTCATTGTGATGTAAATATAACTACTAACATAGGTCTAAGTCTTGTTAACAATTTATATGAGTCATGGTTACTTGCAATAAAAACATTACTATTATTATTATTATTATTATAGTATTTTAGTAGCTGCAGAGCTATTATTATTAATTTATTGCGTTGTTTATTTTTTTTTCACAACAAAGGTACGCCTTTTATTACAGCTACAAAATGTCAACAGCGTACTGTAAACTGTGAAACCAAATAAAAGGAAAGCCACATAACAAGAGGACTAATCCTCAATAAGCTGGCGGATAGAACAATATATACGCGCGGATGGAGCCAGGACGCGTCCAGAAATTTACTGTCCATAATTACAGGGTTGCTTCAGTTAATTGCAGACGGGCGCTCGTCCCGGCGTACGTCGCTCGCTTTTTTTGACCAAATAAAAATTGACTAATATTCATAATAAATAATGAACTCCGCGTTCTCAAGACTTTCGAGGGAACGCGGTTAGATTCTCGACCGATTATTGTTTCGTGGGTTATTCTGGGGTTAATCAAACGATCGCGGTTGTGGGTTATTTAATTTGTAAAAGCCATCTTAGTTCTTTGTGAGCATTGCTGACGGTATGAATTTAAATTTTTATTCGTTAGATTTCTTGTTCTTTCTATATATGTTTGAGAGATAATTCAAGGAAATTTTATAATTTTTTTTGAATATGCGGCAATCTAATAAAACAAATCTTGAAAAAATATATTTTTAGCTATTAATTTCATTTAAAACTCTTTTTTCCGGTTGAATCTCGCGCTTTTTAATGTCATTATCATTTATATTTGACGTTTCGACTATTGTGCGATTTTACGAATTTAATGTGTAATATTACATAATAATGTAATATTCCATTAAATTATGTCAACGACTCGCAAAAAACCGAAAAATCAAAACCCTATTACAATTAGTCGTCTTCAGATCAATGTATTTAACCTAATACCGAGTATCACTTATTAATAATAATAAATATACCGAGTATCACTTATTTAAAAACTATCGATGAAAGTATAATAAGGTTAAGAACACTGAATTTATCACGTGCACGACTTGGACAACGTTTTTTTTTTTCGTGAATTTATCATAATTTAAGGAATGAGGCAAAAAAAAACTGGTTCACCTCGTTGCATGTTGTTCGCTGTTGCTACAGGCTCTCTTTATAATTGCAGGGTTTCGCCCAAAAGCCCTCAATTATAAAATAATAGCTGATTCGGATCATAGTAATACCAATTATTATCACGCTCGTTCGCCTATCATTATTGTTGAAATATAGCGGACCTGGAGCGTTGTATGCAAACTTTGGATTTTTTATTTGTCCGTTATCGGAAATTATTCGAACCGAGCAATCGAACAAATGCGGATTCAATTGTTGCGATTGAATAAATACGAAACCCAAAGTTGAATAGCTAGGATCAAATCACGCACGGTCATACGGCCTCAATTTAGGATTCCCTGTGGTATGGGCACTAAAATATATACATATAATAGCTGAGTCTCGCGATATTACCCGCGGTTATTGTAGTACCGCGGGTGACGTCACAGGGCGAAGCTATTCTAAAAAAACTAAGTTACTTCTTATATCATATTCTTATACCACCTCTCAGTGATATTCCCGACAAAATCGATCCAGCCGTTCCAAAGATTAGCCGGAACAAACAGAAAGACAGACAAACAGAGAGACAAAATAAATAAAAAGTTATTTTGGTGTTAGTACTGTGTATACATAATTACGCATTTTAGTAAAAAGTGGTTATTTTATTATTACAAACAGACACTCCAAATTTATTTATTTGTATAGATAAATAATAAACGACCCGGCAAAAAGCTTATAAACCTGTTCCTCACAAGAACGTTCGCGCAATGTGGGAATTGAACCCACGACCTTCGACACAACATTCAGAAACGCCAACTACTGTACCACCGAGAAAGTCTCACTTAAAGCTCACTCAAGATTATAATCACTATTTCTAAAAGCATTAATTTGTGAAAAACAAGACTTTAATTTACTCATACAAAATTGATTTCAGTCAATTAACGCAATGCAATAGATTTGTTATTAAAAGTTGGCAAGAACGCACTGAATTAAATGTTAAAATTGAGATTCGCTGAGTTGTTGTAATGTGTCGATTATTCAAATTTTCGAACAAGAGAATCGCCCCGCCTCTTTGCAATCGCAATCTTAATAAAGACTTCCTAGATGCGCTTACGTATTTTATTTTATGAGATATTACCAACCGACATGTAAGTTTAATTAAAGATAAAGTTTAATTAAATGTTTTATGGCATACATAACTGATGAAATTCGTGTAGTCTAGACGAACTCGAAGACTCATTGTAATTGCTTTTTGACGACTATTTATGTGTACGAGAATAATACTCTACAGTTGGTAACTAATATATGATAAGCTGTGGCGGGTAGCCATCATACAACGCAAGATAATTGACAGATGCCTGAATCTCGCTTACGACATTTTCAAGATAAAGCGCATATATACAAGTTCCGAACAACAACATTCGGACCGTCGGTCTACCGAGCAATATCACCCGCTCGGTGGAAGATCTTCCTTTTGTCGTATATCTCTATAAAGCTATTTTTAATTTTATTATAAAATACATTTGCTGATAGTAATTTGCTAAGTGTTCTTTAAATTTAAATGAATTTTCACATAGATATGAACGTTGTATAGACATCGGTACTGCTTTGGCAGCCGAGTCAATTAATCATCGTAGTTCTACTGGATAATTCGGCGGTTGATTTAGTGAAAAGCAACGTGTTATTACGGGATAAATCTCTATCTAGAAAAGCTAAGAAGGACTAAGCGCGCCCCTGATTTATTGCGCCTCTGGCCATCGGCGACTGCCTTACTTTTTGATTTGTTATTCCAAAGAAACTTTGTTTTCGTATTTAGTTGAATTTTAATTATTGGCTACAAAATTATACGGTATAGTACGTTATTATTGCATTGTATCGTCAATGATTGTTGCTTTTATTGTATCACTGGTTTTCGATTTATCTCTGGCCCTCGGTGGGTATGGAAGCTTCGGGCAGGTAATAACTAAAATTCTTAAAGTTTTTTTTGAGATATCGTTTTGGGTTAAACAGTTTAGACTCACCCTTTTATCGCATGTGAATTGCAAATGTTAAGTCCAATTTTCACAAGGGTAATAAATTATCAAGGAATAAACACAGGCAGCGGCTCTGCTCTGCCCCTGGCATCGCTGACGTCCATGAGCAACGGTGACCACTTACCATCAGGTGGGCCGTATACTCGTCTGCCTACAAAGGCAATAAAAAAATAATAATTCCAAAGCTTTTTTTCTACAAAAATAATCACATTCAAATTTGCTAGCTTAGCTTCTTTAAATTAATAGTATTACTTTGAATATTTATTTTTACAATTAGCAGGAGCGATTTGGCTGTGGTAATTACTAGTATTACTAGTGCCATAAACGACATTGACTACTTACCATCTGGTGATCCGTATTCTCGTCTGCCTTCAATGGTAGTAAAAAACTTCCACCTTAACTTTTCTTAGCTTATGGTCGCATCTACTCCTATGAGCAAGAGTTTTTCTAAGAAAAAATCGTACATTATCATAACTTAATATAAATTTTAAAAGAAAGCGCATGTCCCAGTAGATTTTTTTTGGATCTCTCATGTCTCAAGGTAGTAGGGATTGATATTGCGGATTATATCATTGCCTAATCCCAGGCAATATGTACGCGAGGTAGATTTTGGCCAATTAAAAATGCCTCACTTATTTCCTTGTTTTTATACTACTATAGGGGAAATTTCAGATATTGTATTAGACGCACGTTTTCATCAACTGATTTACAAAATAAAATAGTGGCATTGAATAACCAAACTGGATATAACGGTTAGAAACTAAAACAATGGACACATTGCATACATTGATTTAACGCGTGGTCCATAACGCTATATGTGGTGGCGCTGCGAAGTCCGCATGGCGAGATTTCGAGGTCCTCCGGCAGCCGGAGCAGACAGTACGAACGAGCTTTCTGTGATGACGATGAGGCCGAGTGAAACGCTACTAATGTGCATCGCGTCCTAACCCAGTAGGCTGATTCCGACCCAGCGGAGTATCCCGGAATACCAGCGGCAGCGGCTCTATCGTTCGAGTGTCCTTAGGGTGAGGAGCCTCGCATCTGGTTGTGGTGTTGACTGCGGTAACCCCCTAACCTCGACCGGGTTCTAACTTCCGCGGGAGTAGAGGCTTGGGCGAGAGTGTAGGTAGTTTGTGGGTAGGGCTCTAAATACCGTCCTTGGACTTGCGGTTCGCTCCCAACATCTGCGGATCGTTCAGTCACCCAGCGCGCCTCGTGGGCGGGAGGACTTCGTAGGAGTTTCGACCCCCGGACCAGAAAATATACCTACGTTGATTTGACAACCATAAATAGACCCATTGATTGTAAGTATGAAATAGAAAACACATATTTACGTAATAGAATATGAAAAGTCACAGTATTAGACCTTTATCAAAAAATAAGCGAGCCGAAATGCAATATGGCATTCAGTTATGAAATAACTAGAGACAGAAAAAATGTGCTTTCTCAAAACGTTTTCCGGGACCGAGGACTTGACCGAACATTTTCACTAATTTAACTCGTGTTTAATTTAATTTAGTAACCAAAGTTTGATGCTTCGAATAAGTTCAATAAGAAGTTTTTCTGGACACGTAATGCGTTTCGGTTTGAAGAGTGGGGCAGCCGTTGTGAGTATACTGAGACCTTAGAAGTATATCTCAAGGTGTGTGGCGCATTTACGTTGTAGATGTCTATGGGCTCCAGTAACCACTTAACACCAGGTGGGCTGTGAGCTCGTCCACACAACTAAGCAATAAAAAAAAAACCACGGACAACTCAACGCAACGCTTAAACACGTGTCTTTATAATACACATTATGTACATATCTGTGTGTATACATATATGTGTCCAACGAAGACTGGCAAAGTACCCTTCGGTATCGGCCTGTAATGCTCGCGCGAAGATAATATCTTGATTTATTGCTCCTATCGACCTAACCGCGCGCCGGTATACCCCGTTCTACCCACACCTGGATCTGGAAAAGTTAATGTATATTTTACGTCTAAAAAAAATAATCAGAAAACATATTTTTAATGTCAAAAATAATTTGTAAATTACACACCCGACCGCGCTCGGTTTTGACTTTCGCTAAATGTGTGAAAGACACTTCAGTATCAAAAAAATAATATCGTAACACTTATCGTATTTTGAAAGTACTAACACAAAATCTTTCACTTAGTGATAACAGCAACTGTACAAAGTTTTAACTCAATCGAAAAAAATACACGAAAACCAGCTTTCATTTTCTTAAATTTAATTTATAGAATTTAGTACCACAAAATACAAGAAAACTTTAAATTGAACAATAAAATCTAAATCATAAAGCGTCACGATGCTTAGGGATATGAAGCGTCCACGAATTGGGGACTAATCTACTTCTAAGATTAAATAAAACCTTAGTTCTCTTAATTCATTGAAGTACTTAGAGTTGTAATAATTCAAAGAAAGAATAATAATCAAATACATTAGGTTATTTTATTAATTAAAAAAGCTGCCCTTACAACTAACAAAGTAAAATATACAAGTATTTGATATACAAATTTGATATTAAAAATTTATTACAAAAAATTTAAATCTTCCGCTTATAAAAATAGCAGATGATAATAATTGATAGCGTATCGTAACTGGTATCCACGATTAGGTACAGGTTTAATAATTAATAAATCTATCGTTGTGCTATCTCGGGCATTGAAGGCGTGTACTGTTGCGAAGAAATTAATGAAGTCTTCTTCGGAGTGTTTCGTTCTTTAATGGCTGCTATTAATTTTATCTCAACAACGGACGGTCGCTTTGCATCGCTACTCTTCTTCATAAAATCACTGTTTCTACTTAAAACGTGCTACAAGATTTTATCAAATGTTTTAATTATACTTTATAGGTAAGTTAGTTAAATAATTAAATTTAAATGATCTTCCGTAGACGGCCATTTAATGTTTTATTGACGTTGGGTGGTACATTTTCGAATTTGAATCCTCAAACTTTTATATTGAAACGTTAAATCTCATTTGGGGTTTTGAGGTTCAATTCTGATAGTAACTAAATAGAACTTTATCAATTGTCAATTTTTTTTAATATTCATAAACTAAAAAGTGTTCAAACGTTATGTTAACAAATGGTATGCTAAGTTTTCCTCATCATTTCGAAAGAACTTGTAGGATTTTTGGCGCGGGCGAGAGAGAGTCATTTCCCAAGTTGCAATTCTACAACACTACTTATATAACCCTGTCTATTTCTGCCATGAAGTAATCTTGCTTTCAGGTTTGAAAGACGCCAATATTAATTGAGCCTTTAATCTTATTTATTAAGACCAGCGGTGACATTCACTGTCTTCGCATTTGAGCGAGCTATCGAAAAACGAGAGCAAAACAAAAATATGCAAATGTAACGTAAGATGTCTGCGCAATTTTTCTTTATAGATCACGAGACCGAGAACAACACAAAGTATTTCATTCGTTCAACAACACGACGAAGGCACCGACAATAAATTTAGGTACTAAAAGACGCACTGCAATATGAATCTTTTAAGAGCAAGCATATTCAATAAAACGTCATGGACACATAAAACGTAGCAATGTGCAACGAGCGGCATCCGTCACAAAAACACCGAGTAGGAGCTTCGACAAGTCCACAAAAGCTCGTAAAAGCTCTCGACTACTATATAGTTATTGTTATAGGGTGGAAACACCATTATTACACGGGTTTGCTGGTTTATTTTGTTGTTCGCCGTCGCTGTCATGAGTGCGGCAACATTTCGTATCGTGATTATTGCGGTTCCCGGCTCGTGCTGTGTGTCATGATGCGAGGACATGATGTTTGTGTTGTTTTAATGCAAATTGTGAGTAGGTTTTTATTTCTATAGATTGGCGGCTAACAATAATGTCACCATCCACGTTATGACATGGGATCGTCTCTACTGATGTTTTCATAAGCAATAAGGGAAAAATAATTGGGGAAAAACTTGTGGATGAGCGTATGCCGGCGTTACTTAAAGGATAAGACAGGCGGCTGGGGTTCGCAAGAATGGAGCGATGCGACCACTTCGGTGTTCAAATCCCGCAGGCAATGAAATACGTATTTAAGTCATGTTCACGAATGACTTCCACGATGTAATATCATCATGTAATAAAAATCAAATTCTAAATTCTAATTTGCGTAATTAGTTATTACACAAATGAGACTTAGACCTCATGTTTCAAGGCTGCATTTTCTCTGTGATATCTAAGGGCTTCGATAACCAGTTAAAATCAGGTGAATCATGAAATCTTTCACTTATTTATACAAAAAAAATAAAAATGACTCCAAGGAAACTCGAAACAACATTAATTTACAAAATTAAGCACACATTACGTGTGCCCGTAATAGAACAGAACGATTGTTGCAGATTTTTTTTTATTGCTAACCGAAACGCGTTACTGCTTCACGGCAGAAATAGAATAGAAATATGTGGTGGTACCTACCCGTGCGGACTCACAAGAGGTCCTACTACCAGATACTCCCAACTTTCCATTGAGAGTGTAAATACCCTGTGTTAATTAATTATAAACGATTTACATTGCAGGCTATGTTTTTTTATATATTATATTTACCTTCATATTCATAATACATCTCTTTTTAACATCTAAATTCCGAATTTGAAATCATACGCACCATAAATAAAAAGTGTCACTCTGATTTACGATACGAATTGAAAAACTCTAAATATTCGAAAACACAATTCTCTCTTCAAAACTAATCCTATTATCACAGTAAACATTGTCGAGTATGACGTGTAATGACGCTTTGTCAAGTGAACATCTCGTCGGGCTTATTGTCTGGTGACACTTGTGCAGTTCCCATACTGATACATCGAACGGAAACATTCAATGCCTTTATTCCGGGATTACGCGAGACTTTGCATAGGAAGCCGTCCTCAAATGTCGCACCATTGAAACGAGTACACTATGAATGAACATACGAAATGAATTTGAACTGACTACGTTAACAATACGATCTATCAATGGGAATTCGGACAATATTTTGGATTTCTATGTAGATTAAAACGGATTATTTTTGATGTACCTATTCGTATACATAAATCGGATCTTGATAAAACGACTAAATTTCAAAGCTGATTGAAAGTTTTCTAACTTAATCTAAAAACATCGAATTTAAAAGTAAGAATGAGTTACATGAAATTTATATGAGAGATTTTATGACCTGGTAACTAAGACCTTTAAGTCATGTCATGTTAGTTTTTATTCTTATTTTTATGAAAAATGATAAAATTGAGTGAAATGATATTAATATGATTAATTTGAGACATTATTCAACTGGGATGAAATTAAATGATGATGATATGGGATGAAACACAATCTCAGTAAAATGGTGGTCATTTACTGAGATTTTTTCAGTGGACTTTTTGTAGGAACCCGAGAAGTTACGTCCAGCGGCTTTGTTTTATTTTCCCACTTTCACAGATATTAAACAGTAAATAAACCACCGCTATTACACATTTAAACCTGAAGAAACACTAAATAGACAAAATAAAACAAATCACACAACTTCACTCCTCGCGTTCCCGCCAAAAAGTCCATGGATTTTGTTTTTTCATTAAAACCACAGACTATAACATACACAACATATATAGACTATACACAACTCATGAAAATCCTGCCAACATGAATTTTAAAAAATCAGATTCACAGTATTTCATTAAATTGATATGCTGTGCATTAAAGCAGAGTTAAGAAGCTTAAAGATTACGTCGCCTACATATATAAAATCCCATTTCAGTAACCCACACTCAAGCAAGTCGTTGTAACAAGAATAGCTGCAATCCAGACCGTTTCTTGTATAAGTAGAATGCAACGGAAGTTGGTGTGAGATTTCAAACGGATAACTGGCACCCCTTGTGCGGACTATAGCTCTGCACCAATTCAGTGATAGGGTTGTATGCGTGCTAATATTATTAGATTGTATTCGAACATAACTGAAGAAATTTTTTGAAGGGAAGAATTATTAAATTATTCCTGTTTCAAAAATAAATTTTTAAATTATTTAACTATACAAACGTGTTTTTTTTTTTTGCTTAGATGGGTGGGTGAGCTCACAGCCCACCTGGTGTTACTGGAGCCCATAGACGTCTACGACGCAAATGCGCTACCCTTCTTGAGATATAAGTTCTAAGGTCTCAGTATAGTTACAACGGCTGCCCCATCTTTCAAATCGAAACGCATTACTGCTTCACGGCAGAAATAGGCGGGGTGGTGGTACCTACCCGTGCGGACTCACAAGACGTCCTACCACCAGTAATTACGCAATTTTTTTTTTTTGCGGGTTTGATTTTTATAACACGATTTTATTCCTTCACCATGGAAGTCAATCGTGAACATTTGTTAAGTACGTATTTCATTAGATAAATTGGTACCCGCCTGCGGGATTCGAACACCGGTGCATCGCTACATACGAATGCACCGGACGTCTTGTCCTTTAAACCACGACGACTTCAAAATATTTTAGTACACATTGATTATGTGATAAAAATTCGTGTGCGTGCAATTCTGAACTTAATCAGTTCACACAAATAGGTTAATACAGGTTTTATCTTATAATCTAACAAATAACATATTATAGTATTTGAAAACTAATTAGCTAATAAAAACATATTAATTTCTACAACGTGGCGCTACATAATAAATTCAATACCGAGAGACTATAGATAAGCAATCGTAGACCATATGAAATGTCTATTGAAAAACGTCAGTCTCCTTAATTTTGTGTCAGCATGATGTCAGTTGTTTATATAAAAAAATTCAAAATGTATTTTGTAATCTTTAATTTAAATAAGAATACTGTCCAGAGTCCAATCAACTTATCGTTTTGAATCTGTATGATAGTAGATTTTTAACGGTAACAATAAATATAAAAAAATCTACGTCATTTTCAACTATGAATATTGTAACACAAACGGTAGCGTGAAAATCGCGACCCTATAGTAATATTCAATCATAAAGTTACTAACTAAGAATCAAATCTCCGAAACACAATACGAACTGTAATTATAGTTATTTCGCGATTGCAACTCGATCTGTGAAGTACAGTAGGTTTGGGCGGACGATGGGCGGCGCGAGACCCACCCCGCCATGTGCGCACGCGACTGTAATGTGGGCACTGTAAGTAATTGTATAGAGATTTTGAAAAAAAAAGAACTAACAAAACAGCCCATTGTATAAGTAGAATGTGTTCAAACTTTAAACTAAAATTACAATAGTATACAAATCGTATAGCTACAATTAATTCATGTAGATATATTCCGTGACTATATTTTACTTTGATCATCGACAAATCAATGCTTGTTCAAACAAAAAAGTTTTATTTATTATTACATTTGCTTATTACTTTTACCGACTAAAGATTATGATAATAACGATCGCTAACGATCCTGTAAGCTGGTAGATCCTGTCGAAGGTCTTCATGATATCAACGCTCACAGCTCGCCCTTGATCTCTAAGGCTTCAGCCCATATTTGAGTAAGGTAAGCCTTTCCAGTTTCACTAGGATAGGTGGGCAAGCAAAGTCTCAGCTGGGAGAGGCAGAAAATGTGTTAATGCACAATAGAGCCAACAGTAAGGAAAGAGAACAGTTGCACAGAACTCAGCGTGCGCACCGAGATTACAATAATTACGATCGCACGCGCCTCGACGGTCGCTCTAATAACTATCATTTGCGCATGTTATTGTATATCCAGTACAAAACACTCGCCCTATCAGCAGTGACATCTCTTGAGGCGCTTTGTGACACCGTAGGCGCAGAAGAGAGCATGAGTATGTTTTGCATAATCCAACTCAATTGATTAGAGTTTTCAATAAATTTTACTAACTGTATTAGTATTTTTTTTGGTCTTTTAGTGTACTGTAAAAGCTGGTGAAATCGTGAATATGGAAAGCGCGTTTAAAAAGGATATTCGGTTGGATAGGTACCTACATATTGGAATCCTTTTAATCAATGTGTATGTACCGATGTTACGATTAGATCCGCGAATAAATAAATATTTAGCCGTGAACATAGGAATTGTATAGCGTTTTTTTAGTCCGCGAATAGTAATAAAAACGCGAATGAAGGAAGCGCGAGTCAGTAGCTTTTACTGTAATATTCACATGAGTACAGTTCCGCAAAAAAAAAGGTTAATTTGAATTAAGAATTAAACAAAATTGTAATAACATTTTCGGTTTATAAAGGTTCGTTAACATTTTCTTTGTTGTATCATTGTAAGTTGGTATTAGATTTTCCTGCCGTAAATGGCCAGATAAGCGGCGGACTCGCCTATTACTGAGTGGTTGTCGGAGGACAAACACACCACTTTACATGTGGAAGTAAGCATTGTTAGCCTGCACGGATAGACAGATCGATCACGTTTATCTTAGACATTTCTCCCAAAGAACAGAAATGCATTCCGGTTTCAAACATAAAATAGCACATATATACACTATTGAGATTTCAACTTCATATCTAAAGGCTAGAAACGACACTTCGGCTGTGACGTCAACCGCATATTTAGCGCCTTAAATAAAATAAAGCTATTCCAATTCAAAGACGATAAAAGTGAAATCCTTAAAAGTATTCTTATATTCTCTCGTAGACTAAATCCTATAATTATATATGTGTCTCCTCTTAATTTTGCTTTTTCGTGTCATCAAGTTTCATATCACAACGATGGCAAAGGAATTTAACTTCTAAATTGTAATTCTTACCTATCTGAATAACACATCTTATCTCGTAAACGTAGCCTCGAAATCTCAGGTTATTTTTAACCCATAGACACAGCCTACTGAGTTTCTCGCCGTATCTTCTCAGTGGGTCGCGTTTCCGATCCAGTGGTAGATTCTGCGAAGCACTACTCTTGCTAGGGCTAGTGTTAGCAACACTTCCGGTTTGAGCCCCGTGAGCTCACCTACATGTTAGTGTGAAGCTGTAATAGCCTCTCAAGGCTATCAGCATAAGGAAAAAAAATCAGGTTATTAGTAACTAATGTGTTACTAATAACCTGCAAATTCACCACAGATACGCGAATACGTGTACAATAAGCTTTTTTACGAGTATATTTTTGATACTATAAATTTAACTCGCGCTCTTTAATCTAGATACCTACAGAGTAACAGATTCATGCACAAAACAAATGAATGAAAAGAAAATAAGTAACAATTACGTTTATTTGTAACGCAACAGCTGTTAAAGCGTCATATGAACAGATTTCGCGTGATACGACTCGTGAAAAAATATATCCTGTCATATGAGTAGTATCCGCCCTCTAAGTAATCGGCGACGGTAAAAAATGGACCAATTTTTATAATAGCTCTTTGGGATATTAATACAAATGTTTTTTTTTTTATATTATTATTAGAAAACGGAAATGTTTATTGCTCGCGATAATTGGGAGAGGAAATTTTTGATTTATTTAAACTAACGAGAAATTAGTGACGCGTTACTTAAAGATTTTTTTTGTCAATTTTCCGGCCAACATTGTTAAAAGTTGAATTCACAAATATATATATATTTTTTTAAATATATGTGAAATCCGTTCATAGTCAAAGTCCGCTAAGTCTATCGATTTGTATGTGCCATCTTTTCTGCGCATTGATGGTACTATGACAGAATCCTTTTCCAACAACAATTGTACTAAGTTTCATCATGGTCGTATGAATATACTATAAAGGACAAACAAATTGTGTTTGTTTATACAGATAGATTAGGAATGGCCAAGGTTTTTCGAATAGCACTCCTCATATAGTTATATTATTTCTATATAGTTAGTTATATCATCGTTGTCAAACCAAAATCTGCTATGTGTACTTTTTGAGATTTTTACATTTTGACCTTTTCGTATAGTTCACAGCCCTATCTACCGTATAAAAAATACTGTTATGTGTCTATAGCTTTAATATTTATCTATAGTTTCTTAAAAAGTCACCTTCATATAAAATTTTATACGAAAATGTTTTTACTCGTTAATTCAAAATAGAGTGTCTGCACATAGCAAGCAGATTTTGATTTGACAGCGACGATATGTGGACATTTAAATATTGAATTTAGCATTCCAAAGAAAACGAAATGTTGTGTGAGTAAATATTCGTAGATTAGATAGTCTTCTCGGAAAACTTACATTCTATATAAAGTAATAAATATATGATAGTACTATCAGTTTTTCGTGAGCCCGCCCTCAGAAGCCGCCCTGTGCCAGTAACGCCGCCCCGTCCGTAAACAAATAGCAGGCAGCGCCACCACGCGGCAGAGGCGAGACAGACGCGTACCGTACTGCACTCGCGCCGCGGACTCGATAGGACCCGGACCCCGCAATTAACTACCGAGATTGGCTCACAGCGAGATTTACTTATCGAGTGTAATCGAGATACTTCTCGATTTAACGCTGTGTTGTGGTCGCGTGTGATGTGTTACGGTGATCAGGAGGAATAAGAATTCTCACATGGGCTGAGATGAACTGCGCGTATTATCAGCAGCACGGGGGCCCGCACCCGGTCCCCCACCATGTTAATAACGGTTACTTCAACGAGGTAATTAATGTTTTCGCAATTATTATTAATTTATTTTGTTGTTTAATTTGAAACGGAAGAAAAATATCTCGAAGAAGAAATATCTAGAAAGAAGAAAAATATCTCGTATTATATTGTTTAACTGTTTGTCCTGCCTCTGTGTTTGGTGTGTATTTAAATATACTGTGTTGAATGCACTTCAACATACATCGTAATTCAACAAAATATAACCACACGAAACACATAATTTTTTGTAATAAAAGTAAGGACTCATTCTTCAACTTAATTACTTTCAATTCTCAATGAGATTAGCGATACACTAGCTGAAAGCCCTCTAATTTCTTTCCCCCAAAATACAAGCTACTTATTAAGTATTAATAAAACACACACACACAAAAGAACAACAATGAATAATAAATTAACATAACAACTGATTAGCATTATAACATTTGAGAATAACAAGAATCGAATTCCCTGATATACGAAAGTTAAAGTAACAAAAGAAGCACAAAACAAAAAAAAAATTAAAGAAAAATGAACGCAGAAAGGCAACTCAACATCGAACAAAGGCAGGAATGGAATAAAAATATTTAATTGGCGTGATTACGACACACAAACACCTCATGCGGCTCCGTCATGCGTCATACCGCGATCACTGACGGCCCAATAGAACCGTGCGAAGCCTTTCTTCTATTGTCAACCATTCTTTTCATGTTTTCATTTCACTATTTATTGCACTTTTAAGTGTTTGTAGCTTTTTATGGATTATAGACAAATTGTATTTCGAAGTTCAGGAGATTCATAGAACAGATTAGCTAGTAGTTTCTATAGCAATTATTCTATCGAAATAAAAAGTAAATCCAGATAATTGTAGATTTAAAAAAATGGAATTTAAAGTTTTTTTTTTTAATCAAAGTGCAACTCCGCGTATTATTTCATCGTTATCATATCGACGCTTGAAACGCAAACATGACTAAGCGAAAATAACTGCTTTGTACATAAATGATAGGCAATAACCATATTCGACGCGCAATAAAATATATATTTCTAGGTCTATTAAAATCATTTCAATCCTACAGCTAGATTCGTTAAAATATATATTTTTTCAGGTATTTCAACTTTAAATTAGTCTACTGTAAAGTTCACGCATTGTCGCTTAGTCACGTTTGCCTTTCAAGCGTCGATATGTATTTATGATTTACATCGACAGTTGCTTCAGGTCAAATTTCATCAGAATTCAACAATCAAATTTTAAAACATCATTCCAAAACCGAAATCGTTCTTACACATTAGTCATTGATCGTGCCTCTATAATTATTATAATGCAAAGATAAAATATTTTTTCCGACATAAGCCAGTCATCGCAATTAACTTCAATCCTTTAAAGGTTTCAATATTTCTGGAGTCATTGAACAGATGAATGGAAATGATGATTACAATGTGCGTACGTACCTAGAGACCAACAAAAACTGTTTCCTTTCACGCGAAATAACCGTTTAAAATGGTATCTTAATAGAAATAAATACCTGCAAAAATATAATCGTATCTTTTGGTATTCGTGTAATTTTCAATATTAACGTATTATGTTACGTATGTAAGCTATCTAATTGACGGGTTTTATAAAAAAATACAGTCTTCAGTTTGTGCGATTTTATTTGGTAGTAAATGCCATATAATATCCCGCCTATGTTTCATATGTTCGCGATATTAATCCTCGAGTAACCGCAGAGATAAACTAAATAATTGTAAAGGTTAAAGCGTTGAATATTATACCTCTGTATATTTTTTGTTTTTATTACTTCATTTAGCTAATAGTTTTGGGGTATAGTAATAATCATTCTAATAAATTTCAGTTATTCAATAATAAATAATTAAAATTTAGAAAACTGCAGTTTTTCGCGACTTCTATCATATTAATTACAGTTCTTACTTTATGGATTGAACTCATTGCATTATGTATATTAGAAATATATCAAATTATCCCTATTTTGCCGCATAGCATGCTTTTCACGCGTTATAGCCAAAATGGAGGCTTTGATCTCTTGTTTCAAGGTGAGCTACAGCATTCCCTTTGTTTGCGGGCTGCTTTTTACCTATCTAGCTGCCAGTATTCTTGACAGGCTTCACCTTGGCTGGTGGGTGGTCAGAGGGCTTAGCCTGAAAGAATTTGCTTATTTTATCCTACCTAAGCTGGTAGGCTTTAGGGGCTATGCCCGCGTAACCGAGCGAGTGGCTGAGCTCACGGGGCTCTAACTTAAGGACGTTGCTAGCACTAGCCCTAGCAAGAGCAGTGCTTCGCAGAATCTACCACCGGATCGAAAACGCGACTCACTGAGAAGATCCGGCGAAAAACTCAGTAGGCTGTGTCTGTGGAGAATTTGCTAACATCTGCCCTAACAAGAGCAGTGCTACTCCCGATCCATTAACAGTGCTCTTAGTTACCTCAATTTTTACGTTTAGCATTCCACACTACTATTGCGACCAGTCAAGTTCATTACCAGACCTTATTAGTGAAGTGCAGAAGTATAATTTTCCCTGGTCACCGTCCTCGTCGAGCCCGTCGCTTGCGACGAAGGGCTCGGCAAATAAATTAACCCATAGACACAGCCCACTGATTTTCTCGCCGGATCTTCTCAGTGGGTCGCGTTTCCGATCCGGTGGTAGATTCTGCGAAGCACTGCTCTTGCTAGGGCCAATGTTACCAACACCTCCGGTTTGAGCCCCGAGAGCTCACCTACACGCTAGGGTAACGCTAATATAGCCTCTCAAGGCTATAAGCATAGGTAGGATAAAAAAAACTACGATGAATCCGACGAAAAAAGCTGAATCTTCTTTGCATCTTCCCGTAACCTAAGCACTACAGAAATGAAGCGAATATTTTTAATTCAGTTTTGAATTTTCTAACTTCGTTCATATAAAAGCTAATTACGTCTCGCAAAATACTGTGTTAAGAATAAATAATACACATACATATTTCATTATGTAGCCTTTGTAATATTTTACTTATCGTGTTAAAAACTAAAAGTAATTATTCAATTTTCAACGCGCTTTCTATCCGATGCTAGGCGAAGTGCGGGGTCGGGCGGGGGTACACTCAGTTGGGTCTCGCAATTACGGGGCCCATAATTACAGGGCTGGGCCCCGCTCGGCGCCGAAACCAGCCGCTCGGTCGAATCCTGCCGTAATTAAAAAAGCTCCAAATTAAATTCGCTCGTGTGTATCCCGACTTATGATGTTACGTTTAAGGGTATCTCTAATTAGTTTGCCTTTTTTACTGTGTTGACTGATGGTGAAATCGTCTTTTTTTTTCTTTTGCTTAGACCATTAAACTAGTCTTCTTGTTATTAAAATATTATTTTGAAGCCTAAACTTCAAATGAAAGTCCATTATATGCATTCAAAAAAAAAACTTAAAGATAAACCTCCGCAAGTTGGCGATAATTAGTTATGGCAATGTTTTACTTTTAATTCAGATACAACTATTCGGAAAATAGTCGCTTGATTTTTTTTATTTACTAAGATTGAAAACAAATTTTTCGAAAATTTCAATCATTTTTTTTACTACGCAAGTCGTCATGGCCTAAAGGATAAAACACTCTTTCATGTTCCACTTCATATACCTAGTCGTACGAAGCTATGAAAATATGACAGTGTTCAATTTTCGCAGGTAGGAACAACATTTTCTAAAGAATTGCGTATATATTTTCACAAACAACTTCCAAAATATCGGACTTGACTGCATGGTGACAACTCGGAAGGGCACCACCTCATCTCTTCCCGTAGGTGTCTAAAAACGCGACTAGGCGAAGAATGGGCACCAACGTTTCCTAAGTATTATACCAGGCATTTACTGGTATGCCCCGCTGGCTTATTACAAGCTCGCACGGACAAGCAACAATATCCTGCCTATTTCTGCCATGAAGCAGTCATACGTTTCGGCTTGAAGCGTGGGACAAACACAACTGAGTGACGGCGTTCACGTAGTGACGTTCCGGTAACTATTTAACACAAGATGTACCATGAGCTTGTTCACTCGTCAATGAAATAAATCTGCCCAAATCAGGTTCCTCTGGCGAATAAATTGATATATGTATATATTATATAGCAACTCTTGTGAGTCCGCACGAGTAGGTACCACCACCCTGCGTATTTCTGCCGTGAAGCAATAATGCATTTCGGTTTGAAGGGTGGGGCAGCCGTTGTAACTATACTGAGACCTTAGAACTTATATCTCAAGGTGGGTTTATTTACGTTGTAGATGTCTATGGGCTTCAGTAACCACTTAACATCAGGTGGGCTGTGAGCTCCTCTACCCATATAAGCAATAAAAAAAACTTTTGTACGAATGCCTATATGTATTTAATATTTACATGTATAAAGATATTAAAGAATCAGACAAACAGCCAACAAGCCGGTTCGCACACGTTTTTTTTTCTGGTGTGGAAATCGAGCCCACGACCCTTATTCGAGCAGTTAGGATTGCTAACTACCATGCTACATAATCAATCATGAATATCTAAACGTATTTCTTACCCAATTCTTCTACTACTAAAGCTCTCATTCCTATCTTAATAATTAGTCGTAGGGTATCTTGCAAGCTCGCAAGAATGATAACGAATGATCTTACCTAATTCTATTGCGAGAATATCACGCGTTCCCACTGGAATAAAACTGGCTAGCTGTACTGATGCGTGATTTTATTATTTTTACTGTCATGATGATCAGGTAATAACTTTGGTTGTCGTTCACCAATGCACAAACCAATAAAGATAGATATAGAAAGATACATCTAATTTTTTTTTTTTTGTTGTTTTTCTTTTGTTTTTTTTTATTGCCCTTGTAGACAGACGAGCATACGGCCCACCTGATGGTGAGTGGTTACCGTCGCCCATGGACTTCAGCAATGCGAGGGGCAGAGCCAAGCCGCTGCCTACCACTAACCTAGCTAAGGTCTTTATTCTAGAACTTAAATAAGATTATAATGAAATTAACATTTCTTTGTTTTTTAAACATTTAACTATATCAGATATATTTTCATAATAGCTTAGATGACCAGCGACGTCACGTCACAAATTGATTATTTATTTTCCGCAATAATAAAATTACACTTTTTTAAACATATACATTGATTATTGTATTATACAAATTTTGTGTCCTTCAAAACTATACTTTTTAGTAAATGTTCCATTTAAATTTGTACAGAAGATCTGTATTAAATTAGAGGAGCATATTTAGTACTGATTTTCGTCCTTAAATTTTAGGTGTTGATCGGTGTATTTTTTATTTTTATTTACAAATTTTTTAAGCTTCTTTGGCTTGATTCAGATGAGACAAACATTAATTAAAATATTAGTATAAGGGTTTACTTATATTATAATACATCGTATTTTGGTGGTATTATTAATTTACGTTTATTTTCAGGTTAGTATCGACCCCGTGTCCACGGATCACAAGGACATGAAGATCTTAGTAAGTACTATTTCTTATATATTTATCTATTTATATTCTAACGTCATATAAAACTGCAATAGATACAATAATTTAACAAAATCAAGTAGAGACGTATAATTCGTCATTTCACAATGAGAATTTGAACAGATGTAACGGTATAACAATCAATAATAAATGTACTTTATCTCCAAATATGTTAACTAAATCATCTTTATAAAAAGTTAATCTGAATTATATTAATTGTGAATGAAGTCCTAATATCTAATATTATCTGTTTTTACTGTTTATATATATAATTTTGTGAGTACAATAAAACTAATCAAAGCCTAAAACTAGTCAAATACAGCCTTTATCAAATCAAAACTAATACTGCATTTAAATATACTTAGTGTGAAATTGTAATTCTTTTGATTAGCTTTTTCAATTATACCTTAAACTTTCGACATCTCGTCGGATAATTATTATCGTTAGGAAAGTAAGATCTGACAATCTGTGAACATTTCGAAACAATGCATGGTGATATCAATAACATACCTACTCGTGTACGGAAAAATGCAATATATTCAATAGAGACTTGAACACATAGTTGGCGGGAACTATTTTTACCTTCGAATAAAGATTTTATTGCCAAACTACTATGAACTCTCCCAGCCTACTAAGTTTCTCGCCGGATCTTCTCAGTGGGTCGCGTTTCCGATTCGGTGGTAGATTCTGCGAAGTTACTGCTCTTGCTAGAGTCAGTGTTAGCAACACTCCGGTTTGAGCCCCGTGCGCTCACCTACACACGTTACAGTGAAGCTGAAATAGCCTCTCAAGGCTTTCAGTATAGGTAGGAAAAAAAAAACTATGAACTCTTAATTTAAGTTCTAATTTAAGTTCATGACCACAGTAAGAAAGATTATGAGCCTTACTATCATCAGATACAATATTAGATATTAACCATTTTTAGTTATCGCTCTGTAAAAGGATCAATACAATAAATTTGTGCATAAATACGTTCCAATCGCCCACACACCGACATGCTTAGCTCGCTCGGGGCGGTATTTGTCTTCCTATACTTCAATCATGTTTCATAAACTTTACAATTCACCATTATCCGACCGTAGTCTTTAAATCGAAATATAGTAATATATTGTGCTTAACAAATTTACAAACAGTAATACTTGGATCTAAGTTCTGAATTAGTTATTGCCACAGGTATTAGTGGCGCCTAATTTTGCCATGCGTGCTTTACGATTAAGACTTAAACCTCATTTCTTAAGGTGGTTGGCGGTATTCAAGTTATGATGTATATGGGCTCCGGTAATTACTCGTGAGCAGATGGACCGTAATGTTGAGCTCAATGAAATTTCACGAATGCCGCTATCTACTTTGATACATAAGTTCGAAGCCTTGTTTGCATTAGAAAAAGAGATGTCTTGCCCTATGAGCCAGTATATGTCAAATAGTCATTTCATATTATATGTAATCGGTATATATCTATTTATCTATTTTGTTTTTCTATAATAATATATTTCCAATAGTACACCGCAATATACCTGCTATATCTCTATCTTAACCAGAATTTCTGTAAATTAAGATCGCTTTTAGCGATAAGACCGCCTATTGTACAACTGTATCTGCTTGTTGACTGTTTTTTTAAAATGTTTGTTGTTAGTTAGTTAATAAAGTGTATTTTCTCTCTCTCTCTCTCTCTCTCTCTCTCTCTCTCTCAGTCACTCTCTGTACAGAGATATAGATATGTATTGACATCCTTGTTCCACTTTCCACACAGCAAAACAATGCAGTCTGAAGACTTGTTCGATCACGAGCCTCGGCGCACGCGCAACTTCGAAGCGTGCCCGTATATAAAGCATTCTCCTCGCCTCTCACAATTCACAATGCCGATTTCACAGTGTCCATCGACGACAAATCAAAATAAATTACCGATTTCGTCATTCGTTATTCGTTCCGATATAATTTTCCGTCTCCGTTCCGGAAAATCGTAGACCGTAAGCGTAGTCGGAATTACCGTTGTGATATCATTAAGCAATTACCGATAATAAATCGATACTATCCGTGAATTTATTGAGTATTATAACAATCTGAAATGTTATGGATCAAAGGAACTGACGCCGCAATCTAAAGAACATTTTCCGGTACAATGACTGAACTATGAAATGACAATTTGGAAAATTAGTAAAAACAAAGTTATGACAACTGTATACACAATTTAACAAGTTAGAAATTCATAAACAAACAGACTTAAAGTATAACGTAATCCTCAAACTATATGTTTCTGCAAAGAAGCAGACATGCTCTATGGTTTGATGAGTAGAACAGACATTGTATACCTATACATATTACTTATACGACCTCGACGGGGCAACGCAAAACCGTCGTCGCCCGAAATGTGTCTTGTCAGATTGCCCGGATTCACTCTGGGTGTTTTTAAGACCCTCAAGAACCGGTCACCGTCTTCCAATTAACCCATAGAGAGAGTCCACTGAGTTCTCGCCGGATCTCCTCAGTGGGTCGCTATTCCGATCCGGTAGTACATTCTGCAAAGCACTGCTCTTGCAAGTGTTAGTAAATTCTCTCAGGTTGAGCCCGTGAGCTCACCTACCCGTCCGGCCGTCGTTGGAATATCCTCTTAAGCTACCAGCGAATAAGTAGGGGAAAAAATCGTATAGTACAGGAGACCATTACGACATGTCTCAAGGGTTCAAATAAGCTGTGAGCAATCTAAAGTGAAAAATAAATAAAAGATAAAGCAGTAAATACAGATCAAGCGTACAAATTACTAGAACGATTTCATCTAAACCAGTCGTTGACGCGATCCGGCGTCGCTCACTTCCGTTTATTTCCGGCGATCATTTGATCAACAACAACGTCTCCGTGAACTCACAGGTAGTGTAAACTACTCTAGTAATCAACTAAGGACGTCTGGTATTTACTTTACTTAGTCTACTTTCTTTTACTTAATATATATTCAAGGTTTTTAAGTACGTAAAGGCAGCATCAGATTTGATGGTAATGGTGATGGCCCATGCCAAAATACTGCATTTTTTGGTACAATTTTCTTTAACAAATGAAAGATATACTTCCTTGTCCAGCCATAAGTTATGTTACAAATGAAAATGCATTTTTTTTTAAATGAAGTAATGTAATAATATAAAAAATTATACCTACATATTTAACCAAAGTCTCGGCCTTTAATCTGTTTGGCCACGAATCTATGGATCTACGCACTGTTTCCAAGGGAAATTTCCCCACTGCTTGCTCCAAAGATTTCTTAAGAGACTCAATGTCACCGTGTCATTTAGAGCAGACCATGTCCTCTAAAGTTGACCATAATTTGAAGTCTAAGGGTTTGAGGTTCGGGCTAGATGAAGGCCAGTCTTCAGCTCTTAAAAAGTCCGGAACGTTGGTTTCAAGCCAGGCTTGGATTGTTAGTGCCTTGTGACCGGTGCAGAGTCCTGCTGGAAAGACCACGATATATATTTTAAAAAGTGTATAGCTGAGAGGTTTCACAACATGACCCAAATCTGTATCTTGATTCACCTTGCCTGAACTTCTTACTCCTTTTTCACAAAAATGTAGTTTTGTGACTCCTTGATAAGACACGCCTCACCGAACCATCACTGAAGCAGGAAGATGACCACGTTGTACCATTCCAACTACTTGAGTAGCTTCTTTAGAATTGTGAGCGTACACTTTATCATTTTGCTTATTGTAGTGTTCTTCAATCGTGAAAGATTTTTCATCGGTAAAGAGGATATTTCTGTGCCTTTCACCTGCATATCGCGACAGAAGGCGTTTTGATCGATCCACTCTTTTTAATTGTAAAGATTGATTTAAGGCATGTCCTGTATAACGACAATAAGCACCGAGCTTCAGGTCTTGTCTTATAATACGCGACAGTCTTAGCGGGAATCTTCATTCCTCGCAGTAAGATTTTTGCTTCTGGCTTTAACGGCATTTGCAACAACATTTGTAGTTCTAATAGCACGCGGGCGCCCTGATCTTTTCTAGTCTTTGACAGACGAAGTGTTGCTATGTATCTGTTGATAGTACGATATACGAACATACGGCTGATACCAAGCTTTTGTAGTGTATGGAATATGACTGACAGCTCTATACCCACTTTGTTGCAAGGCGATTACTGCAATCCTATCATCTTTGACACCCCATTCCATAATAATATTGTAATTTGATAATGACTACGAAAAAATATGTGAAATGACGCAAAACCGAAAGAAGTTTTTAAACTAATTAATATGTGTTCCAAATTAAAAATAATAAAAAAAATGAAAAAAGTTGAAAAAAAAAAACTTTTTATGTAACAGTATTTATGGCCAGACTAGTTAAAGTAATTACGGAACTGCGTGAAAAATAGCTCTCGAGCCAATTTATCACTACTTAAAAATGAAAAAAATGTGATGAAATTAAATCACACAGTTGATGAAAATTATATGAAGAAGGTATGACTTTTCCACGTCCACTTCTATCATTAAAATCAAAAAAATGCGTTCCTAAGATATTTAGCTGTTTCTGATGAAACTTAGTACAGTTTTTATTGGCACTTCAGAGAAGGTGTCATAGTACCATCAACGCACAGTAGAGATGGCACGCGATTAATTTCAAGAAATCTATGTTTTTCATAATGTTATCGATATCACAGTGGAGCGTGAAGGGGCTTCTTGTGGCGTGGGTGACTTAGTATTATTTAACACGCTACTGATATTTTCTACCTATATTGACTACCAGCGATTAAGTACCAAAAAAAGATATTTGAATATCGTACTTTCCTCTCATAACGATTATACGTTTTTTAATCGCGAAAAGACCAAAGTTCGTAGAAAATAAAATTAATCTAAATTTTTAAGAAGTATGTTATAAAGGTAGCAAAGGGTTCTCGAAGCGAAGCTCTGAGCAAAAGATAAGTGACGAAATGTTATTATCCAAGAATTGAAACAGCTGAAAATAACAATATTATAAAGATATCGCTGCTAAGTTACGTTCAAAAAGATAAGTAGGTACTCATGCGCCAATAAAATTGAGTACTATTAGTCTTTTTTTTTTATTGCTTAGATGGATGGACGAGCTCACAGCCCACCTAGTGTTAAGTGGTTACTGAAGCCCATATACATCTACAACGTAAATGCGCCACCTGCCTCAGGTATAAGTTCTAAGGTCTCGGTATAGTTACAACGGCTACCCCACCCTTCGAACCGAAACGCATTACTGTTTCACGGCGGAAATAGGCTGGGTGGTACCTACCCGTGCGGACTGCCAAGAGGTCCTGCCACCAGTGATTACGCAAATTATAATTTTGCGGGTTTGATTTTTTATTACACGATGTTATTCGTTCACCGTGGACATTTGTTGAATACGTATTTCATTAGAAAAATTGGTACCCGCCTGAGATTCGAACACCGGTGCATGGCTACATACGAATGCACCGGACGTCTTATCCTTTAGGCCACGACGTATGTCGAAGTCTAGTCTATGAAAACATTCCAAAGGCGTGATAAAAACTTATTAATTTCGACTTTTAAGAGAACGGGTAAACATTTTTGTGACTATTAAATTTTGGCGCCCCTCAATCGTTGCCCCAGGCCAATGGGCTCACCGGGCCAAGCCTAAATCCGAAAACTTGTAAACTAACTTTAAATTTTCTTAAAAATACTGTTTTTTCTATTTTTGATGTCATCTTGTGGCAATGCGAAATTTATTTATTTAATGGGGCAAGGAGGGCTTAAATCTCTCGTATCAATATGGAGACATTTTCATTTCCCTTTACGCGATCACCGAATATTTCCCTTGAAAATTTTCCCGTAATTTCATTTGCACATGCCGCCCTCTCGTGTCGTAATTTTGCGTCTCAGCATGAGTTTCGTGTTCAAATTAAAATGTTTATTGCGTTAAGCGGAGTTCGCACGGTCGCCCGTGAGCGGCCCGGAGCATTTTTATTTCGTTATCCCGGACACGCCCAACGTACGCCCCTCGCCCCTCTATCCCAGGGGCTCACCTCGGTACAATTTCACTATTTTATGAACCCGATGGCACCCCTGTCTAATGGCGCTATAATGTCTTGCGACTGTCATTTCCGGCCGTTCACCCTTTAGGGTGATGTTAAACTTTCACACAACAGAACAGAGCTCATTATCCAGTGACATTGCCTATGTATGTTTCCTCGTTTTATGCGTGTCATAAAACTATTAACCGCTTAAGTTATTCTTATGGCGTCGACATTTCTTCGAGAATGCTGAGCGTCGTGGAGGAACTCGTGTGGTTGGGGACGCAAATGTTTTTTTTTCACGCAATCTCCTCTATACCTTTGTGGTGTTTTTATGATCCATTAGAATTTCGATCGACACATTATAAACGAGTTTCTGTGGTGAGTATTTTATTAAATTACGTTTAATGCGTTAACGGGATTTCACTTATTTTATTTAGATCTTGATAAATGTTAGGTTTCAAGTTTTCTTTAAGACATGAATGTTAAGAAATATTACACATCAAAAAGACGGTGCAATTAACGTTTATTTATATGTATTATCAGTAGAATTCGAATCAGTATGTTAGTTCACTTTTCATGCGGAAATAATAAAATTAAATCATTAAAAAACAAAAATTATAATTGAAAGATCTATGACTGTAACACTTACCTTGTCAATGGTACGTAAGGAAGAATAAAAGTTTCCCTCTTAAACTGAATCATAATTTCATACTGACAGCAAAATAAAAAATGTTTGCTTCAAGGGCACAAAACGTGTTAAACCACAAAACGCATGGAGAAATTTCATATGTGGGCATTGAGAAAGTTTTGTCAAAGTAAAAAAATATAGCTACTATCTTACCCAGTCGTTGAAGCAGGTTTTGAAAGAAATTCTCATGTTTGAATGGAGTCTGAAAATCTTAATAATTTTAGTCTACTTAACTACTAATTTAAAGAAATTGGTGTTCAAACGCGATCTTTTCTCGTTCGCAACTACTTTTCTATCATTCACAAAAGTAATATAAAAAATAGTTTTTTTTACCTCAGTCCTTCGGTAAGCTTTTGGCAGCATTTCTTCCATAAACTCCTGATGGGCAAGAAAGCGGTAATCTGGTTAATCCACGTAGGTGCTGCTTTTTAATGGTATCCAAAGGTTTTAGTAACGTTTTAACATCAGTTAAACAATACTATTAATTTAATACTATTAATTTCAAATGTAGATAGATATTTTTATAGTGAAAACTTTTGCTTTAAGTTGTTTTTTTTTTTCAGCAAAAAACATAGCTCGACGTTTCATTGCCAAAGATTATATATATCAGTAATAATGCTTAGTATACATTTTATTTGGTATACCTATCATATTCCTATTGAAACCAAATAAATCAACAATTGGCTAAATTAGCCATTTGGAAAGAGTTCAGCAGTGGACTAATGAAGCATAAATGTCTGATTCAATTTGCAAAGTATGCTAAATCTCGTCATTTGTATCTAACCTAACAATTATATATTCTATTAAATTCTTTTTTGACATCCAGGTCTTTTGAAGTAGTCTTCTTAGGTCTTCACTTGTCAACTTCACTTTCAACTTCATTCAATGCTCAAAGGATTCATATCCTTTTTTTTTACTACTTGGCTTAGCAAATTATACATTACTTACTCAGTCGGTCTAGACGGTCTAGTAAACCTAATTACTGTACTGCACTGTAATATATTTGAGTTCTCGTATGTGTGTGTTCGCCGGCACCATACCCAGAAGAATTCGAGTATGGGACCGTTAAATGTACAAAATATTATGGTTATTAACAGAAATTTATGATCGTGTAGGTAAAGTTAAGGCGTGAATCATTTCGGCGTGCATATTCACATTTCTCATTGAGAGACGTCATTTTAATTTCACTCATAAAAAATTACAAGGATGTGATTCCAATAAAACAAGCTCCGGGTAGTGTTTTACCGATGAGAACTATTGGAAAAAAAACTAGAAAATTCTAAATTTCAAACTAAAACGGGATCTATAATGTTGAACAGATAATGTAGACACAGTTAAATCAATCTTAACAGAATCGAAGTTGAGAGAAGAAAAAAAAACAAGTTTATGCAAATCGAGGGAGCCGAAATAAAATGGAGTCGCATCGTGGTCGCGCGTGCGATCGATACGTCCGCCCCGCGACCTTGCGGGCGGGTCGCTAGCTCGGGGCGGGCTCGGCTGCGGGCCCGCCCACCGCACTAGGCCGTATCCCGCACCCCCGCACCGCGCCGCCAGCTCGTCGAGTGTCGACTCTCGGCCGAGGATCGCGCGACACGCAGCTACCGCCCGTACGACCCGACGCGATATCGCCGCCGCCGCGCTCCACCAGTGACAGTTCGTAATTCACTTAGCGACTTTTGTTTGAGATGTGTCTAGTGCCGTTTTGAGTGTAAGACAATGATAACTGATATGTACGCGCCCCTACCGGCGCCCCCGCCGACCAACAAATCGATCGTAAGTCGTTTATTCTTTTCGAGCGTTAATTGTGATTTATTTATTATTTAAATTAAACATAAACTGGTAATTTAAGATTCTAAGTTCAGTCATCGTTAAGTGTGAAAATGTTTTCGCAAATACACTCCCGGACACATCTATCGGCCCACCTAGTGTTTTAAGTTTTGACGGTCCCTAGCTAAAAATAAATGTTAGGTGGAGCAATAAGTTTTTACGCAGTTTTTGAAGCTAATTTATTGGTCAACCCTTTGCTATGTTTTTTTTTAAATTTCGAATTCAGAATTATGAAAATAAAAACGTGATAGCGTTTAAGATGTTATAAGTCAAGTATAAACATACACAACGATAATACCTACCAAAAAAATTTATTAAAAAATTGAGCCAAAGTTGAATTATTATTATTTTTCATAATAAATTCGCAAACAATATAGGTAATCATTCAACATCAACACCTTTCGTAGCTTTCATTATAATAAGGAGAAACTTCCGTATGGCGTGATTGTTTCCTGCTCGTTCAATCGATCTTCCCTTCGTAAAATATTTGTCATCGACGATATTCGGAAATATCGAGTACAATTGAATGTTCCTACCTAAATCGTTACCGAAATCGATTTTTGATTTATCCACTTTGTTTATACCGAATATTCATTTTGTTCAAACCTTGTTTAGTCAAAGTACCTACTACTGAAAAAAATTGAGGATTAGTTATTAATTTTAATTACTTATATTTCATGCGGTCTGTTTTAATAAGTCGTAGGTAACAAAAGAACTTGTACTTCCAATGTGTTCTCAATTTTCTTTGCATATGTTTTTAGCATTTTCAAAGCCATATGTACCAACCAAAAATTTACGAGTGCGTATTACAGCTGGTATCTGTTAACTGAGTTTACTTTAGTTTATTTATATATAAGGTATTACAAATAAACAAATAAGGCTTCTTAGACGACTACCTATCTATAAATGGTAAGATAACATAAAATTATATGTTAAAAAACGCCTTATCACCGCTCTCACAAAACGTAGTTACTCTATTGATGACTCGGAACAGAGACTTTCATCTTTCCACACATCATGTCCATTATGCGTGTCTAATAGATTTTTTTGGCGCTGGCCCATTCACAGCGGCCCAGCGTGAAGTCCCGTCAATGGCTATTGTGGCATTCAATCAATACGTACGAACGACAAACTTTTATTTGTAATACCCCTAAATGGCTGTTGGACGGATTAAGGTGCTCTTCGCATTGTCAGCGGGACCGAGCTCAACGGATCCGAGCGAAATGACATTAGCTTAATGCGATGCCGCCACAATGCGTTCTTGAGATCTGTCAGTTTTGATAGCGAACGGTGTTTTGTGTGACAGTTTACACGGCGGATTAGGCACTTGGGCTCTGCTCGGGCCACTTACGATTGCGAGGTTTGTTTAGGATCTTTAAGTGGTGGTGAACTTGAATTTGGCATTATTGGCTTGCTTTTTTTTTCGTTTCGCATTTGCTTCCTATTTATTTGACCAGTCACTAAATAACTCTATGAATTTTGTGTACTTTCCAAACGACACAAGAAGTCATGAATCACAAAAGAAAAACATGAATTTTTGCACCATGTAGATAGACCAGCTTAAGGCCCTATGTTAAGTAATGTCAGCAAACCCATGGACATTAGATTTTCTACCATCAGGGATATTCGCGTCCAGAGGAATTTAATATTGATCTATATGTCCGATACTATACGGGCATAGTCAGAGTCTCAAGTTACGACAGATATAAATTTTGAAGCACCAATAACTAGTAGCTGCCTTTATTAACCTGCGTAACTCCCTCTCCAATTCCTTATTTTGTATCTTATACCTTTAAACGAGCAATTCTTGTATATTCTTGTATATAATCTGAATCTCGGAAACGGCTTCAACGATTTTCATAAAATTTAGTATACAGGGGATTTCGGGGGCGATAAATCGATCTAGCTACGATTTATTTTCAGAAAATGTTGTTTTATTCGTGTTTTCAATAATCAACTCTTCTCGACATCTATTGGCGAATAATAATACTATTTTTCTTAATTGAGGGCAACTAACCAAGATGGCGTTATAAAAAAAAAAACCATCATCTAGTAATTTTTAAGCAACAATAACTAGTAGCTGCCTTTATTAACCTGCTTAACTTCCTCTCCAATTCCTTATTTTGTATATTCCTTTATCAAGCATGAACCCACACGGCATCCAACCGCACCAAACCGATTATTATTCCCAATTTAATTTAGCATCAAGACGAACGAGTGCTCTAATTAAAATACTTCTCGCGTGAACTAATAATGAGACGAAAAAAAAAAAACGGTCGAAGCAGTGGCGACAGCAGCCCTTCATAATTCTTTTTTATGGCTGGAGCACGTCGTGTTTAACCCGTTCATTGACAAAAGGTATTTAAATGAAGCTGTCAAGGAAATTATATTTACTGCTCCAGTTCCTACCGTCCGTTAAATACTCGAACGTCGTATTGTGATGTATTTTAGGAACATCCTTCTCTGGAGACATGTCGCTTGTTAATTAAGTTGTTGTAATAATTCTTCATCTTCTTCTTCTTTCCCTCCCTTATCTCACATTATGTGGGGTCGACACAACAGGTCCTCGTATATCGATATCATATCATGGATATCGATCATCGATATCATATCTATGCAACGTGCCATCGTTAGGGACTTTTTTATGTTTTTATTGCATAGATAGGTGGACGAGCTCACAGCTACCTGGTGTTAAGTGGTTACCGGAGCCCATAGACATCTACAAAGTAAATGCCGCCATCCACTTTGAGATATGGGTTCTAAGGTCTCAGTATAGTTACAACGGCTGCCCCACCCTTGAAACCGAAACGCATTACTGCTTCGCGATTGAAATAGGCAGGGTGGTGGTACCTAGCCATGCGGACTCATAGGAGGTCTTACCACCAGTAAGCAATTACTGTTTCTTCTTTCGATATTTCTTTTAATTTATCCGTTTTTTATTCTATGATTTTCATTTACACTAAGATTTAGATTTACAAATACAAAAAAGATATAATTATCACATTTTATTCGTATTTATCTATTTCCAGAATAACGTCCAAATGTTGTTGTAATAATTTTAACTTATAGATAATAGTGATGTTGAACACAATATGATAGGGTTGACATAATTTTAAATTTGTAACCCTAATGAAAGTTGAAGTTAAGTAGATCAAAAGTGACTCAAATTTCGAATTTAATGAATTGGTTCAAAATCAAATTGCATATTAGGAAGCAATTTAAAATTGTCGTTTCGTTTAAAAGCATCTCTTGTCTAATAGCTAAGACGTCTAATGTACTCGGATTGCATCACGTAACTACGGCGAGGTTCAAGCTCTGAACCAAATGTCGTAGTTCTGAAATAAATACGTACGTACATACATACCAACACGAATGACTTCCGTGATGAAAGAATAACATCATATGAAATATGAAACTTGTGTAGTAACTGGTAATTTTGTAGAGCCATTCATGCAGTCCTGTTTTAAGGACAGCGGATATAACTTAATGAGTTCATTCAGATTAACGATACACATGCAAGGAATATCATTGTAATTCATGTTTAGCTAAAACTGAGTTACAATTTTGTTTTCCTACCTATGGTGGTGGTAACCTTAGAAGGTTATGGCAGCGTAACCGAATGAATAAGTGAGCTCACGGGACTCTAACTAGAGGACGTTGCTAACACTGACCCTAGCAAGAGCAGTGCTTCGCAGAACTTACCACCGGATCGGAAACGCTACCCACTAAGATCCGATGAGAAACTCAGTGAGCGAGTTACAATGTTATTCCCTGCGCCTATCAGGATTATTATTACTATAAGTACAATAGAGATTTCGTACTCCAGGGTCGGTGATGTTATTTACGTTTAGGTGTCTATTCAGTTTACCATATCTTACGGTGTTAAGAAGACCAACCTGCCTATACAAAAGCAATGAAAAATTTACTAGTTTTTTTAATAAATTTCAATTAAATTTCCCTTAATGCGATCAAAGTCTAATGAGTAGATATTTTATGTAACGTCAACAAATAGCCAGCGTATGTAGCTGAAAATGTACTCGTTAAGTTATTTATGCGGTGATCCATCAACGCAGCGTCTCGACGCCGACAAATTCAACAAAGTTCCACATGCGAACGTCGTCGGAGCGTTTTTTATATGAAAAAAGAAACGGTAATGACGAGCGAATCTGTCAGTGTGAGTGTTCCAAACGATTTATTGTGTACGAGTTTAATTGTTTAAGAAAGCATATCTATATATTAATACGTGAAGCAAAAACTTTGTATCCCTTTTTGCGAAAATTGCACGGACGGAGGAGTATGAAATTTTCCACAGTTATAGAGAATATAGAGAAGAAGTGCACAATGCAATTTTTTTTTTTAAATAATGCATAAAACATACATTAAATCAATAAATAATACATTACACACACTACCATGTATTTGACACAACACATACATAAAAATATACTCTTTGTTTACTGTCAATTGGGAAACTTTTGTTATTTTTTAATGTCTGTGGTCAAATTGAAAATAGATTAATAATGTTTGTCATTAATATTATTGATATCTATAGTGCAGTTTTGGCGAATACTGTGATAATATTATCGAAATATAATAATATTGTTTGATAGTAGAACCATAATAATGTTTAAACTTATAATTTCAATTAATTATAGTCGAATCTAGACTACTGCGGGGCCACTAGTGATTTTTAAATTTACGGTTCCTTTTTTTTCCTCTATCTATTCGCTACTAGTTTAAGGGGCTATTCCAGTTTCACTGTGGCTGGTAGGTGAGCTCACGGGGCTCAACTTGAGAAAATGTGCTTCGCAGAATCTAGCACCGGATCGAAATCGCGACCCGCTGATAAGATCCGACTAGAAACTCAGTGGGCTGTGTCTATGGGCTATTTACTAACACACTTACTCTAACAAAAGCAGTGCTTCGTGGAATTACATTTCGATTGTTATTTGAACGTTTAAAGAATAAATTTTAAAATGTTTATTAATTATATCATTAAATTTATATAAAACAAGGAAACAATTATAATTTTCTTATAAAACATTTTTTTATTTTTCAAATAAAATACTTATTTTACTCATTGTTTATTCATAACGCCTCCGCAGTTTTTGCTGCTTTTGAATGTTTAATTGAATACTTAATACTGCGAACGTCGCATGCAGTAGACAGTTGTGCCTAAGGCCTGTTTCTATACAAACAGCCAACCAACCACAAAAATACTTTAGTAACAATTTATAAAACATATCTCGCATACAAAAACGACTTGACCGCAAGCCAACTGCGCTGTTTCCTGCCTTAACCACAAATGAACTTTTAATACTGTTGGTTACTTGTTGCATATTGTTCTCTTTTTTTTTTACTTCGCAGAGATAATTACCTATTGAAATAAGTAATATTTTCTAGAATATATTTCAATAGACAAGACTTTACTAGACGTAATTGTCAAATTAGATTCCGAAACTACATAATAAAAAAGATGGCACCCACAATAGGTTGCTAAAACGCTTATATGCTATTTAAATGTTAACATCAACACGTAAGCCTTTGAAAAAGCAGGTACTACGTATGTATATTCAGCGGAGTAACTATAGCAATTGCAGAACAAAACATTTCACTGTCGCTAAGATCACAATACCTCAAATACCTATTTGTCCCTACACTATAAAATTTAACTACGAAATGTGTGAAGTCGTTAAAGTGAATGACGGCTTTGTAATAAACCGGTAACGAGTAATAAAATACCTAAGAAAATCTGCCTTACAGTCGAAACAAATAAAAATAATTTTCCAGCGTCTTGCTTCTTTTAAATAATTCGTATTCTTAAAGTTGGCTAATTTATTTGGTTATTGGTCTTATATCGTCAAATCCCTACGGTGTAGTCCTTCACAGTAACAGTATACGAGTCCGTAAGATAATAACCAAACAAGCTAACTGAATAGATTCGTGTCAGGATCCAACCAAACACAGGCTCAATCAACTTCCATGATTACTCACGAAAATTCTCCTTTGTGTTCTTTGTTGTAGCCGCCCTCGTCTAATGGGTATCTCTGACCGCGGAGTCCGTAAGGAAAACTAATTCAATCTCAGAGCACCCTTCGAGATTTTTATGCATCGGCCAGATTTAGGCGTCATTAATGTCATCAAAGTCAACAGCTCCCGGTACTTTGTTGAAAAAAAATCCTTTGACGAATCTGAGCATTATGTGTTTAGGGTGATTGTTTTAAAGACGAGAATCGCATGCGTGGTATCGCAAGTTCGGGCTTACGTCGGTCACGGATTTTGCAATTCATTGCATTAGCTTGGCTTGTTAGTGTGGAGAGCGGCTCGGAGGCGCGTAATGAAGGCAAGGTGCAAGTCACTGGGCCAGAGGCGCCGCCGCCATCCGTCAGCGCCGTCATCGCGCGCCCTGTCAATATCCGATCGCCCGACAACAGAGACGGTTATTTTCGAAGGTGCAGCACCACTAATTAATACCTTCTACTGGCTTAAAAAAAAAAGAAGCGGCGACTTCATTGTTCTAATGTCAATTATGTTGAAAGAAGACTAATACGTGATAAAAATGTTAATTTACAAAATTGAATCTGTAGGGAGATATTACGCTTTTTTTTCTTTTAGTGCCCTTGTAGGCAGACGAGCATACAGCCCACCTGATGGTGAGTGGTTACGTCGCCCATGGACTTCAGCAATGCCATGAGCAGAACCAAGCCGCTGTTTACCGNTCATTGTTCTAATGTCAATTATGTTGAAAGAAGACTAATACGTGATAAAAATGTTAATTTACAAAATTGAATCTGTAGGGAGATATTACGCTTTTTTTTCTTTTAGTGCCCTTGTAGGCAGACGAGCATACAGCCCACCTGATGGTGAGTGGTTACGTCGCCCATGGACTTCAGCAATGCCATGAGCAGAACCAAGCCGCTGTTTACCGCTTAATACTTTTTTGCTGATAGTCTTGAGAGGCTATTTCAGCTTCGCCTTGACGTGTAGGTCAGCTCACGGGCTCGGACCGGGAGTGTTGCTAACACCGGCCCTAGCAAGAGCAGTGCTTCGCAGAATCTACCACCGGATCGGAAACGCGACCAACTGAGATGATCCGGCGAGAAACTCAGTGGGCTATATTACGCTAAGAGCGTTTAGTAATTTCGAAAGAATCAAAGGCGTTGTGTGGCCAACAATTAATTTAACACTTAACTAGAGATACAAAGGCAAGGGGTTGCCCCCCGCAGAGAACGCTATAGGACAAGCAGGTGCCCCGTCGCGTCCGCTGGGCTCAGATACCGATAGCGCCACTCATGTCCTTTACCGAATCTAAGCTATAATATATATCACCACAACGCTTTTATACTTAGGTGACTGTGCGATTTTTTCTTGATCGTATTTTGTCATTCTTTGGTCACAACGATAAACGTGTTAAACAATAAAAGTTACAGTAAGTAGCTGTAATTTTCCGGACAAAAAAAACTTATCAAAATTACCTAATTGAATATAAAATACGTGTGCATGTTAAATATGCATAAGTGGACAGCTAATAAATTGTTATCTAAATGTGTCGGTTATCTGATTATTATTTTTAATAGATAAAACTCGATGTGTTTTTGTAAAAACAAAATCTGAGCTAGCTGTAAACCGGCAGACACATTAAAACTATTATTATGATTTGAATAGGAAATTGCATCCATTCGTTCCGACATCCGGCTTTTAAGTGTAAATATTCCGGTTGCAATTTGTCCCTGTGTGGAATGGTTTTAACTTAATGCGCTTTCAGTGAATTATAGCAGCCTTGGAACCATTGAATTTTAGAAACGTAAGATCGTATATCCATGATTTTAACTTATCAAATTGAACATTTACAAACAACGATCCTACTGGACTAATATAATAATCTATATATATAAAAGAAAGTCGTGTTAGTTACACTATTTATAACTCACGAACGGCTGAATTGATTTGGCTGAAAATTGGTGAGGAGGTAGCTTAAACCAGGAGAAGGACATAGACTTTTTATCACGTTCCCGTGGGACGCGACATGAAACGTGGTATAACAAAACGCAACTGATATGGACAGCTAAACGTAATATATTCTATGGTTAATTATAGTAGAATTTTGAAGTTGACCGGTTGATGTGTTTGAAACAAACCGTGTGGCGGAACAAAGTTCGCCGGGTCCACTAGTATCATATAAATCTAATATTATAGGTAGATATCGACGTGACAAATAAACGTAATTTAAGGATGAGATTTCTTTAAATTATTGTTTTTAATTTGACATGATCATCACATCAAAAAGACATTCATATTCATACATAATCATACACACAATACATACATAATCATATCATTAGAATTGCACCACCCCATCTCTTCTGATGGGTGTCGAAAAAGAGCGATTAAGGGATTTTAAGAATGGACAGCAGCGTTCTCTGGTTATAGAACGCATTATAAGTCTTCGCATAACCTTAGATTCCGACCTCAATTTTCAAGGTAGGGGCCGGAAATCACTTTGTGATGTCCATGGGCCGCTTAATATGAGTTGGTTCACTCAGATAGCCTAAAAAAAATTAATTAGAATTAAAACAATTTTCCTTAAAAGTGCTATTTAATAATTTGCAATTTTTAATCTCTCTATTTAGATCTTGCATCTATTAAAAAATTATTACATGTAACATGTAATCATTACATGCAGTAGGTATTATAAATAAATCAATTTTATAGGTCATTCGCAATGTCATTAATATTAATGAGAACAACCAATAGAATATTCAAACATAAAATTGGTTATTATTAAATTAGTTTTTTTGCGCAAAACGTTTTCCATATCGTTTTTTTTTTAATTCTTAAACGACAATTTGGTTCGTAGGGTTTCTAATTTATACAGCCACTACATATTTGCGTATACATTCTAGAATAAAATACTCTTAGAGCAAACAAACAGAAGTTTCAAGTACAAATAAATAATGTAACAAGAGAAGGTCGGTCGGTCGTGTGACATTAGCTCCCTCGATGGCCATATTTCAAAGGCCCTCCACGTCGTTCCATACAGCCCATGAAACTTCAACGCAACCCTCTTCTAATGTATTATAGCTTTGTTGACTTCTGAACAACTAACGATACGGTTAAAATCTTTATGGATTTTTTATTACTGGATCTGCCGAAGAACTTCCTACGGCCTAGATTAGATTATTAACGGAGGAGTGTCCCCGGAACACGTGTATGCTATGCGGCAGAAATACGTACTTAACAATTGTTCACGATTGACTTCCACGGTGAAGGAATAACGTCGTGTAATAAAAATCAAACCCGCAAAATTATAATTTGCGTAATTACTGGTGGTAGGACCTCTTGTGAGTCCACATGGGTTGGTACCACCGCCCCGCCTATTTCTGCCGTGAAGCAGTAATGCGTTTCGGTTTGAAGGACGGGGCAGCCGTTGTAGCTATACTGAGACATTAGAACTTATATCTCAAGGTGTGTGGCGCATTTACGTTGTAGATGTCTATGGGTTCTAGTAACCACTTAACACCAGGTGGGCTATGAGCTCGTCCACACATCATGCAATAAAAAAATAATAATAATAATAGGAAGATTGGTGGTACACCCGAGCGTGCTCACCACCAGTGATAACACAGAATTAAATATACCTATACAGATTTTAGAATTTATTGTAAGTAGTTATTATATTTATTTTTCGTACTATGTAGTATCCACAATTGCAACATAATGAGTTTTTAATCAACCCCGTTAACGTTCTATAATACTACTTGTTGTAATTCCACTTGTCATAATATAAGTCAATCATACCATAGGTATTATTTGATAATCAAATCTACATCCAAACTCCAAAAACTCCAATAATAAAACAGTACTAAATATTATTAACTAACAATGCCTCTCTCCAAAGATCTCGGTTATCTCATATCTCATATAGTAGGTATGTAGGTATTTAAAAGAGCGTGGAAATATATAATATTTCTCGTTATAATAAAACTAGCGACCCGCCCTCGCTTCGCTTCGGAAACATTAAAACACCCATGAAACAAAAAATAAAAAATAAAATAAAAAAAAGTAGCCTATGTTCATCAGGGACAATGTCGGCTTCTAATGGAAAAATAATTTTTCAAATCGGTCCAGTAGTTTCGGAGCCTATTCGAAACAAACAAACAAACAAATCTTTCCTCTTTATAATATTTTTCTCGTTATAATAAAATGAATCTCTACTGTGAGCTGTTTTTTATCTAGATGGGTTAACAACTCTCTAAGCGCGGGTTTATAAATCGTTATTATTGATTTAAAAATATGTCTATATATTAATACGTGAAGCAAAAACTTTGTACCCCTTTTTACGAAAATTGCGCGGACGGAGGAGTATGAAATTTCCCACACTTATAGACAATACAGAGAAGGAGTTCACAATGCTATTTTTTTTTTAAATTATGCATAATATATACATTAAATCAATAAAATAAAAATACACGCACTACCATGTATTTGACACACACACACACATACTATAATTATACTCTTTGTTTATTGTCAATTGTCAAACTTTTGTGAATTTTTAGTCTGTGGTCAAATTCCGAATAGATTAATATTGTTTGTCTTTAATGTTATTTATCTATAGTGGAGGTTTAGACGAAATCTGTGATTATATTATAGAAATATAATAGTATTTGACAATAGAACCGTAATAATGTTTAAACATACAATTTCAATTAACAGTATAGTCGAATTTCGACTACTGCGGGACCTCTAGTAAAGTAGAATTACACATATTTTAACAGATTTGTTTTTATTTATTTTTTATTGCTTAGATGTGTGGACGAGCTCACAGCCTACCTGGTGTTAAGTGGTTACTGGAGCCCATAGATATCTACAATGTAAATGCGCCACACTCCTTGAGATATAAGTTCTAATGTCTCAGTATAGTTACAACGGCTGCCCCACCCTTCAAACCGAAACGCTTCACGGCAGAAATAGGCGGGGTGGTGGTACCTACCTGGACTCACAAGAGGTCCTACCACCAGTAATTACGCAATTTACAGTTTGGCGGGTTTTGATTTTTATTACACGATGTTATTCCTTCACAATGGAACTCAACCGTGAACATTTGTTAAGTACGTATTTCATTAGAAAAATTGGTACCCGCCTGAGATTCGAACACCGGTGCATGGCTAGATACAAATGCATCGGACGTCTTATCCTTTAGGCCACGACGACTTCAAAAGTATTTATTATAACACTAATATTTGTTTCTTGAAGTGTCAAATATAGAAACATTAACGTCAAGGAACGTTGATTGTATTGTATTGAATGTGCTGTGTGTGAGCGCATAAATGAACTCGCATCAAGCAGCCGGCGGAGTGCGGTCGCTGCGGTCAGACCATTCAAGGCGGAACACGGCTCATTCACAACTGCATACATAACTGACCAGAGGATACGTACGTGTACGTTTAGCACGATTTACCGACCGCGCTGAATACGACTTGCCTGTTAGCGGTTTGCATCCGACAACATGTTGGTCGTTTGAATTGTAAATGTGATTAGATTGTGATAATCAATTTTATGGGCAGCTCATAGATGCTCGAATTGTGACTGTTTTTCCTCAGCCGTGAACTCATATGTGTGAACACACATATGAAAAATAAAACCGAAAAAATGTGTGCTGAGAGTAACGTTTATTACATTTACCGGTCATCTTTCTCGTAGAAACCGTCACTTGCGACGAAGGGCTCGGCGTGTAAATTAATCCGCAGACACAGCCCACTGAGTTTCTCGCCTGATCTTCTTTCCGATCCGTAGATTCTGCGAAACACTACCTTGCGAACCCTTGCTAGGGTTAGTGTTAGCAACGTCGTCAGGTTTGCGTCCCGTGACCTCACCTATTAGTTAAGGCTACGCTGAAAAGACCATCAGCTTAGGTAGGAAAAAAAAAGTAAATTTTTTTATCAGCGCTATTTTAGGCTGATGTTAACCTTAACGCACTCGACGCATGATTTAATTTCGATAGGAAATACAACAAGAAAGTATAAACGATGTTATAAGTCGGTATGTTGTTGGTGTACTCTGGTGGTCGCGTGGCGGAGACCGCCCGCCGCGGCCGACGCTGCTCTATGCTAATTCAATTGTGTTACAGGACGGATAGCGCGCGATACCATCGACTCCACCCGTTGCTGCATTATCATAATAAAGCGCGAGTCACTTCGCAGACCCGCTTGGCTTGTCGACGCGCACTCTAATATCCAATATACAACTTGTAATCGATATAAGTTTTTGTTGTTACTTACTTCGATATAAAAAAGGGGGGAAAGGTTACATATAAAGGGCACTACAGGATAAACAGAGAGGTTTTCGCAGCTATCTAGATCACACGCATTATTTCGACAGGCTTTTTTACCACGATTTACATATTTCTATGAGTTCTCGATATTGGATTGGAAACTCATGAAATGTAAATAAAAATATTGGTGCGCGTGCAGCTTAATGTAGGTGAAAGAAGTGAAACTTCTTTTGCTGTGTGTAGTATTGTGATTTACTTCACTTTTTCCGATTTCATAGAGCCGCACAAAGCGGAGACGGAGAATAGGGAACGCTGTGTATAAGAGAAACGATCTAGCTCGTTTTGTTCTTTCTCTCACTCCGCGGTCGAGTGGTTCGCGAGACGCTCTGTCTATTTTCTCACTCTCGCTCTTCCGAAATTGTATCTTTTCTCTCTAGCCGTAACGAATTTGTGGCGAGTTATATTTGACTCCCAACGCGCCCAAAGAAGTATCACTTCAAAAAACTTGGTGAGAACTCGTTTAATAATAATAGTATGTAATAAGCACAATGGTCGATGCAAAAGAATTCAGTGTAATACATTAAGAACGCATCGCAGTCAAATATATTCCTTATTTTTATTTAAAAAAGATCATATGGCACATACAGAAAATGGATTAGAAAGAGGGTAGAGGGTTGACAAATTTGTCTGTTCTTAATAACCTACCTGCAGTCTTCAGTCTGCCCGTGATAACGACGTTTGCAACTGCACCGAAATATCGGTAGCGATCCGGTCACCGTCCTCGTCGAACCCGTCGCTTGCGACGAAGGGCTCGACGAGCGAACTAACTCGTAGACACAGCCCACTGAGTTTCTCGCCGGATCTTCTCAGTGGGTCGCGTTTCCGATCTGGTGGTAGATTCTGCGAAGCACTGCTCTTACTAGGGTCAGTGTCAGCAACTCTCCGGTTGAGCCCCGTGAGCTCACCTACAAACGTTAGGGCGAAGCTGAAATAACCTCTCAAGGCTATCAGCATAAGTAGGAAAAAAAAAAGGCAGCGATAATAAATGTGAAAATCGTAGTAAGAATCCGTTCAATAATAATACTTAGAAGGCACTACTTGGTAGGTAGCGGCTTGGCTCTGTCCCTGGCATTGCTGCAGTCCATAGGCGACGGAAACCACTCACCATCAGGCAAGGCGTATGCTCGTCTGCCTACAAGGGCAATAAATAAATAAAAAATCTTAAAAAAAAATATATTTAAATAAAAAACGACTAGCCGATTCACACAAGTGTTGGAATGTGGCGAAAGTCGTTCTCATCTAGGGTCGCCGGCTCTCCGCAGTACCGACACTTCGTAGCGGCAACGATTACATTCATGTAGCGGGATGCAAATTGAATTATGGAACTTTTGTGGCCGTTCAATTGTTCGAAATTTTCGCTTTGTTCTACCGCCGCGAGTTCTACGTGACGATTCGAACACTCAACGCGTCTCGTAATCGACCGCTATCTCCTCGCGATTGTTCCTCACCAACTAACTCTTTTCGTGACGCTAAATAACAGCCTTTTGTTTTATCATCTAATTGATGCTATTGTTTCGAATGATTTTAAGATTCTTTCGATCTTGCAAGTATTGTATTGACGAATCAAGCCAGTTATTACTGTCCAACTAATAAAAAAAATAACTTTAGGTATATTAAAATTACTTAATTGTATTAAATACACGAGCGTAAATTGGTATTTTCTCTAATCATGGGTAAAATATTTAATAGCTTGATTATAATAAATAATAATAGAAAGTAAACATTTGTTCTTTTACATACATCGCACAATAGATAGATAAAAAAACTTAACAGATAAAAAAAATTGGTACATAAAAATTATACAAGAAATGTGAAATGAAATATTTTAATTGCCAAGAAATGTAAAACGAACTGCATAATTATTCGTTCCAATGTATAGACTTCTTCCATCTCTTTGTGGCTTAGACCCCCGGGGGTATCTGAGTCGGTAATTTTCTCAGCAATTAATATCACGCTACGTCAGCTAATTAAAGGTAAAAAATTTAAACAGAAACTGAAGGAAAGTACGATTATTAAATTAACTGAAAACAATGCGTCTACGGGATATCGGGTGGAATGTCTACTAAATGTGCCCTCCGTATTGTATGATATGTAGGTATGTAGCGGTAGGCAGCGGTTTGGCTCTGCCCCTGGCATTGCTGAAGTCCATGGGCGACAGTAACCATTCACCATCAGGTGGGCCGTATGATCGTCTGCATACAAGGGCAATAAAAAAAATTGACTTTGAAAATAACTAAATTTTTACTTTAACTATTTCGTGGTAGAAAAGGTATCTTTCGGTAAGGACTCACGATACGACTCATAAATACGCAGAAGATTTACAAGACAATAAGACGAAATAAGAGCGAAAGCCGAGCTATAACACTCAAGTTTAACTTTTCCAACCAGACAACATTGTTTCAATTGTGTGATAAATCTCAATTTTGTTACGAAATCAATCGATAAATCAGATCGTACGGTGTCCGATGGAAACACAGACTCGCGCCTCCGGGTAGGATTGTATTCGAAACATTTCATTTGTTTGTTACTATAGTATAAATGGGAATAATTATTATAATCTCATTCGAAATAACAGGCATTAAGTTGCTACCAAAAATACGTGAGTTTAACGAGTGTTTCGTGGAAGAGTCGGCCGAGAGACGAGCCCGACGGCGACTGATCGACACGCACGCAATACAACGAAACCTTCGCAACACGACCTTGAAATGTGTGTTCCTAAAGAACAAAATCTATCAGGATTGAAATCAAAAATGCTGGGAACAGAGGAAGCTGCTTATACTTTGGACGTAGTTGTCATAAATTTTTGAAATTTGGGATGTCATTGTTTTCATTTCGTAAATGGCTCCAATCAGTACTTAATTTTAGCAGCTTCGCAACACGACCTTGGAATATGTGTTCCTAAAGAACAAAATCTATCAGGATTGAAATCAAGAATGCTGGGAACAGAGGAAGCTGCTTATACTTTGGACGTAGTTGTCATAAATCTTTGAAATTTGGGATGTCAATGTTTTCATTTCGTAAATGGTTCCAATCAGTACTAAATTTTAGCACCTTCGCAACACGACCTTGAAATGTGTGTTCTTAAAGAACAAAATCTATCAGGATTGAAACTGTTTTCATGTATCAAGAATGCTGGGAACAGACGAAGCTGTTGCTATACTTTGGACGTAGTTGTCATAAATCTTTGAAATTTGGGATGTCAATGTTCTTATTTCGTAAATGGTTCCAATCAGTACTTAATTTTAGCACGAGGGAAAATTCTAGAGTAAGTCTGTCGAATATGGAACGTTTTTAAAAAATCTTTGTTTTATTTCGACACTGCCTTACTGCCCGCATGTTCAACCGCGCTTACCCCACATTATTTAGCTCGGGCAGAGACTTGTTCTCGCCAGGTTGTGACTAGGAGAATATCTCAGTGGGTGTCGTTCGATGTTCAAATTCAAATTGATAAAGGCTAAATAATTTAATTATATTATGCAGAAATCATATCTTGTAAATAAGCTTACACCTTAGAAAAAATCTAGAATATGATGACACTAATTATAAAACTGCGTAAATTAGCCAAGCGCAATCTGTTTTGATTATAAACCAGCTCTGTGAAAAACATTTTGTTTTGCCAAATTTTTCCACAAACAAATGTGTATAACACATGTACATATATTCTCGATAAATTTTAACACATATAAAAAAACTATACATGTTGCTAGAATCCATATTAGTTACAACCATAATATGAAGGTTGAGGAGAATGGTCCTTGTTTCCATTCGCCGGTCGCTCGTTTTTTATCACGTCGTGGAACTGGTTTCTCAAATTGGTGCACCTATTATTATCTGGTCCCAGCCGGTGAAGGTCGGCCGTCACCTTCAGTATTTTAGAATAAATTTCATCACGCGAAATTGTATATAAGTGTCAATGGATGTACTGTGTTTTAAAAAAAATTAAATGTTATACTATGTATTTTCTTTTAATGTTTGATAGAAATTTCAATAATAATAGGTATCGGGAACAAATCACGCATGATCATCTGACCCGAAAATAGGATTCCCTGCACTATCATAACGTAACTATTTTCAAATTTCAAACTGATATATTATGTACATATGTACTTATATTGTTTAAATAGACAAATGTAAGACATTTTACTGGTAGTAGGACCTCTTGCGAGTCCGCACGGGTAGGTACCACCACTCTGCCTATATCTGCCGTGAAGCGTTTTGGTTTGAAGGGTTTGTTTTTATTGCCCTTGTAGGCAGAGGAGCATACGACCCACCTGATGGTGAGTGGTTACCGTCGCCCATGGACTTCAGCAATGCCAGGGGCAGAGCCAAGCCACTGCCTACTGCAGCAGGGTGGGGCAGTCGTTGTAACTATACTGTGACCTTAGAACTTATATCTCAAGATGGGTGGCGCATTTACGTTGTAGTTGTCTATGGGCTCCATTAGCCACTTAACTCCAGGGGGGCTGTGAGGTCGTAGATGGGTATCTAAGCAATATTATTTATAATAAAATTTAAAAAATCACGAATTTGTTGTTGATATGTTTATATCACTTATATTTTTAAGTCTACATAGTCACGTTTTATTCAAGAATCAAAAGTGTAAGCAATAACCACAATAGTACATACGAGCTTTCTTGAAGCATTATGTAACGACATCATTCGAGAAAATTAATTTTATTTAAAATCCATATAAAACAGTCATGTCTGACTAGAGCACCGATACAGTCTGACATTTACTTTACCTTTCCGAGACGGGGTTCGGCGAGGCCAGGGATGCCCTCAGGCGTGTTCACTTCAGTACTCGGAACGGCGAGCACGCTCGCGCTTTGTCCAACACATTACCACACCACTTCATCGAATTATAAAACGTTAACTTTAATAATTTATCTCGACGAGCACTTACTTTAACACGATCTGTTTTTTTCACTTGGTCGTACAGTATCATAGATATGCGTTTACTTTAAAATATCTTGAAATATTTTATATTTAGATACACGAAATTGTCACTCATATATACTCGTATAACTATACAGATATCTATATAGGTATATTAATACGTGAAGCAAAAACTTTGTATCCCTTTTTACGAAAATTGCGCGGACGGAGGAGTATGAAATTTTCCACACTTATAGAGAATATAGAGTGTGCAATGAAAAGAAAGAAAGTGCAATGCTAATATTTTTTTTTAAATAATGCATAAAAGATACATTAAATCCATAAAGAAAACATTACACACACTACATACCATGTATTTGACGCACACACGCATGCATACTATTTATTGTCAAACTTTTGTTCTTGACGTCTGTGGTCAAATTGAGAATAGATTAAATATTGTTTGTCTTTATTAATATTTTTTTATAGGCGAAATTTGTGATTATAGAAGTATAAAATACAATCATAATAGTGTACAAACTTACAATTCCAATTAATTATAGTCGAATTTCGACTACTGCGGGACCTCTAGTATATCTAAATAGCCAAAGACAACATTTAAGATATTTTTAAATGTCGTCGTTGTCGTGTTAGATGCAAACGCCTTCGAAATGCCGTTCTCAAATGAAAAAAAAAATTTGGAAAATATTAAAATTCTTCCGGAAGATTCGATAACGAATTATTGTCCCAAATGACAATCAGCTTGGACCGTAATATTGCCACATGTCAATGCATTAAATCCACATGGTTCGAAAGCGTCGGACGTCGTCATTTCACAAACGATAATTTCCTTTTAAATAAATAATTTGTTTTGGCTCAATTTGTGGAGCGTTCACACCATGTGGGCTGTGGGCGAACTAATGACCTTCGTAACTCGAGCGGTTTCACGCCATTGCTCACCACTATTTTGCCGTCACCCACTAAAATTCTCCTCGTCATGGGTACTGGCAATTGTTTTATAGTTTTGTTTATTTTCAATTAAATACATTAGAAAGATCATCACCTTAATTTCGATCTATTCCAAGACTACTGTGAAAAGAGCGTCATTTTCTATTATCTCATTTAAATTTTCATCTATAAACGGTAATTAAACTTCTGTCTTTAATTTGAATCGATACTCTGCGCGTCTAGCGCGTCGTTATCACTAACAACTTTACATTATTACAAAGGCATTACTGTTATTCGAGGAAGGCCTAATCGATATTTCCCCTAGTGGGCATCAAATGACACAGACTGTCTGAACCCTTGCATGGCCGCATTCGAAGCGATAATTACCTTCAACGACAAGACGCTATAAATTATTTTGTAATTTGATGTCATATTACGCCTCATTATTTGTATTGGACCGATAAATATTAAAATGATCATTATTTGTTCGCGATGAGCGTTCAGAACAGTAAAATGATGCGATTAAATAATTTAATTTAGATTGTTTCAATTATAGAGTAGATACTAGTGAAAAGAACAAAATCTTTAGAAACGAATCCCATTGTGAATTTTATTGCACTCATGAAGGTAATAAGTGCAGCGATGTTTCTCTGCGTTCATTAATGAAGCCTATCAAAACCAACAATGTGTCGTAAATTGTAAATTTGAAATGGGCTAGTTTGCATTAGAATAGTACTGGGGACAAATCGAGGGGAGACTGCTTAGATGTAGCGTCGCGTAGCGCTTTTCCGTTGAGGTCCGGAGTACAGTTTCACACAGAATTAACCCGATAATTCCCTAATTGTGCCATTAGCCGCCGGCAATTTGCTTTCGGCTTATCGATCGGGCTCAAAATTTGAGTATGGGGTGATTTTGGGTGTTGTCAAGCTGGGCTATAGTATAATTTAAATAATCAATTGATGGCTTTAAAGATAATTGACAATTTAACTTTAAGATATGAAATATGTATACGCATTATGTATGTATTGCAAATGAGAAACACCAGACGAATACTATGATACTAATACCACCATGCCAACGATACTACGACCATAATCATTGACACTTTGCAGGTTAAGACTTATTTTATTATTGAAATTTAGAAAAATGGTAAATTATCTAAAAATCATTAGATCGTTAAAATCATTTTAAAAAAACCTTTGGCTAAACAGCGGTGAAAATGCGTAACTTAACAGATTTGTTTTTACCTACTTACATATCGATGTCAAAAAGAGTTATATACTGAAATAAATTTGAAATTACCATTTTAAATGAAAAATTGTTCTTACAATGTTCGTTTTATTGAATGTTTGGCTAATCGTTGTATCATAGTGTTTAATCAAGAGCGCTTAGTGGTTTTGTCGATTATTTGTAATAAAGTTACATTCAATATCGTTAAGGTTTGTGGGTGACAATTTTGAAAATTGAGAGATGTCATCAAATTTTATTTATCTTTTTTATTTTATTGCTTAGATGTGTAGACGAGTTCACAGCCCACCTGGTGTTAAGTGGTTACTGGAGCCCATAGACATCTACAACGTAAATTTGCCACCCACCTTGGGACATAAGTTCTAAGGTCTCAGGTATAGTTACAACCCTTCAAACCGAAACGCATTACTGCTTCACGGCAGAAATAAGCAGGGTGGTGGTACCTACCCGCGCGGACTCTCAGGAGGTCCTACCACCAGTAATTACGCAAATTATAATTTTTGCGGGTTTGATTTTTATTACACGATGTTATTCCTTCACCGTGGAAATCAATCGTGAACATTTATTGAGTACATATTTCATTAGAAAAATTGGTACCCGCCGGAGATTCGAACACCGGTGCATCGCTCAACACGAATGCACCGGACGTCTTATCCTTTAATATCTGATCGTATAGCATCATAGAAGACGTGTCGTAAACGAAATACAATTCGGTTTCATTATAACTAAAGAACGTAATTTGGAAAAAGTATTAACTTATAAACACGGTCATAATTTTTTATGAAATACAATTTCGTTTATAACAACTTCACGATCATCTTATTAATGTGTAGGGGATAAGTGTTTTGCTTGAATATTCATTTTGAAGCATCATAATTTGGTAATCTAATGTAATAAGCAATCTTCGCGGCTGTTCTAAAGATATGGATTAAAAAACCTCAAAATAATTTTCGCTTTTTCTCTCATTAATGTGAAATATTTTTTTATAGAGAAGAAGAGATATATTTTTATAGAGAAGGATTATATTAATTGATCCAACAAAAATACTATTAACTTTTATTCTTGTGGGTAGACAGTTGAATTAGCTTATAACTCAGCTCATATTAAGTGGAAAGTATGAAGGCACCATTGATTGACTCGGTGGTAGCTGACACTCCTGACAGATGGATCATCGATTCCACGTGAAGCAAGCGTTTGTATAATGAAAAAGTTTGTTTACTCTTTATCTGGGTCTCTAATATCTATAAATGAATATATGGTACATATTTAAACGTATATAATAACTAATAATAGCAATCATGTTTTTAAAAATTGTATTTCGAATGAAAAAAGAATACTGTATAATTATATAGTAGAATAATAATAATAACCGGGAACAAATCACGCACGGTCTACCAGCCCTAATTTAGGTTTCCCTTTATTTTGGGTATCAGAGATTGATAAACATAACAATATAATTACATATATATGTTTAAATATATACATATATAGATAATAAACGCCCAGACGAAGCAAACAAACCTGTTCATCACACGAATGTTTGCCTGATGTGGGAAAAGAGGCCACAACCCTCGGTGCAACCGTCAGGGGCGCTAAGTACTGTACCACCGAGTCAGTCATGTACAGTACCCGTCGATAAATGTTGCACATCAACTCTTGGAAACTCAACGAAGCCGAAGTTAGCCGATTGTCTCTTCCCAAGGGTCGAGGTGCAATATTTATTGTCGGGTACTGTATATCAGTCTGTGGTCCTCATCGTACAGGGAATCCTAGTTTACGGGTAAGATGACCGTGTGTGAATTGTCCTCGGTTATTATATACATAGACTATCAACTTTAGGAAGTTGTCGTGGCCTAAGGGATAAGACGTCCGGTGCATTCGTTTTGAGCGATGCACCGGTGTTCTAAGCCCAGCAGGCGGGTACCAATTTTTCTAATGAAATACGTACTTAAGGAATGTTTACGATTGATTTCCACGGTGAAGGAATAAGCATCTTGTAATAAAAATCAAACCCGCAAAATTATAATTTGCGTAATTAATGGTGGTAGGACCTCTTGTGAGTCCGCACGGATAGGTACCACCGCCTTGCCTATTTCTGCCGTGAAGCAGTAATGCGTTTCGGTTTGAAGGGTGGGGCAGCCGTTGTAACCATACTGAAACCTTAAAACTCATAACTCAACGTGGACGGCGGCATTTACATTGTAGATGTCTATGGGCTCCTGTAACCACTTAACACTGGGTGGCCTGTGAGCTCGTCCACCTAACTATGCAATAAAAAAATTATGATATGTATTATTACTATTATTATCATAACCGGAATACCGTCACTCATCTTAAAACATTAGATTCAATAAACGATTTTATTGTAATGGCGGCTCAATTAAATCAGACCGCAGGATTGCTTTGCGGCTGATATAGGTTGAATAGTGGCATCAAGCCGTGAAATCTCATACGTCCTACCATTAGACATAACTTACAAAACTGCGGATTTGATTTGACTCAGAAATAACAATTATTGACCTCAGAAGGTCAGATGTAAAGTTGCATTATTTGATAATACATTAATACATCCGGTTTCCTTTCAAATTGTTGAGTGTAAGATTAAAAATAATTTAAAGTGTGTAACATTGCAAATATTTCTGTTCTTAATGCATCGGTACATAAACAGTTGAAATTTACATTACTAGCCGCTCTCGTCAATGTCGATAATTATGACTTTATAAAGCGTCTGAAGCGAAGGTCAATAACCTAATTCGGATGCAAATTGTTGTGAAAGCATTTGGAAACAATCGTGTTGGGTTTGCAACGTTGTATTGGAGCTGGTGTATATTTTCAATTTTGTTTTAGTTGGGATAAAACAAATTATGGATGCAAAACTATATGTTTTTACTGATATAATATAAACAAAAACTACGAAATTGCGTAATGTAACACATTCCAACGTAAATTTTTTGAATATTTTACTTCTATTATTAACTCTATAGATAGGTAGGTATTACCTAACTACCTGCTCCATGATATCACAATTTCATACTCACAAAGGGTAATCTCAGTTTACGCTTTAATTTTTTCCGACAAATATCTTCGTCATTTTTGACAAGGAAAAGGCCATCAACGTTGTTTAATGTATCTGTGGCGCCGCTGAGTCGCTTCAGAGGCGTCATCCTCGCTTTGATCCAATCTCTCGGCTGACCGGCCGGCTGGTTGACGACCAATTACTCGATATCACTCTGTTTCGGCCTGCACCCAAATGGAGCATAATGCCTAGGGTAATTATGATCTCAGTGCCGGCCGTCGCCTCCGCGGTGTGCCCACTCACATTGATTCACCCGCTCTCGTCGCCTAATACCTATAATTTTAAATTGCCTCGAAACGTGTTTCACAATTGTTTAGTTTCAACTTTGATATGACGGCGATCTCGGTTTCAGCACTCTCTGTAACAATTTTGCGTTGCATTTATTTGCGTTTGGTAAGCAATTGATAAGTACATTGTCTACACGAGTATACTTTGGCGCTTGATGGAAAAGTACAGTGGCATCCAACGAAACTATAAGCCGGTATGTGTGTTGCTATTAGATCGTGATTTGCAATGCACCAAGAAACACGCCAAGTGGTCTGCAGCTTGCTTAATAAAACAAACTAGTGATATTTCGCTATAAAATAATTATGAATTCAAATGTGGTTTAAGTGTGATTTAAGAATTCAAAACGAATAAAATTCCGTAGCTAATGTTCTTGTGCTCGTATGAGATCTAAATAAACGTCCGCTGCGCGCGGCAATTTGGCGGGTTTTTATTATTTTTTTTTGATAATTATAACTGTCGAGGAGTTAATTGAGAAAGTGGCCACATTTACAACTCAACTCGGTAAATCCCGGCGTCGATGGCGTAAGGTACGGCCCCATTATTTCTGTTAACTAAAATCGACGTTCATTTACATTATACATTAGGTATGAATAATGGCATTTACGGGTGTAACTACACATATTTCCATGACCGATGACGTGTGCCATCGATTTTCTGTGTAATAATAGTATGTATTGTATTGTTTGTTATGTAAATATGGTTTATCGAATTCATTGCTATAGTTTACCATGGTGTCCAAGTTAAACATTACTATGATAAGTTACCCGATTATTTCTTTCCCCCACCTAATCGTTGCTAAGGGGCTATTCCAACTTCACGTGGACTGGTAGGTGAGCTCACGGGTTCAACCTGAGATAATTGTTAATACTAGCACCAGCAAGAGCAGTGCTTCGCTGAATCTACTAGCGGAACAGAACCGCGACCCACTGACAAGGCCCAGCGAGGTTGTGTCTATGGGATCTGATATGTGGATACAAGCATTTGTATACGTTGGACGTGACACGTTGATTACTGACAAAATGCATCTTTCGTAGATCATCAACGTAATATATTGAAGGAACTCTTTACCTTATTTCCTTATTACTACTAATTGTGCTAATAGAGATTAAAAATACTGTCGAAATCTAGATATTCGAAATAAAATCCATTCGTTGAAGGGCTAACACACGTCGGCGCAACAGCTGCGCCAATCACAATGTACAGGGCGTGGTCGGACCCCGCACCCCTTCCCTCTCCTATCCCTGTATCCTGATCCCTGGATTATATTACCGATACACAATGAAAACGTTTTTTATCAAACCATTGTGTCTCATATTGGGGTGAAATTTCCGGCCGGATGTTCAATCGACTCTCACCTTTATTTCACTCCACGAAATGAACAACTGTGAACGAATCGTCTTCTTTATGGGGTTTTTTTTTTCGATGAATTCATTAGTTTTGATTTGAATATCATTTAGATGTCTACTTTTACGATGCTTGAAGTAGGGATAAAGGTGTAACTAAAATAGTCTGTTTAATTTATTCACGTAAAATTTCACGAACATGTAATTATTAATACGCTTTTATTAGCTTCAGACGTCTGTATGTTAGTATGTAACGGAATGTTTGAACATGATTTTGATCGCCTTCTAAACGTCAGATTAACTTGAAATTTGGTATACTTATTGAGGACCGATGATAAATGTATTAAAAAAAATTGCCAAAAAAAATATGGTAAAATAGAAATTCAACTAAAAAATGAAAAATAAATAATATGATAATTTAAAAAAACTAACAAAATACGCTTTTATAGAAAATGCATGGTATGAGTTAGTAATATTTTATTAACATATATGAGTAGAAAGGTTATTTTGATAATATCCTAAAAAGCACCACACGCCATTTTTTTACAATAAAATCATTTTTTCTTACACTATATTTAATTAAAATTTAGTAAAATTTATTTTCTATTTTTTAGTTGGATTGTCTATCTATAAAGGCGTATTTCGTTAGTTTTTTAAACTATTATTTTTTTCTGTTAAATAATGCGTGTGAATGTTCTTTTTTATAATTAAAATTATAAAACAAATAAATGTTTGCACGTTGTTATTGATTAAGCGGTCCCGAGGCTGGCAAGCAGTAGCGACCGGAGCTGTCACCGCGCCGACTAATTGTAAATACACTACTGCCTATAAGCTCTTCAAAATTTATTTATATTATTTGTTACCGCCTCGGGCTTAGAACGCCGCTGCATTAGTTCTCATATAAATTAGCCCATAAATCTGATTTGACACTCGAACCCGTTCTCACGGTCCGAGTCTGTATCGATAATTAAAACTGAATAAAGCATTGTTTTTTTTTACTCCATTTCAAATGATTAAGCATTGATTATCTGTCTTTCCAGGAACATCCGAGCTTACGCGGTACGCCCCTGGCGATGCTCGCGGCCCAGTGCAACAAATTGTCAAGTAAATCTCCGCCTCCGCTAGCAGATGCTGCCGTGGGAAAAGGTTTTCATCCCTGGAAGAAAAGTCCTGGTGCACATTCACCACCAAATGCTGGAGCTATTGCTCGCTCACAGGCTCCATCGTGTGGGCCATACGCACGACCACCGACATCTTGCGCTGCCGCGCCATCATATGGCAATGATCTGTATNCCCAGTGCAACAAATTGTCAAGTAAATCTCCGCCTCCGCTAGCAGATGCTGCCGTGGGAAAAGGTTTTCATCCCTGGAAGAAAAGTCCTGGTGCACATTCACCACCAAATGCTGGAGCTATTGCTCGCTCACAGGCTCCATCGTGTGGGCCATACGCACGACCACCGACATCTTGCGCTGCCGCGCCATCATATGGCAATGATCTGTATTTTCCGTCCTCAGGAGATCAACTTCTGGGCAAAAGTGAATCTAGTGCTAGCCTCGGATCTATGTATTCTAGACACCCCTACGAATCTTGGCCTTTCAATGTTGGTGGAGGTGGTGGGAGTAGTGCTTTAAAAGCAGCAGAGATGAGTGGAGTGGGCGCCGTGGGTGGAACTTGGTGGGATGTTCACAGTGGTTGGCTAGACGTTGGTGGACAAATGGCCAACTATGCTGGACAAGATTATTCCCAACTTACACATTCCCTCTCTGGAGGTGCACATTTATTGCCACCCGCGCCACACCTTTTGCAAGATGCCTACAAGTCGGTTTTACCGACACAAGGTTCGTTTGGACTACACGGTCCGGGATCACCAGCTCCACCTGCACAAGCGCCCTCGCCGCGATCGCAACGCCGCTACGCCGGTCGAGCTACTTGTGACTGTCCAAACTGTCAAGAAGCCGAAAGGTTAGGCCCCGCGGGCGCACATTTGCGAAAGAAAAATATACACAGCTGTCACATACCGGGTTGCGGTAAAGTTTACGGCAAAACCTCACACCTTAAAGCACACCTTCGTTGGCACACCGGCGAACGACCGTTTGTCTGTAACTGGCTATTCTGCGGGAAAAGGTTTACTCGATCCGATGAGTTACAAAGACATCTCCGCACGCACACCGGCGAAAAGAGGTTCGCATGTCCGGTGTGCAATAAGCGGTTTATGCGTTCAGATCACCTAGCGAAGCACGTAAAAACTCACAATGGTGGCAAGAAAGGCAGCTCGGAGTCGTGCTCGGATTCAGAAGAAAACAGCCAAGGCGAGGGCGGAACGGGCAGTCGGTCCCCTGAGCATGGACTTGACGTGAAGCCTAGCGCGCTAGTGTGACGGGGGCGCACGGCCCTCGCCGTGCCGCCCTACTCAACGGCGATCCTGTGATACTAATTCGCCGTGAAACATGAATACTTGTAAATACCACATATCATCACATTGTGTAATGTTAAAATACTGGACTTGTAAAATTAATTTGCGGTGATAACATCGCTGTGTACGTATTTGTTTAGAGACTTTAAGCGCTGTACAGTTTAGTTAATAGTAAATAATTATCTCATATTCTAGATAAATATTGTAATTTTAGTTTAAGTAGAGTCACTCATTTAGTTTGGATATGCTGTTTATTTATTTGTTAAAACAATATTTGACAGTGTGAAAAAGCTTGTTTAGTGAGAAATATGAAAGTATAAATTGTAACTTGATTGACAGAGGTCTTGAAAGTAATTAGCACCAAAATTTACTTAAAGTACTAATTATTATAGAAATAGAAAATTAAAATAAAACACACAGCTTGGCAAACACTGTTTAGTTTGAACAGCGTTATAAACTAGTAGTTCTTGTAAATATCTAAATTTTACAAGTTTTCAATTTGGCAAAGTACTGCAAAAGCCTAATATACAACTATCTTTATTTCACTTTTATTACAATCAATACAATCATTACCTCAAAATACTTCACAAAAACCGCTTCTAGTTATATCCATTACAAATAAATAAAAAACAGTTTTTTTCATTTTTAATAATAACTTTTATTTAATGACGCTATTACGTAATCATCCTATATTATCAGAAAATGCAGGTACGAAGTTAACCCGTAGTCCGAAGAGGTTTCGGTAAATCCCGTACTCTAATAGAGCTGCTATCCTTTGCTTTCGCTTTGAAGGGTTTAACCCTGTGCTCCAAATGAACAAACCTTTTCAAAAAAAAAATTTATTTTAAAAGATTACTATTTTAAGAAATTTCCATTTAATCGCCCATGGTTTTGCAACTCTAGTTGTATGCGATTCACCTCGTAGTTCGATATTGACTGATTTGGATCAAGTCGCTTTGTATGTGCTTTACAACCCTAATAGGACTGTCGCTTGACAATTTGATAGCGGAGTTCAAGAGAGCTCTTCAATTACTTGAAAAACAATGGTGCTAATTACAGACCATGTAAATATTTTTATTTGGTATGGACAAACAATATATGTATTATTGAAATAGTAATTAAATACATACAAGTCTAAAAAAATTAAAGAAACGAAATTAAAAGTTTCGAAAACATTAAAATATTTTACACAAAATATAATAACAATGACATTCCAAGTTACTCTCAGTTTTTTCAAAATTTTAATTAGTATATGCCACAAAATTCAATTGGATAATCCTGCTGCATGAAAATGATTGTAATTTTTAGTATAAAACTTTATGTATGTATGTTGTAAAAAATGTACGAATTTTAAAAGATGTCTGAATTGATTTTATAAAAATTGAAATATATTTTTTCCGAGTGGATATCTAATTATTTTTCCCTCAACCACTTTATTACTAATATAACTACATGTGTATCAACAAAAGTTTACCCTCAGACAGCATCAAAGCTTTTGAAACACGGAAAAACAAATAAAGTCTATAGTTCGCAGCATCTGTTCACGACTTAACCTAACCTAATCTATCCTAAGAAGGAGGGAGCCTGGAGATCAGTAATACAGGTCTTTGAATCCAGTACAGACTTCAGCTCTTTCAAAGGCTTACAAAATAAATTATAAGGTTAATTTCCATTTGCATTTGTACTATACCTTTAAGAGAGAAATAAATAAATTATTATCATTATTATTTATTTATATTTATTTAAAATCTTATTAATTACATAATATTTTTTTAAAAAGATATTAAAAATTATTATTATTATTTTTATTCAGCCAAGAATTACTTTTTAAAATCATAATTACTACAACTACTTTTACGGCTTAATGTCTCATTTTTTATTTTCATTTTACTATTTCTGACATTTCGATTACACACTTTGTAGAGATTGAGAGCTCATAGACCCTGGTCAATACTCAACATGAGACACGCTAGCAGCTATTTATTTTATACATTCCGTGCAAAAAATTCAAACCGGGATGCTTAATTTCTTGAATCTCTAAACCGAAATATTATTTAAAAAAATATTTAATAAAGTCAACGAAGCGTATTTCTTACGAAAACATGTTCTAAGTTTTGCTGCTTGAATGATATAAGAACAATATGATGGAACCATGGTACCAGCACGAGGGGTCTCAAAGCATACTCAACTTCCATGCCACTGATGTCTCTCACAAACGATTAACAAACTCTATTGTGGATTCGAATATTATAACTTTTTTCAAACGAAAAATAGCTTTGGAACATTCGCACAGAATCACATTTCATTTGACACAGCAGATTACAAAATTATACCAACGCAATTTAGCTGCAAAGAGGGCAACGTTCGTAAAAAGCGAATTGAAACCACAAATAAGGAGGGGAGCGTTGTCGCCTCGCGGGTGGCCGCAAGCTCGTGCCGTAAAAACCGTGTACATCTATTGCAGAAGTGAATCCATTAAGCCAAACTCCGCGGTTTATAATAATCATTCCTACATTACTATTAGAAAATATTAAACCTATCTTTTCTTCATAGTCGAATTCTACTAATTATTGGGACAATTATTAGTTATAAAATACGGTACTTTGTATTTATGTATTGATTAAAAAGTTATTGACTAAAATAGTGCACGTAGGCTGCACTATAATCTGTTACAAATGTGAACAGATTATCTACGATTATCCCGAACCCATCGGGGTTTATCAAAATCGTGCCAACAGTTGTATAATAATTCTGTTGCAAAAGTCACTGTCAAAAAGCTTGTAGCGAGATCGATCATTATACAGACCGCTGATAAAACAATTACTAAATTATTTATTTAGAGAACTCATGAGCATACACACACACACACACAACAACATAATCGTTCATTACAAGTCTACATAATTGAATTATTTGTAATAATATTCTGGTGATTAAGTCGGAGATTACACAATTAATCTTACAGTAAGATGACCTCTATAATCAAATTATCCGTTTTTATTATCGTATACGGCCTCTCGTAATCATATTAAGGCCCGTAACCCCCACGTCTAAACACAGATTTATGTTCCCTAAACGAATTATTCGAAAACTGATTGAGCATTACAAGATGAGGGAGGTCGCTATTTTATATTCTAGTCATCTTCTCTCTTTAGTCCAACGTTGAAGCTACCACGAAAACTAGAAAGAAAGAAAGAGACAAAGACAAAGAGAGAGAATAAGCTTTATTATATACCAACAAAAAAAACCAATAGGAAACATTAAATACAAAAAAAAAGTACAATTGGCGGTCTTATCGCTAAGAGCGATCTCTTCCAGACAACTATCAGGTGGAAAAGAAGCATTTGGAAACGAATTTCACGCGGTATATCGGTATACGCGGAAAGACATATACCTACCACGAAAACTAGAGAGACACTTCACATTAATGATAAATGTATTGCGATCTACTTTTAAGTTTTCACTAGAGCAAAAAGGTATTAACAAAGTACCGCTTAAGATATGAGGTCGAAGCCTCAATATTTGTCACAGCCTCAAAACTGGAAGGTATGACTACTTCTCAGACGAGCCTTGCAGGGTTCACAGCATGATGTATCCAAAAAGTGTATGCATTACATTTGGACTTTCCCATTCATTGACATATGACATATACGAAGCTCAATGTCAAACATCAAAACACTTTACTTTCTTGAGTATGCATAGGTTTTATTTGTCTTAATTGTACGGACCACTGAATGGTATAACCGACACTCATGGGCATCGGTATTTGCAGTAATACAGCAATCTCACAACGAAGGACTGTTCTTAAACCTCGCTTTCTAGCATTCTAGCACTTCAGAGCCGCACTCATTCCAGAACTTCAAAGACAAGTAGAAATGGTTGCAGGTACTACTTTGCTCCGATGGTGGGCAAGATGGAAAAAGTGGGATCATCTGAAACTAATTCCCTAAGCACTCTCCAAAGAACTCATGGCACAAAAACAAAGATAATCGAATTCTCCCCTTAACCTTAATAACACTCTCATTAGTCCTTTGCTTGACGAAAGGTACGACGATTTTAATGGAATGAAAACAAAAATAATAGAGTTCATCTACGAACAGTTTTGATTTATATTCCTATTACTATAACACTCTACCTTGAGAAATCAAGAAATATTGGTATCACCTTAATTTATTGACACTACTACTTAGTAACCATGCTACTGGCTATGTTGTAAGCCTGTACAGGTGAGCAATCTTGCTTCCTGCAGGCGATAACAGATCGATGCAAATAATGAGCGCTTTCTCCAACACTCTGCATCTTCTTACCGATGGTAGACTTGCAGAACTTGATCACTGCCTTCCGCTGTACTCTTCTCGGTCAAGTACGAAGTTGGGTCGTACTTGACCAAGAAGAGTACAGCGTTGCCTCTTACATGAATGTTAAAAAATGAGCATTTGACGTTTTCCACGATGCCACAGCTATAGTGGCACACCATCAACTACTCTCTTCTAGTGTCAGGATGTCGATTTTTTTCCTACCTACGCTGTGAACCTTGAGAGGCTACTTCAGCTTCACTCTAACGTGTAAGTGAGCTCACGGGGCTCAAACCGAAAGTATGGCTAACACTGGCCTTAGCAAGAGCAGTGCTTCGCAGAATTTACCACCGGATCGGAAACGCGACCCACTGAGAAGATCCGGTGAGAAACTCAGTGGGCTGTGTTTATGGGTTAATTTACTCGTCGAGCCCTTCGTCGCAAGCGACGTGGACGGTGATCAAGGATACCGATGTGCCGATGCACTGTAACAAGCATGAAATAGCACCTTTGACAATAGTGCAGTCTTCGCGATTCATTAACGCCCCGAAAACGTATTGAATGGCCCTGACGTTCTTCCTTGAACTGGAAAAACTTGGGCCACGAGAAAAGTCCAAGTGCCCTTGATGCATACGTATCATTTGTATTACCTAAAATTAATAAATGAATTATGCTCGCCTCATTACTTACCAGTTAGATGTAATTATTTCCTTTTTTTTTTAAACCTTTTACTTTTGCCTCCTCCATTCAAAAATAAAGTGAAAACATACATTGTTGTTGGTAAGAGTTTGTTTAATTTAAGATCACGGAACACATGGACTGTACTGTCTCCTGGTTTCAAAGAACAGTTTCACGTGCTAAAGACCTTTTCAGTTGAAAAATTAATGTAGCGAAGAATGGTCGTTCCAAGCCTTTTAGTTTGAAAGTTACAAACATCAAACAAGCGTGTTTTGCTCGAGACATCTTTCTTTGTAACATAGTTTAGAATACATTGAAAGTATCTTGTTCGCTGATTCAGTATAGTTCAAATTGAACCTTATTTCTTTAATGTTATGGTTTAATTTTAAGGTGGTCGACGTCAAGTGTTATTACCTGTAGATAGATACTTCATAATTATTAATATCAATGGAACTGATAAGCGTTTCATTTTCGAAGAGTCGAAAAGTTGATAACCTCTTATAAATTTCTATCGCCCTTGGGCACAAGAATCTAAAATAGAGTCGCTTATCTTTACAATAATACATATAATGCTTGTAGGTCACGAATATGAATGCGATTTTACATATTTTTATTTCACAGAACGTGAGGAGAAAAGTAGTGTGAGCTGTTATATTTTATTAATTTAGTTTTTCTTCAAGTTTAAACGTGTACTAACAATGGCTTATTAACTGATTAGCATTTATGAAAGTGCAGAAATGTGCAAGAATGATACAAAACCGCTGGACGTGGCTTCTCGAGTTCTTCCAAAAAGTCCACTGACAAAATCTCAGCAAACAACCGCAATTTTACCGAGACTATTTCATCCCGTCTCCTTTTGTTTCATTTAACTTCATCCCAATTGAGTTTAGTCTCAAATTAATCAGCATCCACAGAATATAAGAAGAAAATATAAAAAGTCTTGGCTCAAAGGTCTCGTTACCAGGCTTTAAAATATTCAAATAAAAAAATTAAATTAAAAGCTTACTCCCAGACAATGCGAGTTGTTACTAAAGCTCTACTTCTTTCTATTACATAGTTAATATATACTATTAAAAAGTCTCGTTAGTTGAGTAACATATCCGTTATAGCAATTGGAAACGTCATTATTTATACATATGTCAAAGACGAACGGCCTTGATGTTTTGTAATGAATTTGGACTAAGATAAAAGTAGCTTAGCTTAAAGTTAACAAGAAAGTTATGCAAAATAAGTACAAAAAATTAAAATCTATGTAACATAACACAAAAAATCAGGAATAGAGAATAAGCGAAAATAGCTCTAATTTTTTAATTTGCTCTGACTATAAAGCAAATGTAACCCGAAAGATAAATTAGTGCAGTTTTTTTTTTAAATTCACTAAAAAAATAGTCAGTGGTCTCATTAAGAAGTTATGATTAAGTCGACCTCATAAATTTGAATGTCCTTATGATGATCTGAGAAGCCGACACAACACGTGTGACCACAGCACTTTCCAAGAATCGAATTCATCGACCAGAACCAATGGTAGACAAAATTAGCGTCAGCCAAATTAAATACTCTTTGAATAAAAACATTTTAGTAACGTAGTAGTAGTTATTCAAAATAATAATATTACTTATAAAGGAATACCTAACGTTTTTTTTTATGGAATAGTTATCTATGCCTCGCTTACCAATTGGTATACACTTTAATTATTGAAACTACTCGCGTATTTAAGACGGTACGGTTGTTTTAAGTGTCAATAGCAACTTGTTAGGCATATGAACAAAGTTATTATACAAAGTTTGAACCCATTCTGATTAACGAACCGCAAATGCAAGGAACAGAGATGAAGGAAAAAAAAAACATATTGTCTAGATTGAGAACCTCTGACTTTTAAATCTTCGGTTTTCACGAGTCGTAGACATGAATAAAATTACTTTTACGATTTAATTTCGGACGACTCATCTGTAACCAATCTGTAACCATCTGTAAATTGTTAAGTATTGGAAACGATTGAAATATTTTAATAAAAAGAAAATAATAAACGCGGAATTAAACAATAAAAGTAGTTTTAGTTACTTTTTAAAATTGCAAATCTTCATGAAATTGGTTACAAACAAACAAATACCTATATAATCTTTGACTATTTATTTTCTAATTATCGGTTCGTATTTGAAGCAAATCCTTGTACATTAGTTATTGATTTTAGATATCGTGAGCGATTTTTTAACCCGAACTATAGAAATAAATGTATGCGATTATACAATTCTTCATACCACATTAAAAAGCTTAGGGGTTTTTTACCTTTTCCTAAATAAATGTGTATTTCTGCTATGCAGAAACATAATATACACATTTACGAATAAAAAATGAAGGCATATTAAGACTTTAACAATAAAATATTCATATTAATAGGTATAATATTGATTCTAAACAAAAAATCATTTTTTTTCCTACCTAAGCTGATAGCCTTGAGAGGCTATGCCAGCCTAACTGAGCGAGTAGGTGACCTCACGGGGCTCATACCGGGAGTGTTACTAGCACTGACTGGCCCTAGCAAGAGCAGTGCTTCGCAGAATCTACCACCGGATCGGAAACGTAACCCACTGAGAAGATCCGACGAGAGAGATCGGTGGGCAAAAAATAATAATCCTGAAGAACGGATTGCACTATACAAACGCTTAACCACATTGGGACATTGTTGCAAGCCGCGGCGGAAACACAGGCAGTTTACAACTTTTTAACAGCTGAACCCGGTCGCAGTAAATCACAACGTTTAGACCCCTTCAAAAGTAATATCGACTTCTTCGAACGCACATTAATCTGCCATACTTCAATACGAGAAAGGAAACGTCGAAACACAAAAGGGTACAAATTTAGCGAATGCAAACAAGCAAAAATAAACTACGCCAAATGTAATCATATATAACCGAGAAGTGTATAAGGAGCTTTTAAACAATAGGACCATTAAAACACGAATGATCAGCGTACAGGCTCGTTCTAATTTTATTAACGTATCGTTCGTTTTATTTTTAGGCGATACGACTATTGAATCTGTCACCGACTGTCATAAAACAGTAGCTTTAACAACTCGTCTCCAACGACATATTACTGCGGTGGGAACAGAAACAATGGAGCCGTATACGATATATTATTTCTTATAATATATTCTAGATTAAAGCACAAAGATGAATGAAGCAAGCACAACAAAAGAAAAGCTCTAAGAAACTCGTAGTGGCTCTGTACCGGCCTGTACTGAAAGTTGAATAACAACTGAATTAAACATTGAAAACAAAGTCACGTTGTCTAGTATCTTCAGCTAGAGCGATTAGCTGACGAAGGATACCAGATAAAACACATTCAAATGCCCTAGTTACCTATATCTACGTAGGTCTCCGTGATAACAGTCTAATATCTCCTACCATTAATGGTAAAAATCAGACCAGAATTTGCGCAAACACATAACGAGTTACCGATTATACTGTTTGATAATTAATTTGAAACCAATAAATAAACATGCAACGTCAGACTGAACAAAAGCAATAAAAACATGAATTAGGTCAGACAAATCAAAAAAATCTCATATTAATGTATTTTAAATACATTATCTACACAATTCTGTGTTCCGTCAAGGGCAAATATACATTAAATACTTGTAACCGTGACACGGGCTGTCAAGTTGAAATGTTTTAATTTAGTGGCTGAGTTCGTCAAAACGGGCATATCCGCCGCGCTATTTGACACTCGCCGCGTTCTGAGAGGCGATAAATCTCCGCAACCACACTGGCACTAATCACGGAAATGAATGCACAACCCTTCTCTTGTTTAATGTTTCTGTTAAGCATCTGCAATTGAAAACCAACTGCTTTTGATTTTTTTTTAATTCAAAATTTCGTTGATGAGCTGTTACTGGTGTTACGTGGTCATTCAAGTCCACAGACATCGCAACGTGAATTTCGCCAACTCACGAGATATCTCAATCAAATTATATCACAGCGTCGTAGCAGAAATCGGCAGATAAGGGTACTTCTACGAAAAATGATTGAATGTTATAATATTTCTTCTTCAATTAAATTATGTAGAATATAGCTTGGCTATAGTCATTAAAGACGCTCATAATCAGCGGTAATTAATTTCGAACAGTGGCTCACATGCTCGTAAATATAAGCAAAACAAAATAATTATTATCGATTTAAAACTTAATAACAAATACAAATCGTTTCATAAATGTTTTATTTATGTTCATAAATATTCAGTAATTAGATCGTATAATTTCCAGTATTACAAAGCTCATGTTAAGTAAACAGTAAAAATAAAAATAAAACGACTAAAACTGAAATCTGAACAACATTCTCCGTGCTACACACGATAACATCGTTATGAAAATACTCGCAGAATTCGCTTGAGATAATTCACCCCAGCTGCATCACAAGTGCCATAAGCAGGAAAACAAACAATTTATCTATTTCCCCGCGCGTCAGACTTCAAACGTTGGTTAATAAAGAGCAGCCGACGACGCCAATAAAAGCCGGGACACAGAGTCCCCACGCACGCTACACGGCTCTGCGAATTTGACTTCATAAAATTTGCAAACGCCCTTTCCTATTGGCCGGAAATTTGAAATATTTCTCACAAATCGAAGCAAATTCTAAGGCTAGCATCCCTAGTTTTCCGTTCTAACTTGATTAAAATCCAAAAAATAATTCTAATATTGAGAATTGTCGTATTATCGAAACGTGCTGTGAAAACACATGAAGCATCTAATCACGTTCGTATTAGAATGCAGAATAACAAATACGCAGTATATTTGCAGGGCATTCAAGTGAAAGGATGATGCAAATTAAAGCATCTATTCAACAGAATGAAAACTCAGCTCTGTCATTTGACGGTGGTTAGGGGAGCGTTTCAATCAGCCCTCGTTTGGGGATTTTAAGTATTAAAGCAATCTCGTATTGCGTCACTTTATTAGTTTCTGTTTTATTCTCTCCTTTGATCTTTGAAAGTAATCTTGCCGCCATTTATTGACGCTTTATTTATAGAAATTGCAAATGCTATTACTTTGTGTTGAAATATGACTTCTTGTTTAGCTGAAAGATTTATCAATTTAACTATGGAATGATGCGATAAACCCACAATTTAAAAGTGTAAAAATTTTTTCAAGCACATATAAAACGAAAACATAAACTTGTCTTACTTTCCAGTACCATATTTCCAATTGAAAACAGCATACACAAAATTCTTATGTGCACGTGAGCGAAACATTATATACACATCAGATAACTTCGAAAGAAAGTCGGAAACGTTAAAGCGATTACCGTTCGGCTGTATAAACGGAATAGGAATGAGTTCGAAGGCTCGACATGAATGACAAAGTGGATGCAAATGTAGACTTTGTCGGCGGATCTTACGGCACATGTCGGCAACCATTGCCAATCAGATGGCTTGGTGCTGTGTAACGAATTTCACCGACTAACTTAGTTGAATACGAGTTTTGCCTGCGATTTCATATGCTCAAACATGTAAGTGTGTCCTTTTTCATTATCTCGAGAAAATCCGATCACCGACACGTAAGAGGGAAAATCGATTTCGAAATACCAATGAGATTTCTGAGGTGAGCTCTGACTGACTGATAAAACCTGCAGAATCCCTTCGTAAGCATTTGGATGGGCGATGTGAACTAATTTTCCCATAAAATTCCCAAAATTTTCATGATTTAAATGTGGGTAGGTACTAAATATATATTTCCGAAATAGATAAATGCACAGGGTTCACGAAGTTTTATCGTCACTTGTAGGTATTTGTTGCCGAGATTAATGTTAATAGTACTTGCCATAAAATAATTAGCTGTGTAGTGATGATACAATACGAGTTATTTCGATCATAAAATATAAATAATATTTCGAGATGTTTTTTTCCAACCTAACCGTTGGTAGCCTAAGGGGCTATTCGAACCGATAGATGACCTCAGGCGCTCAACCTAAGAGAATTGCCAACACTAGCCCTAGCAAGAGCAGTGCTTCGCTGAATCTTCTATTGAATCGGAATCGCGACCCATAGAGGAGAGGACCCCAATACAAACTCAGTGGGTTGTGTTTTTACTGTAATTTTCGAATAGTTTACAGTTTTCGTGCTTGCGGACAACTAAGGTGTTACTCGTCGACATTAGAATAATCTTTAATATAATTACAATAAAAATGTAATGAACATAGCCCTTAAAAGTATTATGTTTTATTACGACTACGACTAGTGAAAGATAGTTACCTGGTCATTACAGTAGGTATAATAAATTTACATAATACGAATTGGATTGTAAACCACCGCATATTATCTTTGACGTTTGAAACATCTATCAGTTTTTGTGCAAACACTGTTACTTGTTAACGACTGTCGTGTGTCGGAACAAAAACAGAAATTCCAACAGTTCATAATTCAGCGAGGAATGCCGTTTTCGGGACATATTTATTAATTAATAATGTGAATTATTTTTAACGTATCGTATTCTTGAAAGATTCTTTCGTATTCCTCTTATTCTTTCAAAATATCTCACTTAATTATATTTTACATGTCTCTAAATTAGACTCCAATTCACTTTGATTTCATAAGGCTTAACTCAGGCTTCAGCAATCGTTTGGTTCTTTCATTTCTATTCAATTGATTATATTTATTTGTAATACAGAAATATTATCCAGGTGCCTACTTATAACTTTGAATTTAGACAGTTCGATTGTTACCAACAAAAAGTGTTGCGTTTCACGAAACTCTAAAATGCGGTGGGCGTGAGTGTCAACGCCTGCGCACGCGCACCCGGATGCGGAAATGCGTAATTACGCCACTATTTCGCAAAAATCTCTCAATCCGACCCACATGGCAGATGGCGCGGGGTTCGAATTGTTCGAAAATTCCTTGGATATTTCAGCAGCTCGTGTGGTTTTGGGACACTCATTTCTATTATTCTTTAGAAACCTACGCTCGAACATATTACCCCAATGTTCTTTCGTTCGAAAACGTTCAATACAAAATGTCCGCATTAATTTTTGTTCTTCTAGATTAACTGTAACTATTTTGATTTCGGTCTTTCTATTATACAATTAATTTATTCTTTTATTTATTTTAATACAGTTTGTTATCCATGATAAGAGCAGGTGGGAGGCAGAAAAAATCCTAATGCCAATCACTTTTTGTGATAAGGATCAATTTAAATACATATTATGTTAATTTATTGTTGGGAAATAATTACAATCAAACTTTTTTAATAAATGCAGCTAATCTCATTCCGTGTGGATATGAGATTTTAGTTTCAATAATAATAGAATAAACGGTTATCTTAGACTTAAACCGGGACACGTAAATGTTACGGCGCAAAGGACAGGTTAGCAATACCAACCTGGTTGACTTACATGAGGCCCTACCTACCACAAATCTACAAGAAGGAATAAAAGAAGTATGGTGGAAAATAAGGAAAAAATATAATAATGAGAAATCATTAACTGGATGATGACAATTTAACGGCCCGTGTCTTCTAAACTAATAGCCACATAGATTTACATACATCGTCATCTCTGGTAGGTATAATTTACATACATAATATCTACTCATTTAAAAGAAAGCAAAATTTATGTACACAATTGATTTAATTCTATTAAATGATCTTTACAACTGAAGTCGTTGTGACCTAAAGAATAAAAGTCCACTACTGTACGCGTATCGAGGCCCACTGAGTTTCTCGCTGGATCTTCTCAGTGGATCGCGTTTCCCATCCGGTGGTAGATCCTGCGAAGTACTGCTCTTGCTAGCGCCAGTGCACCACCTTCGGTTTGAGCCCCGAGAGCTCACCTACACGCTAGAGTAACGCTGATATAGCCTCTCAAGACTATCAGCATAGGTAGGAAAAAAATGCCATTGTTCAAAATCAGCAAATGGAATACATACGAAACTCATTTTCTAGAATGATTTTCACAATGAAGGAATAAATAGCATTAACTAATAAAAATCACATCGGCTTAAAATATAATTTGCGAAATGGCTAGGTATAACAATTGAGAGATTGACCTCATGTCTCATGGTTTGTGGCGGTAGCCACGTTGTGATGTCCATAGTCACCAGTAATTACTTAACACCAGATAGGCCATGAGTTCGTTAAGTCGTCTACGCAATAAATGAATTAAAGAAAAAAACGAAACAGGTATTTTCTAAACATCTGGAATAACTCTAAAACAAAAACAAATTGAAGCTATCCTATTAATTTCAAAAACATAGTCTGTATTGAATCGCGCTGCATTGAATTCACGTTCGGACCAGTACGGCGCGAATAAAATATGAATAAATAAATTATTGAATGTCTTTTTAATAAATCGGTCATTGTTTTATCGGAATAATGGAGTTCTATTGTTTTAGAAGCGCCGCCCAGTATTATACCAATGCCGTCGTCGACAAAGCGCAAAACAATAAATAGTCGTATTCTGTTCGAATTTCGTGCGCTCGGTCGCTTCTCCGTTGTGCTATTGATTGGTGGTGCAAATAAATTAATTAAATTAAATCGGTTCAGAAGAGCCAACACGTCGTTCCTTAAAATGTTTGGACGTTTCGTAATTAAACGTTTTGCGTGTTAATTCATCTGTTATGATTCGTTAAGCGTATTGTTTTTGTTGTGGAGAATTCAATTAAATGCCCAACGCGCGTAATTCAAACGCGAGTAGGGAAAGAGTTTTCAAAAATCCGATTATGATACCACCAAACATGACGTTGTGACCAACGTATTTAGTTGTATGAGCAATTAGTACGAGGTCCAACAGATTTACTACTGATACTGATGTACTAGTGGTGGGGCGTTTTGTGAGCCCGCATGAGTACCATCACCCTAACCAATTCTTTTTTTTTTTTTTTTTATTGCTTAGATGGGTGGACAAGCTCACAGCCCACCTGGTGTTAAGTGGTTACTGAAGCCCATAGACATCTATAACGTACCTAAATGCGCCACCCACCTTGAGATATAAGTTCTAAGGGTCTCAATATAGTTACAACGGCTGCCCCACCCTTCAAACCGAAACGCATTACTGCTTCACGGCCGAAATAGGCAGGGCGGTGGTACCCACCCGCGCGGACTCACAAGAGGTCCTACCACCAGTAATTACGCAAATTATAATTTTGCGGGTTTGATTTTTATTACACGATGTTATTCCTTCACCGTGGAAGTCAATCGTGAACATTTGTTGAGTACGTATTTCATTAGAAAAATTGGTACCCGCCTGAGATTCGAACACCGGTACATCGCTCAACACGAATGCACCGGAGGTCTTATCGCTTAGGCCACGACGACTTCTGACTGGGTAAGGCAGCAATTTTACTGTAAAACTTAGAATTCATGTCTCAAGGTGGGCTTCGATGCTTACGGTGCTAATGTCTATGGCCTCCGGCAACCACTTAAAAATTGGTGGGCTGTGAACTGGTCCATCCATCTAAGAAAACAAAAAACTTAACTACTTAAAACATATTTTGATAGAAAGCGTTGAAACGAATCCTAAAACTATTTCACAATCTTTATAACAGAACTAGATCAATAGTTCTCAGATGTTGCAGATTCATTTAGAATCTATTATTTTACTATTTTATTTATTACTACTTTAAGCTCGCGTGCCATCTAGCGACGAGTAGAGAACTTAAAGCAGCTTTTAAGGATAAATTTCTTTAATTATAAGACAACAGCAACACGTTCCGCCTCGGCATATGTAAGAAAAAAAAAATCGCGGAAAATAGCCTAGCAGAGCACTTATCAACAACTTTTTTTTTTCTAGAATTGTTTCTAGATCTAGATAAAATTCAGACAATAATGGAATATGTTATTCCCATAAACAGAAAACACAAACGGCAAAAAAACTAAAGGCATTTTCGATTATCTTTTTTAATGACTTGATTATATGTTAATCATAGAATACAGTTGAAGAAAGTTGCTAAAGCTTAATAGATATTTTAAATAACAAAAATGATTCGTACGATTTATTTTTGTATGTCTCTATTGGTTTACGCGGTGCACGTTATTAAAGTTTCCAGTGAGCACAATGTTCCTCACAACTTCAAACACTATTCTCATGAATAAACTCCGTCTGCTGCGGAACCTTATCAGCATTCGTTCAATAGCGTTAGAGCTTAGGACGCTCAGACATACAGACTGATTGGACGGGGCACATTGTTTTAGAATATGTACATATGTATGTAGTGATTTAAAACACACAATTCTTATATGGATATGGACAATTGTAACTATAGCACAGAAAAACTACGTAGTTTTCTTTCTGCAATCAATACGAGTCATCAAGCTTACGGCACACTTGATGTTAACGGTCACTGAGGCCCTCTTGCACCACAAACCGGTAGGCAGCGGCTTGGCTCGGTAGGCAGCGGCTTGGCTCTGCCCCTGGCATTGCTGAAGTTCATGGGCGACGGTAACCACTCACCATCAGGTGGGCCGTATACTCATCTACCTACAAGGGCAATAAAAAAAAAAAAAATTGTTTGCCGCTACTCTGACGTTTAAGATCGTAATTTCATTTGTATTTTATTACGACTGCCCTAAGCTTTAAATCGGACCGCAATGAATCTAATACTAAGTATAATAATAATATCAAATATAACTATGATAAATTATACAAAATAATTTGTATAAACAAATGAGTCCATAAAAGTCTATTAAATGTTTATATTTTCGCAAACAATCCAACAGCGCTGCAGAGAACTAACTGCATTAAGCCTTCTAATTTTCATCGTAAATATTTAATATAATAATTTCTATTTGTTTATACTGCAGATACTTGGTCATTAATGTCAAGAATACGTTGCGGTTAGACGCAAACTATCAATTTCACGGCAGTTTGATGGACGCAATAACCGAAACGATGGGACTTTCTACCCGTTTGTTTCGTGTCTTTGTGTGGCGTACTTTCTTGTTTCTTTATTCTAATAATTGACTTTTAAAAAAATTAAACGAACGTACAACAAAAGATAAGAGCCACGTACATTCAGACTGAAAGGCATAGGAAGTAATTAGGGTGATGGCAGATGGCGGATAAAACGGGTTGTCCGCGGGTGAAGCGACCGCAAAGATCCGGCGACGTCCTATGAATGACACACATGCTACATACACATGCGTAAAGTTCACTTTACACAAACAGTTTATTAACTACGAGTATATATATATTTTTTTAAATACATTTACCTATTTTTAAATATGTTCCGATATTTTTTAATATCTCGGGAATACGTTTATGGTCGAGGGAGGTAAAATACCGTTATGTCGGTCTCCGGCGCCTCCAGAGAAGACGAGAGAGAATAGGAGGATCAAGATCCTCCACCTCGCCAATTCCTCGCAGGAGAAGTCGTCGTGGCCTAACGGATAAGAGGTCCGGTGTATTCGTGTTGAGCGATGCACCGGTGTTCGAATCTCAGACGGGTACCAATTTTTGTAATGAAATACGTACTCAACAAATGTTCACGATTGATTTCCACGGTAAAGGAATAACATCGTGTAATAAAAATGAAGCCCGCAAAATTATAATTTGCGTAATTACTGGTGGTAGGACCTCTTGTGAGTCCGCACGAGTGGGTACCACCACCTTGCCTATTTCTGCGTGAAGTAGTAATGCGTTTCGGTTTGAAGGGTGGGGCAGCCGTTGTAACTATACTGAGACCTTAGAACTTATATCTCAAGGTGGGTGGCGCATTTACGTTGTAGGTGTCAATGGGTTCCAGTAACCACTTAACACCAGGTGGACTGTGAGCTCGTCCACCAATCTAAGCAATAAATAAATTGCATTTTGGTAATTTGCCTTACAAATAAAAACCGACTGAATTTCAGGTCACAGTCACGACCTACGATAATGGAATAACAGCACAAAATGATTATTATCTTCAAGTTTGCTGTATAACCACAAATAGTCATATTTTATTAACATAATTAATTTGTTTTTTTTATGCACGTTAATTCTTCAGATCAAATTATTATTTTTAACACTTTGATTCTTAATTTTTTATTACAATTCAGTTAGCAGTACAGCTAAGATACGCGGTTGAGCAATATCTAGTTTACTTAAAAACACGAATTTAACTGTAAGACGACTTCGACTATTTTGATGGTAGCACAAAAGCATAATTCCATCAAATAACAAACAACAATAGTCCAATACGTATCGCTAATGTGACACAGTGCCGAAAATTACCCTCATTATTGATGGGAACTATAGAATGAAGCTTTGTCGCTAGCTACCGCCGCGCCAGAACAGCTGGTGACAAAGTACCCGCGACCGCGCGGCCCATTCTCTATGCCTTTTTGACTTTGATTTATGGTTTTTTTATGCCCTATTCACCCGTCACGCTTACTTTATATCGTATTCCAGCTACACAAACTTGCTAATCGTAAATTAAGCAATTTGAGCTTTAAAACTCGAGTCCTAAGTGTGAGAATGCGTTCGATTCGTCAAGGTTTTCAGAAACATAAATGCGGCGATGTTAGAAACGCTTCGCAGTTGCGTCCGCGCACTGTATCGCTACATCATCGCCTAATAGTAGGGGATGCGAGAGGGTTTTTATTTTATTTTCACAGCAATTCCCTTTTGTTATAGGACAATAACGTTATTGTGCCGTTCGATTTTAAAGCAAATATGTGCAGGTTCGGAAGGAGTGCCGGGATACGGTTCACACCCTCTTTAACAGACACAAAATAACTGTGAAATTAAGTTATTAAGTAAGTAAAAGTAAACTGAATATCAATAAAACAACAGTTAAAGACAACAAAGTTTGTTGTTGTTTACAAATTACACAAGTAGTGAAATATGTCACGTAGCGTGATCATAGGTACATGTATATAATATGTTTAGGTATAATAAAAACATACCAAAATAGACAGAGAGACAGACAGACATAAAAAAGACGTGTGGCACTCGGAGACTGCCGCGGTAAAGCTATTGCATAGCATTTTTTATCAACTTATGCAATTATAAATCGACAATAATAATTTAATATTAAAACAACAATAAAATAAGGTCCGACGAGAAACTCAGTGGGCTAACTTTCAATGAATCTGCTACATTGTGAGTATTCCATTTTGACCTGGTAGCTGCTTGGTAGCTACCTCTATCCAGCTTATTTCGGCGACGAAATACACAGGAGTTCGGGTTTGATAAAAGGAGCATCCGTTACCTAATATTGTTGGTTTACTTTTTATGTGGTAGTAGAATAGCTGTTGGTCCAGATATATTACCGCTGAAGTGAGTGAGAAGTGGTGAAGTTTGTAACTATACTTGAGACCTTAGAACTTATATCTCAAGGTGGGTGGCGCATTTACGTTGTAGATGTCTATGGGCTCCAGTAACCACTTAACACCAGGTGGGCTGTGAGCTCGTCCACCCATCTAAGCAATAAAAAAAAACAACTATCTCAGCCCCACTAAAGGAGACCTAGCTGCTCTAGCTACTTCACGAGTGCATCTACTACCATGTCAATATCGAAACTGAGAAAATCTGACGCTGGAAAATCAGCAGACCGAAGGAGTGTTAGAACTAGTAGCATTTAAGTAGGATAAATATAGATAATTAGGATTAGACTAGTAGAATTCGATGTCTCCAACGTGAGCTAAACCAGAGGCTTAGGTAGCAAAGGCAACGTTAAGTGGGTTTTCATGTTGCGTTGCTGTCGTGAGGTAGCGTTTTGACACTGACTTTGTATATTTATGAATGGGTTGGAGACCCTTATCATTATGACCATCTCAAGCCTTCATAATAATATACCAAAACCCAAGGTGACCTCATGTTCTTATGTCTATGTGCCCCGGTAATCACTTAGCATCAGGCAGAGTATGAGCTCGTCGAAAAAACGAAAGCAAGAAAAAATGTGGATGCTGTAAAGTGCCAAATAATTTACTTACTACATTGGAATTCTCGAATGTTTCGCTTGACTTTAAAATATTTTCTATAACCTATAATGCATTCCTCAGATAATTCACAAACAACATATGACTATCAATTTTATTTGCCTTCTTTACAAGGTCCCGGACAACAATGCCCAAACCAAACATTTATCGCCTTCGCTACCAATATACACAATGCGCACCGAAAATTCACATTTATCATATAAGGTATAATAAAAAACCGATAACCAAGGACTGTGCGTACTATCTATAATAATGGATCTTCGATTGTGAATTCAGAAGTGAAAATGATAGCTTGCAAAAGTCGTTCGTCGGCTCTATTGTACGGTGAGCGTCAAAGTGCCTTGCTTCAGTAGCTGACAATGCGGCGGCGAGCGAGAGGGACAATTTGTCAGTAACGACAAAGCAGTTCGACATATTGAACATTATTTATTGGGCTTTGTGGAGTAAGCCAATGGTTTTATTGCGAGAACGATCGAACAACGTGTATTACACGATGACGTAGCATTGGGTACATGATATCCTCAATCCTAATGTGTTTCATGAATGCGTCAACTCGAAAATCAATGTCTAATTTTATAATTTTACTAGCCGTACTCGCCCGCTTCGCTGGGCTTTTAAAATTAACATTATTATTTATTGTCATTATTAGGTATTAGGGAGTCCAACACTCATATAAATATTAGCCTATCCATTAAGTACATGTATTTTCTACAATGGATACCAAGTTTCAAGTCAATCGGATCCATGGTTCAGTAGTTATAACGGAACATCCGTAAAAACCACTGTAGATGTATATATTAGTGCAGGTAATTGGATATAATATATATTTTAATATAATCTTTTGACTAACTCAAATGTAGGTTTTTTCTAAATATTCTTCGCTAGTCTTAGCATATGAGAGTGCATTCGTGAAATTCTGTAAATAGTCCGGCTGTTATAGTTGTGGTAGTCGCCGTGGCTGATGAATATCCGAAATTCTAGGGACAAAGCCATGCCACTGACTAATTACTGATATACTAAATAATGTGTTACTTACGATATTTTTTATGATTTAGGTAATATTTTGTAGCTCGAAATTGTGGTTATAAACAAGCTCTATGCAGATTTCTGTTACGTTACCATGTATTCCACTTATGATTTCGCAATATTACATTGAATTAAATAAACATTTATATAGTAATACATACATAGTGTGATTAAGGCTTATAAAATTACACATTATTTTCAAAATATAAATCAAAACCGAAATAAGCCAATAGAATATTGTTTAATCTCTTCTTGTCACATAATCGTTAGAATAACAACTGTTAAAAAAAGAACTTTATATAAGTGTATTACTAGTTTACTGTTTTTACTATTACAATCATAGAGGCGGGTATACACCGCCCAAACCGCCCTCTTAACCGCCATTCTTTGTCAGCACGCGCGGTCACTCCTGCAAGATTTTTCTAGCTAAGATTGAACTTGATAAAACATATTAAGCAGAACCATTGCCCACACATGTCAATTGCAATTATTGTATTTTCTATTATTATTCTAGTATTTCGTTAATTTTCACGTGCGATGTCAACAAAACATTTAAGATTAAGTGTAGTTTTAATTCGATGTAACTGTAGTTTTAATTCGATTTGTTCTGTCGCTTTTTGAGCGTTAAATGACAACAAAACAACCATAAAATTTGTGATTAATTAAAAATAATAAATAGGCATAATAAAGGGCTTTTTTCTACGTCAAACAAAGTATATTGTTAATCTCGTTCATTGCATGTCAAGACGCAGTTACGACGCGGTATGCACAAGCGTAACAGCCATTGATGAATATAAATGCTGATGCGTTTTTACTAGTTCATAATAAATACAACACAATTGACCGACGCCCACAAACACTAAAATACAGTAATTAAATACCTAATGGATACGGAGTATTACTTTATGAATTATATAATATCAATATTAAGTATACAAGGGTAATAATTTTGAAATTGTATTAGATAAAAAATATATTTTCAGATCTACGTATAATAATGGCTTGTAAAGTGTAAACATCATTACAGTCACATTATGTAGGAATACTGCCATCTAGTTCTCACTCGGAGAGCTATCAGAATGCCTGCCATCTAGTGGTGAATAGCCTATGTTATAAATTTGGACCTGGTAAGAAAAAGTTTTGTGTGCGCACTGTGTTACAATTGCAAGAAATCCTTTTTTTGTAGACGACTCTTTTCAGCAAATTGCTGCAAAAACTGCGAGTCTACGAGGATTAATGCTGCGTTTAATTTGGTCTATAATTGAGCATTTTCGTTAATTTCCTCTCCAAGCAATGGGCAGGTAGCTAGAATTAAAAAGGGTATTCCTAGCAGAAAACACAACCATGTATTTGTGTAATTGAAACATTCGGTAGTGGTCACGATAATTTAAATGCCGGGGATAGGTATGTACTTGAACCAATCTTAATTTTAACGTCTTTTGCTGATTTATCTCACAATGAATTCCGTATAATTAGATAATTGTTTGATGGAACCCTGAACAAATATTTTTAAAAATGGTGGGAAATGAAAAGTAAAATACTTGAGCCAGACTTGTAAGTCGAGCAGAGTCAACCACAAAACATGCTGATTAAAATGGCCAATGCAAGGCTTAAAACTTCACATTCCATTAGAAACCCAGTTTGTTCAGTGCCTAAATTAGAAACTACCTATATAATTAGAAATTACTAGGAATAAGGAAGGAGTAGCTTGAAGATAGCCAGCGGTAACGGTAGGCAGCAGCTTGGCTCTGCCTCTGCCATTGCTGAAGTCAATGAGCGACGATAACCACTCACCCTGAGGTGGACCGTACGCTCGTCTGCATACACGGGCAATAAAAAAAGATCACCCTTGCTATGTCACGGGACAGGACTTTTAATCGCAATTTTGTACAATAGTAACATCATTTACGATTTTATAAAAGAACAAAATGTTTATTCCCTATTGCAAATCTTTTGTACAATATTAAACATAATGAAACACAAAAATATGTAAATTAAGGTCAAAAATAAATATTTCGAATAATTGATTCAAAACTATTTTTTTCATCTGGCCTGTCAGTATTTTTTCAGTACATTTCTTGTCATTGTTCTCAATCAGTCTGTAATCAGTAATATATAATATACAGACGCTTTTTACTAAAACGAATTAAATAAAAATAGCCTAAATGGTTTTCAAATATTGAATAGCTGATGGACCGATACACGATCATGACTAAGTATTTATTCAGGCGGCGCGAGTTTGACTACCTATCAATTAGATTAAAATAAATAAGAAGACAGGTGTCCCACAAACATTTCACCATAACGAAGCCACCAACCAAAACCGCGGTTGAGTTTCATAAATATATATCCATTTTATACTGGAATCATATTATTAGTGACATAATTTTTGTCAAATTTGAGTCAATTAGAGGCAATAAAATAATGTTTTACGACGAATTTACTTTGATGCGGCCTTTCGGAACTTATAATTATCGAGGGACTCAAACATATTATACTGAACCTGCTTCTAATTTGTCATTTAATATGTACGATTTCATCAGCTTAATGTGTTTTTGAAACGTCGTTAAAGCATCATTTTTATTTGTGGAATGTTTTCATTGAATAAATATTTTTGGAGTTCTGCAGTCAAATTTAAAAAAATACTTGAATCGTTTCGTTGCCTCACTAACACTTTTACCCATCTATCTGACAGTTATATTACTCAGATGTTATTTGCACCTTACAGAGTGTATTGCAATCAACCCAATAAACTAAGACGAAAATAGATGGATATGCCTCCAATGAACACTACTCTAACTCCAAATTCGTAGGTTTACAGGAGGAGCGTTTAAACGAAAAAAGTTGATAACATCTTTAATATTGCAGATATATTTATGGTTTTTTCTTGTGTAACTAGCTGATTTACTCTTGCTTCGAACCCCATCAATAATGAATTTGTAATACTTTTAAAATAGTGAAGCGATTTGCGTGAAAAACGAAAATTTCAAAATTTTGAGTTACAGTAGTGTTCATCGGAGGCATCGATCTGATGTTTTCCATAGGATAATATTTAGAAATAACTATGGTTTTCAATTTCGCGGAATATTTAGATGTTAAAAAATGAACCGACGCACTGAATCTGCGCTTTCCAAGGAACGCAGAGGGCTATCTCTGTATTGGCGTTAGATTTGGAGCTCACAATATTTGACAATAAAAATTATGAGCATTAATGCTTAGTATTTTTATTTATTTATTGCTTAGGTGGGTGGACCAGCTCACGGCGCACCTGGTGTTATGTGGCTACCGGAGTCCATAGACATCTACAACGTAAATGCCGCCACCTATCTTGAGATATAAGTTCTAAGGTCTCAGTATACCTAGTTACAACGGTTGCCCAATCCTTCAAACCGAAACGCATTACTGCTTCACAGCAGAAATAGGCTGGTGGTGGTACGTACCCGTGCGGACTCACAAGAGGTCCTACCACCAGTAATAGTATGTGAAAGACCGTTTAGAAGTTCCGTTTGGGATAATAGTAGCTGTTTCCCGATTTGACTTCTAAACTAATTATCTAAATTACCTACAAATGAATTACGAACATAAGCGATGAAAAATATAAATACATATTATTATGATCACATATTCTATTCAAATTTACGTAGTTAATTTTATTAAGTGCATAAGTGTAATAACAACTTCAAAAAACAGTGTTAACGATAACGATTTTTTTTTACAACTGTTTTCTTTCCATAAGTTAAGTGTTAGTAAATTGATTAATGAAGATATTATAAGTAAATAAAACCATTAAGCTTGTTGTAGCTAACAGCACGCGAATGTAAAAATCGACATAATAGTTCATGTGAAGTTATTTATAGTTAGCTGATACTGTCATAATGCCTGTTTCTTTTTTTTTATTGCCCTTGTAGGCAGACGAGCATACGACCCACCTGATGGTGAGTGGTTACCTTCGCTCATGGACTTCAGCAATGCCAGGGGCAGAGCCAAGCCGCTGCCTACCTAAGTTAAGTTTCTCGCTCGGTTATGCTGGCATAGCCCTCAAAAGCTACCAGCTTAGGTACAAAAAAGTGCCTGTTTCGACCGCGATGCACTCACATGTTGCGGTTTGAAGGATAGAGTAGCCGTTTTCCAATACAATTGGGATTTCGATGTCATGTCTCAATGTGGATAGCGGCCTCAGCCTTCACGTTATGCTGTCTATGGACTCCAGTGCATGACCAACGGCAATCCAAAGTCAATCAATTTTTTTTCCTACCTATGCTGATAGCCTTGAGAGGCTATTTCAGCGTAACCTTAACTAGTAGGTGAGCTCACGGGGCTCTAACCTGACGAAGTTGCTAACACGAACCCTAGCAAGAGACCGAAAGCGAAGACGAAACACGACCCACTGACAAGATCCGGCGAGAAACTCAGTGGGCTGTGTCTGTGGGTTAATTTACTCGTCGAGCCCTTCGTCGCAAGCGACGGGTTCAACGAGAACAATGACCGGGAGCAATCCAACAGCAGTCGAATGACTACTATGCCACTACGCACCGGGTGACCCGTAGGTCATTCACCCATTCGTAGATACGCAATAAAAAATCCTTCACGGTGGAAGCTGTCAATGAATGTATATAAGGCACCTATATTAAAAGTAGACCTACCGCAGGATTTAATCAAACCACGGCATAGTCGAGTACGCCGAGATTTTAGCTTTATAGTCCACGGATGTTCATTATAATTTGACAGTTTCGCTTCAATTTACGACTTGAAAGCAATGGTTCAAAGGCATAGATATTAAACACCGCTCAAAGGAATACATTCGTTTTGCATTTGCGATGCAAAAATACTACGCGACCATTATACAACACCGGTTCCTTTGTGATTGTCAGTTTAGAAAATAACAAAGCACGTTGCGTTACGTTGACAATCAAAATGCTTCTTTTGTTAATGCTTTCCCGTTACTAGTCCCACGCAAACAGGTATCATTTCGTGCAACAACTCTATAATCTTTGCAGGCTGCTCATTATTCAGAAAACAACGGTTGAGGACAATAAAAAAAAAATTCATTGCTACGTGGAAAACGGAAAAATAATGCAGCTTATTATGGACGGGTCAACACATTGCGGTTTGTGCTTACTTGTGTGCATCGCCACTGCGGTAGGCTATTGTGCAAAAAGCAATAACTTATTTAATTGTTTTTTTTTTTTTTTATTGCTTAGATGAGTGGACGAGCTCACAGCCCACCTGGTGTTAAGTGGTTACTGGAGCCCATAGACATCTACAACGTAAATGCGCCACCCACCTTGAGATATAAGTTCTAAGGTCTCAGTATAGTTACAACGGCTGCCCCACCCTTCAAACCGAAACGCATTACTGCTTCACAGCTGAAATAGGCAGGGAGGTGGTACCTACCCGTGCGGACTCACCAGAGGTCCTACCACCAGTATTTACGCAAATTATAATTTTGCGGGTTTGGTTTTTATTACACGATGTTATTCCTTCATCGTGGAAGTCAATCGTGAACATTTGTTAAGTACGTATTTCAAATAATTCGTAATTATTAGTTATAGTCAATAACACAAATCGCGTTTGTTCGCGTTGTTGGTCTAGCGGTTGCTGGTTCCTTCCTGGTCCCGGTCGGAATCAATAGATTTGTGAAAGATTTTTATTATTTTCAGGTATAGGTGTTATAAATAAATAATAAAAAACTCAAGTCGTCGTGGCCTAAAGGATAAGACGTCCGGTGCATTCCTGTTGAACGATATGCACCGGTGTTCGAATCCCGCAGGCGGGTACCAATTTTTCTAATAAAATACGTATTCAACAATTCACAATTGACTTCCACGGTGAAGGAATAACATCGTGTATTAAAAATCAAACCCGCAAAATAATGATTTGCGTAATTACTGGTAGGACCTCTTGTGAGTCCGCACAGGTAGAAACCACCACCATGCTTATTTTTGCCGTGAAGCAGTAATGCGTTCCGGTTTGAACGGTGGGGCAGCCGTTGTAACTATACTGAGACCTTAGAACTTATATCTCAAGGTTGATGGAGCATTTACGTTGTAGATGTCTATGGGCTCCAGTAACCACAACACCAGGTGGGCTGTGAGCTCGTCCACCCATCAAAACCATAAAAAAAAAATTGACGCCGTGTGGGCCGAGAGGTCGTTCACCCATCTGTGCATAAAAAATACCAATAATCAAAATCGCTAATTCCAGTTATTGCGTATTCTGTAGTTGAGATATTTGTTCCCGCACAACCGTCGTACGTTCAAAACATTAGCTTACCTATTCGCAACGTGCAATTTTTCACAATACATAAACGATGATTGATACTTACATACACGTTGTGACACCAAGAACGAATCGTGAAAATTTAAATCAATAATTATACACGTTGTTTTTTCATATTGTCTTCGAAGGCCTCGGAAATGTCTCGTGTTTTTTATTTTTTATTTTTGCTTTTTATTTGTATTTTAGATTGGTTGATAAATTAAAATGTTAATTTCATTTTGTGAAGTCGCAGTTGTGATAGATATCACAGTAGGTATAGAAATCTGACAAAAACCCGAATAGCCCCAATCAATCATTTCAAGATAATTTCGAATATATGAGAAGAGTAAAATAAAGTTTTTTACAAAGCTTTATACCAATATGTAATCAACACAAATGTAATTCCCACTGAGATTCTCACCGGATCTTCTCAGTGGGTCGCGTTTCCGATCCGGTGGTAGATTCTGCGAAGCACTGCTCATGCTAGGGCCAGTGTTAGCAACAGTCCCGGTTTGAGCCCCGTGAGCTCACCCACTAGTTCGGTAAATCTAAAATAGCCCCTGGAGGTTACTAGAATAGGTAGAAAAAAGAAGAATATCTAGTTGTGGTTGCGCTGATGATGTACACGCAAAAGCATTCGTTGCGTCCCCAACGTTTTCGTGGATGCCCTCTTGGCGACGAGTTTCCAAATTTGGCGGTTGGAATCGTTTCGAGTAGGTACACTGGTTCATAGTGGACTCACTTGCTTTCTTTATAGGTCAGTCAGCGGGTTGAGGATAAGTTACGCGATCTCTTACTTTCTATCTGACCTTGAACCGCTAGTCCCCATCGAGTCGATAAGCAAATTATATCACAATTTACATAAATATCTATGGTAAATGCAACATTTTCTATTTACTATTCAATCATTTATATACATATAAGTACCTAACTACGTTTAAATTCCAAACAACATTCGGGCAGGTCAATCTACCAAGCAAAAGAACTCGTACGATGGACGATTTCCCTTTATAATGATCCTACTGAATCATTTTAAGCATTTTTCTAAGAGTTGTTGGTGTTTAAAGATTACCGGAACGTCCATAAATTAGAACAGCCTAATATTACTACTCACTTTAAGACATGTATCGAATAATAATAAATAAATAAATATTTACTAACAATCACGCCACGTTAACTGGTCCTATGATAATTTCGTAAAGAACTTGTGTTACAGGTACCAGATAACGGAAATAAATGTAAGATTTTTATTATACACATACATATATTTAATATACATCCATAACCCTGGAAAATACATTTATATTTATCATACAAATATCTTCCCTTGGCGGAATTCGAACCCGCGACCCCCTTGTGTAGTGACCATGTCACTTACCACTACACGAGATCGAATTGTCAATCGTATTGTCAAACTACTCTTCTATCCTTCAAACTAAACAGCATTGCGATAAAAAATAGGCCAGATGGTTGTACCTCTTTTTTCCCCTACTTATTCTATAGCCTCGAGAGACTATTCTAACTTCCCCTCGTTGACAGGTGAGCTCACGGAGCTCAACCAGAAACCAGTTCCTACTCGTGCCCAATATGCTACATCATTAACAATTACGAAAATTTTATTTTCTTTCACCCTGGAATTCCTTGTAAGTGTGAGGTGTGTAACTACCTACATACCTCTATCGCTTTAAAAAAAAATACTTAAAAAGAACTTGCCTAATTTTAACACCTGCATAGTCGTATAGCTCGATACGAATATGTTTCATCGCGTGTCTTATGTTTGAAGTCACGATCATTTATTTATAAGCTATTTTATATATTTATAAGCTAAGCATATTTAGCACGATATTTTCATAATTAAATATTTTTACGATTTATTATTGCCTTTTTTTATGTCATTAAATTATTTTCAAGTAAAACAGTGACAGGATAGTAGTCAAGATTAGTGGTCATAGAGGTGCCGGAAGACCTATTTCTCGACGATTAAATCATTTATTTACCAAATCGATTCTATAATTTTTTTTGGAGTGATTCAAAATCGCTTCGCTAAATGCAAATGACAGTCAGGTGCTCTCTGTGCCTTTAGCGAGGAATCAATTCGCTACAACCAAGCTCGCTGCCCACTGCGCCCATCACTTTTCCAAATGACTATTATCGGTTAGACCTAGCCCTGCCGCGGGGAAAGATTATGTCATTACATTCGAATTGTAACGGGTATCGGCGGTTAGAAATCTCAATAGCAGATCGCAATCACTGATCCAATTGTCTCCAATGATACGTTTAGTGAAAGAGAACTTTGATGACTGAAAGAGTTAGGGGAAAACTGAAAATGACCGCTTACGTGCACCGGTGATTAGTAGTATCAGTATGTAGTACAGCGATTAGTAGTAGGTATCAGTAGTATTAGTAGTACAGCGTAAGACAAATTTCGAGAACCACGTTAAAGTATTTCATCAGAGTATATCAAAATGTGAAGAATTTCATGTGGAAATTAAACAAAATATACCTAACTATTCGAAAATGAAAACCCGATCGAGTTGTTAATTAATTTTAATTTGGACAATAACAGTACCTTTTTACTGCACTATTTCTAACTCTTGTTTCAGCGTGTGTATTCATATATGTGTAGTTATTTTGTAATGTCGATTAGCTTCACATTTCTAGTTAACCATACAAAAAATAAGTAACGTAAATTTATCATTGATTCATTCAATAATAAATTCAATAGGTAATAAGGAAATCCGTCCATTTTGTTTTGACTTAAAGTAGGTACCGAAATAAAGATTTTCATATTAATATAGTTTGCAGTAAATCGCTGGCAGCGGATAAGGTGATGCAAGTATGATAAATCGTGTAGGTACGGTGTGGGCGGGCCTTCGCCCCCGATTGGGCCGGTCAGCGCCAATGCGTATGCGCCTTACAGTAGTAGCCTTACTAAATTCCCTCTTTAGTATACGAGTATTTTCCACTATTAGTGATGCAAAACATTACATTATCATACTTCCAAGAATTACGTTATTTTGCATTTTTAATAATACATATTTTAGTATATAACGTTTAGATACATATTTATAGAATCAGTGGTGATCACATTTGACGCGTCGTATCAATAATTTCTGATGACCGTTAATTATTTGTTGTAACAATATATAGATATACATACATAGATATAGGTATACAATTTATAGATTTACGATCAACGAACGTGATTCACTAGTGAGCTTCTTAAGAATCTTTAAGAGTCAAACATTACCAATAATTGACCACACCATTAAGCCTGCCGGGGCCGATCCTTCACTGATTGCTCGTAGCTATCGAAAAATTTAACCATCCGCCGATGACCACGCGCGCTTCCCCGTAATAACGATGATGATACCTGAAATTATACGATTTGTTGGGAATTTTGTTGGGAATGGCGAAAACATTACGGAAAAGTACGGGGCATCGTTTGGATACGGGCGGCGCTGGCCCCCGGGCGTAAGCTCCGATGGTATGCAAATTAAATGTAATCAAAATAACCATTTGTAATGAAGCGAGCGGGAACGAAGCCACACCCTCTCGTTCTAGCTCCTGCAAGCAAGTTGTAGCGAGAAACGGAAAACCACCTGGCTGGTAACGCCTTTGAAAATGCAAATGAACCTTGCTTGATTCGCTTTTATTATTTCGTATTGTTTCAGTCATAACGTAATTGCACGCTTTGTGGTGGCTTAATGCGCGAAATTACCTTAAGTGGACTGAAATGTTTTAGTTGATTACAGGGTAAGAGTGCCAGACGAAACTCGGTTAGAGTTGCATTAGGGAAGGTTAGAAAAATCGTGTACTTAAACAGTAGGTACGTGATTTTTCAGGTTCGGTGCGTTCGTTCGATCGATAGTGTGAAACTATGACAATGGTAAATAAAAATCGCGGTAGACGTGTACACAATTAAGAATACCGTACACTCAATTTGGTTATGAAAATAAAATAATTATAAATTAATAAAACGGTTATAAAATAATTAAAGCTATTATTTAAATCATGTATCAGATTTTTTGTAATTGAGAGAATTATGCATAGACGAATGGGCAAAATGTATTTTTATTTATTTAATGCTTAGATGGGTGGACAAGCTCACAGCCCACCTGGGTGGGATTAAGTGGTTACTGGAGCCCATAGGCATCTTAGACGTAAATGCGCCACCCACCTTGAGATAACAATTGTAAGGTCTGAGTATAGATACAACGGCTGCCCCGCCTTCAAGCCGAAACGCATTACTGCTTCATGGCAGAAATAGGCAGGGTTGTGGTACCTATCCGCGCGGATTCACAACATAGGTCCTACCACCAGTAAAGAGGTATGTAAACCAGTAAAGTAATATGTATGTATCTACCTATTATAAGCCCGCACAGATAGGTACCACTATCTTACCTATGTATGTAGGTATATCTGGCGCGAGCAGTTATGTGAGTAACCGGGTAGCTATCACAGAACATAATGTATTATAGACAGATAGATATTATTAAGATAAAGAAGACAGAGATGCCTGAATCTCGATAAAGTCATTTTCAAGATAAATTTGCGTAAATACAAGTTCCGAAATAGTGTTCGGTCCATCGGTCTACCGAGCAACATCACGTCATGTTTATGGGCTCCGCTAACCACTTTACATCAGGCGGACCGTAAGTTGGATGACGTATACCGTAAACGCAATATTTTTTTTTAATTCCTACCTATGCTGATAGCCTTGAGGGGCTATATTAACGTTACCCTGGCATGTAGGTGCACTCTCGGGGCTCAAGCCGGAGGTGTTGCTAACACTGGCCCTAGCAAGAGAAGTGCTTCGCTGATTCTACCACTACATCGGAAACGCGACCCACTGAGAAGATCCGGCGAGAAACTCAGTGGGCTGTGTCTATGAGTTCATTTACATCGCCGAGCCCTTCGTCGCAAGCGACGGGTTCGGCGAGGGCGGTGACCGATGCTTGAGGTACCTAAAAGCACCGTTAATTAATCTTTTTTTACAATGAATCGAATTTTTGATGATTAGATGTAGGTATATTTATGTTCTTAGCTTGTTTGTAATACCTTATCACATAATCTTCGGCGAGGACGGTGACCGGTGCTTGAGGTACCTAAAAGCACCGTTAATGGATCTTTTTTTACAATGAATTGAATTCTGGGTGGTTAGATGTATATTTATGTCCATAGCTTGTTTGTAATACCTAATCACTTAATCTTCGTGATTGTCCATTTCATTAACAAACACCAATTTCAAATAAACATTTTGTCTTTTTTATTTCTTTCTTTGTCACTATGAGATATAAAATTCGATTTTTGTCTTTTATCCGGTGAAGTTTAGGTAATCTATGGAAAAAAATAGCTAGTGTGCGAATCTTAGAAGTATTATACCTTTGTATAATACTAAAGTACTAAAAGGATTACAACTAATACCAATATAATCAATAAGTAATGCTTATGTAATTAATTCAAATCAAATAATCTCCATTTCACTTTTAAATTTAAAACTGGATATGACTAATCCAGACGAACGATGAAAGTTGTTTCGGATATTTTTTTAAGAGTATGACCCAACTTAACAAAAGCCCCAGATGCGTCATACATGACCCTTTATGCCTTTTGTATCCACAATATTGATAACGCTAAAAATGAATAATAATAATAATAATAAACATTTATTCCAAAGATAAATTAGGTACAAAAAAATAAAAACAAGGATAAGAAAAATAACGAGGCTTGGAAACGATTACCGGCTCAGCAATGCCTAACAGTAACGAAACAATCGGTACTGCGGCGCTGATCTTCCGCCGGCACCTGCGGAGTGACGCGCACACCAGCATCAGACCGACCAATCGTTATGCACTTGTGTTTGAGTTTAGCAAATTATTACTTTTCTTTTTAAAATTGGAACACGTTCTACTTTGTTAAGGAAGCTAGATTTAAACAAACACAAGTACACAATAACGTAAAATATAAAAAATAAATAAAAACGTGTGGCACTCGGGAACTGCCGCAGTAAAGCCTTTGCAAAACATTTTTTATCAACTTATGCAATTATAATTAGACAATGATAATTTAATATTAAAACAATAATAAAACAAGACCACGCTATATTAAACATTAATAAAAGCAAAACATTAACTGTCCCCTTCACACTCATAAGCTAGACCGCGTGAGAGAGAGATGGGCTGACTTTTCATGATGTGTGACGTCACGCCACGCGCTTATTCACAAACACTACACAAGCGCAACGTGTGAATGTGTTGAACGCGAGCTACATGGTAGGCGGAGTGAGGGGTGTTAGGTTTTTTTCGTTACGGAATTTCATGATTCGGTCGCCGCGCTCAAGGCCCGCGATAAAAGCTATGCAATAGCTTAAAAAATTAGACGACTCTTATCAATATCGTCGTTCACGTTTATACGCACAATGTCCAATGACATATATCTATATGCATACAGTAACTTAACAGACATTATGTGAACACATCCACCACAGTGGAGCTACCGTTTAATTACGGTCACGCTTCGCTAGCCATGGACCAGTGTTTAGACTGCGGTCCGCTCGCAGCACTGCACGCCAATTGGATGTGAATTAAAAATAATTTTCATATTTACTGTCATTTCCCTTATTATAACGATCTCCGGTGCGAGTAATTTATCTGTTATGCGAAACCCTATGGAGCTTGCTTCGGAAACCGTTACGTATTTTTTTTTTTATTTCTTGATATACGTTTTTAGGGTTGAGCACGAAATCGTAAATCGTCCGCTTGTAAGGCGACTATTAAAGTCCCAAAAACATTAAAAAAAGCACTGAACTGTAAATTTTGTATTTTATGAGTGCTGTTTAAAATGATAATTACGTTATTTCTAATCATTCTAATAATTAGAAATAAAAAGGCTAATAAAAACGTGTCAAAAATTTATAAATGACTCTAAATTAAAAAGCAGTCCGTGTTGTAAATATCGTCCACAAATTTTACCAAAATAATATTCTAAAATATATATTTTTTTTAAATTTCGTAACAGCCATTATATGATGCAACTGAGACTTCGACCTCATGTTTCAAGGTGGATAGTGGCATTCACGTCTATACACCCTGCAGGCGGGTCGAGAAGTCCCATATAAGCCCATATAAGCAAAAAAGTGAAGTGAAGCCATATTAGCCGGACAACCGATGACCGTTGGGGTAAACGCGTTCTTGAGTGGAGACCGTGAACTGGAAAACGCAGTGCAGGACACCCTCAGGCTCGGTGGAGTGATGATCTGTGCAGGGTGGCTGGCAGGAACTGGATGAAAGAAGCCGAGGATCGTGCTCAGGCAAGCAATTAGAAAGGCCTATGTCCAGCAGTGGACTGCTATAGGCTGATGATGAAGCAAAAGAGTACACTTCATACATTTAATGTATATTTCAGAGGAAGAATCATCTCAAAGAATGAATACTGTACCTAGGTAGCATTACGAGTACAAGGGCAATGGTTATTACGCAAATTACCGCAAATTACAAGTCGGTGACAATTAGACGTTTTTCTTTAATGAATGCGAATTGTTGGCGTGCGCTCGTGTAGATATCATGCTGTATCTATCATTACTTCCTACGTATCGTTGTCACAATAATTTCATTATTAGTAAATTGATTTTAATCCAAATTTTAACTTTATATCAGCTGTACCGTCGTTTAAGCTTATACGTATGTTTGCTTCGAAGCCTAAACAGGCAGGATGGTAGGACTTACTTGTGTAAATGAAGAATGCCACAAATCGATTACTTTCAAACACAATCTCCTTAATAGAGCGATTTCAACCTATTTGGAGAATGCTTGAAATTGGACGAAATAGCGATAAATAAATTTAAATAATGAAAAAGAAAATTAGTAGACGAAAGAGAATACTATCTTCTGGGGTTTTAAATAACATTTATTCGCAACTGTTTTCTTAAAGACGTGGCAGTGAAGTGGGAGATTTTTTGGTGACCCCGACATGGTATATTAACGAAAAATACACAATGCCTACATAGAATATGAACAAACTAACGTTCTTTATATTTACCGTATAGCTTTTGGGAATAATCTAAATAGCGAATACGCAGCGGCGACGGCGGCTGTGTTAGATGCGCGCAATTTGCCTCCATTTGCCCTAATGATAGACTCCGCGGATTTTGCATAATGAGCGCGTCCTACCCGATTGATCAAAACCGCCTCTGTACTAAAGCATTAACCTATGGCGAATTCATGTAGTACGCTGTAATTAGTAATTGGGACGATTTGACTATTGAACAATAGGAATTGAGCTCTTATACAGGTAGATACGTAAAATGATGGTAGAATTCTGAAATACCTTATGTAAAAATTATTTACTGGCTGATCTCCAAAATAAAGAAAATGTCATTTATTAAATCTGCAAAATTTTAAATTACATTCTCTTTTTTTTTCTTGTAAAGGGGGAATAATATTTTTGCATTTTTTTTAAATTAACACCGAAGCTTTTGGACTCGTACTAACAACAAAACGTTTGACAGAGAATAAATAGGTATTGAGCCGTTTTAACTTCGCCTTCTTACAGAAGTTAACACAAATATCTTTAGCCCACAGACACACCCCACTGAGTAACTCGCCGGATCTTCTCAATGGGTCGCGTTTCCGATCCGGTGGTAGATTCTGCGAAGCACTGTTCTTGCTAAAGGCAGTGTTAGCAACACTCCGGTTTGAGCCCCGTGAGCTGACCTACACGTTAGGGCGAAGCTGGAATAGCCTCTCAAGGCTATCAGCATGGATAGGAAGAAAAAAAAACAAATATCAATTCGTTATTCGGCAGGAAAAAACAGATTATTGTTGCAACGATGTACTGATGCAAAAATGATCTTTTTGAAGTGAAAACTTCTTTAGAATCGTTGTGATTTCAAACCGGATGCAACGGAAAAAACGACAGGTAAGAGACACAAATACAAAAATGTGTAGGATGTAGCCAGCAAAGAATGAGACAGAAATATACATACTATTTAATACAGCGCCATCTGTGAGATTTTTTAATACTAACATGTGTATGAAAGCTCTTGTAGTGAATTTTAATTTAGGATTATACGTGAAATTAAAATATCAATTCACAGAGGGCGCTACCTTACAATTATTTACTAATGACAAAATTTTACATATACTTAAGACGTTTGGGATAATTGTATTTTAATTTTGGAAGGTTTCACTTCTACCACGTGTGAATTGCACACATGTAATTATTATTTTTTACTAAAATACGTAAAAAGCAACAAAATACAAGTTATTTCAGCAAATGAGAGTATTTCAGACATTCACCAAAAGCGACTACGAAGAGACTAGATTCTTATAAAATCAGATATTACATAGACAGTCAGATATTCGTCGACTAGCCGACAAAATTACCTAAATTACATTTGATTACTAGCTCTATAGTCGAGAATAATACTAAACTGTTCTTTTGACCTTTATAGCAAATGTAACATTAAAAAGGTTAAAGGGACTAAATATAAATAACCAGAGTACTCGCAATCGCAAAATTACTTTCTATCACTTTCTATAAAACCAATAACTTAGAAAGTTAATTCGTGACATTCCCATCAATTAATTCGAAAAAAAATATGAAAACTGTCACACAGCTACTGTCAAAGTTAGAATATGGCCAAATAATTTTTAGACCTTTGGCTGTGTATTTAAATTACAGAGACTGAATTAAATAAAAAGAGGTCGAAATACTAAAGGAGTTCCGCCATGTGTAACGAACGAGTAACAAAACGCATATGTTATGAGTGCTAGACTTTATCATTTACCACATTAGGTGCACAATGATTATAGTAATCTGTTTATGAGGGAACAATGGCCGCGCTTGCCGTGCCACCGCATGTGGCAATCCAATACAGGATGTTGCTTGTGAATTATTTCTATCTGATTTCCACATATTGTCTAAATGTTGAGTGATTTCACATGGAATATAGATAGATACAAACATTGGAACATGTCTATTCGTATTTTCGTCTACAATTCAATTATGTTCAAAACTGTAATCTTTCTCGATAATTAAAGTAATTTCACCATCTACATTTTTCCTTTTATGCTCTATTTAGTTTTTTTTGGTATTAAGGTCTTAAATAAAATTTTTAGACCAATTAAACCTTATCTTTAGCATGCCCGCATATACATATATCTAGATTACGTATTAGAACCAATTACAATTTGAAGAGATACTTTGTAGATACCTAATGATAAATCAACTGTCTATTGTCGAAAAAAATTAGTGTGAAATGAGTAATCGTTAAGGGAAAGACCAATCGCATTAAATAGAATCCAGTGTCGTTTTAAAATTGAAATGATTATATCAGTTAAAATGTATCCATGAAAAAGTTCATGAACATGAGAAGCTACTTTATTTTAATGCAGATTGACGCTAGTAAAAATATTGAAGAATTTAGAATAAATACTCATGAATAGGATAGACTTTAGAACTCATGTCTCATGGTGGGTGGCGGCATTTACGTTATAGATGTCTATGGACTCCGGTAACACTCAACACCAGGTGAACCCTGAGGCCAATGCTATAAGGAGCAATGCTGACCATGACCCACCGCTCACCTTCTCAACCCTGACTCGTTTGTGTAAAACAAATCCTTTTAGAACAATGCCTTTTAGAAGAAAAAGAAATGCACTTAACATAGACCCTGAACTTAAGTATCGTTTAATCCAATTTACGAGAACACACGCAAGTCGGCTACTGTCAATGTCTATGCCGTGGGCCACAGTATCAACTTAACACCGGGTGGACCGTGAGTTCGTACATCCATTTAAGCAATAAAAAAGGAATACAATAGCAAACACCCTGTGAATATATTTGTACAATTTTTTTTTTAAATATGACCCTTTCACTGTTCCACATAATTGAGGAGTGCGCAACCAGCACAAAGAGCCTATCGGCAACGCGTAGTTAACAATGTTTTATATTACGAATCGGTTGACAATGGGTACCCCTTTCTTAGACAATTTCGTTCACAGCGAGCTCCGGAAGTCGAATCCTCACCCTGAAATTACTAATCCTTGGCTCAACAGGACTCATATTGTCGGCCAAACTCCGCCCCCCAAAAGATTTGTCAGCACGTGACGCGTTTTTGTAAATACTTTAGGGCATTCCAATTCATAGTACGTAAATGAAATTTGTGAAAAGATTCAAGAAACCGTTATTTTAAACGTTTCACTCTTCGTTTTCGTAGTCAAGCAACAATTACAAAATAATCTATACTTCTATACTAATATTATAAAGAGGAAAGATTTGTTTGTTTGTTTGTATTGAATTGGCTCCGAAACTAATGAACCGATTTAAAAAATTCTTTCACTGTTGGAAAGCTACACTATCCCCGGGTCTCATAGGCTATATTTATTATATTTTTAAAAAAAATAGGGATCCTTACTGAAACTCCAATAATGTAACCTAATGTGTAAAAAAATTACCTAAAATTCTTTACATCGCGTGCGCTACTAACCAAGCGAAGCCGGGGCGGGCCACTAGTATATACAGCTATTATAATAAATTAGCTCAACCGAATTATGACAACTTTAGATATTGCAAAATAGTAACATTGCACACTGATTACTACAAGGGCGCCTACGCACGCTTTTAAAGTCTTAGTTCCTAATTATCTCGTTGGAGCCCGGGATGACCTTGTCATGAACTGCAACCGCTCATTACCGAATTACCATCCGCCCTCGCCTATACTTACGGCACCGATTTAAATAATAAATATCTTATCTAAATAACAGGTAACCATTGTTTTTCCCTCGACGATCACCGCCGTAATGACGTATATTATGTTGGATCACTAATAAAATTAAGCTTGTCAGGTAATTCAGTTCAATTTTGGCAGAATCGTGTATGAATCATTTTAATATCGAAAAATTAGATCGTAAAAATGTTATTATAGTGATGAATCAAGTTTCCTTGTCCACGTGTTTATCAAGATAATAAAATAAAATTATTGTATGACCTCTTCAAAATGTATTACTAATTACTAATTTTTTTTTAAATATCTAAGTAAGTTCCAATATGAAGTGCATACATTAAAAATATGTATAAACCTAACTTACTTACTTACTTATAAAGCTTACTAGGTACTTCCAGGTGGCAATACCTCGTAGTACCAAGTGGTGGGATCTAGTATAGTACGTAGTACGTATACTAATTAAACTAATTTTACGGTTCGAGTTTGATCTGGCGTTTTTTATGGGCATTATAGTATTTCCGACATTTCGGATACTTCACAGATTTCGTAGTCACGGCGACTAATGTTCGTCGACATTATACACAAAATATTGTACCTACTAACTATGAACTATTGTTCTTTATAAATATTTCTAGACTTTTACGTTTTATTTCACACAGAACGAAATAAAAATTGCTAGAGCTTAAAATACTGTGACTACAAAAACTATATAGTATTCGAAACATCGAAAATAATGAATTGCAATAAAAAAAAACGCGAGATTAAATAGTAAAAGTAATTTTAATTATGACGCGACTTTTTTTGGACATGTCCATGTCCAAAAAAAGTTCCGCAGCAGTGCCAGGAGCAGAGCCAAGCCGCTGCCTACTGCTAGATTTCAAAGGCAGCTGTAAGTTGTCTTCGCATTATCCTGCGAAAACACAAATTAAGCTTATGAAAACTACCAACAATTATGCATAATTTAACAATGAATCATGTTATGCATTTACTTTAGGCCAATAATGTATACTCCCTTGCGGTAAGCGTTTCCAGAATATAGAATATATAAAAAATTGAAACTTTCGTAGAGCTCCAGTACCTATATTAATATAACAATTTTGTAATAAAGCGTGACTTCCTTCAAAAACCAATAGCCACTGAGATTGTTTAGTTCATATTAGTTAAGTTATTTTTATTACCAAAATCACTTTACCTATATTACATACCATTTGTCTCCAGTCAGTTGTAACAAGCTACTAGACAATAGATGGCGCTAATGCCAAGTCTCGTTCTAATATTCAAATTTAGTATTCAACTTTGAAACTATGTATGCTCAAATGAAAGAATTGAAATAAACACAAAATGTTTTTTTAAAATGTTTATTTAAAGTGCGCTTCTAGAGATCTCTTTTGCCACGTACCATCCAGCTTTGGAATGAGCTCCCCTCCATAGTGTTTCCCGAGCGCTATAACATATATTATCCTTCTTCAAACGAGAATTGTGGAGAGTACTTAACGGTAGGCAGCGGTTTGGCTCTGTCCCTAGCATTGCTGAAGTTGCATGAGCGAAGGTAACTCCTCACCATCAGGTGGGCCGTATGCTCGTCTGTCGACATAAGCAATAAAAAAATATAAAAAAGTAAGCATTCATTTAAATTTTAATTTTAATTTAAATTCTTAATCTTAATTCATAATAACCTTATGGCATAAAGAAATACCTAGACATAGAATTGACGTACTTTTTGTCACATTGAATTTTTAATTATGATTTAAATTTTAATAACAAAACTACCCGTTTTAAAATACAAACATAAACATAACTTTCAGTGCCTTTTATTTTAAACTACTTATAATTACTTTGTTATTTGAAACTGCCGTGTCGCTTAGGTACCTACTAACAATAATATAAAAACCTGCATACCTAATACTTACATAATTTACATGTGTACCTACATAGATATTGGAGTGCAATTGGAGAAGCCTATGTCCTGTTATGACTGGTATAGGCTGATGCTGACATAGATATTAAATAAGTAGCTACTTACATAATACCTAATATCTGACATATGTTTCAATTGGGTTCAATCACTGGGTTATGGCTAGGTACTTTTGTAATCATAAGTCTTTCTCTATTTGGTTTTTTAATTATGAAATGCCTCGAGATTAAGCAGAGGACAGAGAACTACCCGTATTACCTACGTTGATTATCTATGGAACTACCTATTTACCAATCTAGTCTAGATTTACTTTTCTTAAAGCCGCAGTTAATTTTATGATTTAACGTTTATTAACATTGGCATATTTATCCCTTTCGCTTAGCACGTTGAACGCCATAGGTATACAAAATCGAGTATCATTCTTCATTCAGGCCACGGTGCTCACCGGTGAGCCTTATCTTACTGAACCGTTCGGGCCATGAGGATCACCCGTGAGCCAAGTGAGTATTTCAACATAAACGATTCCTACAAGCCACAGATTGCAGCTATCAAATCAAACGCGCATTTTGGATTGAGCATTGGATTGAGCCGCGTGGCCCTTTAGCCGAACCGAACGACGTGGTTTTCAAATCCAATAGAAACTTGTAGTTTTTATCAAGCCTATAAAAACCTAATAAGTCTTTTGAAATATCTTATTAACAAGACGTTAAAAGTTGCGATTTTTTATCTTCCGTGCAAACTATCGCATTTTATAAATTTTAGAATGAAAATCTAAAGTTGATAAAAATTACTAATTCCCTGATTTTGGCTTGGCTCGAATGGTATAGTAGGTACGCTAGGCCCACCGGTGGGTCGCAAAGCGTTCGACGTGCTTAGGAAGGCAGAAGTAAGGAAGACCATCTTGTTTAGGAGGCAAGTTGAAAAAGTGCCAACCTGCACCTAAAGAGTAATGTACTATTGTTGGAAGACTCGTAGAAACAGCGCTAATAGCTATAGGAAATGGAAATATATTAATATCTACCTATAGTGGTTTTAAAATCTCAAATACCTATCCATCTTTTTACAATTTGCGTAGGAAATGTTTCTTTCTTTCATAATTTAGTTTCCTACTCTTAATGGTTTACGGGGTTTTTTTTTTAATTCTTTCAATTTGCTACTATGACGCCACTTTAAATGGCTCTCTTTCAGCGGACACTTTTAATATACCTACTGAGATGATCCTCTTTAATTCTACCATCCATACTTTTGTTATCATAAAGTTATTTAATTTGAAAAAAACCAAAGCGTCGGACCAACTTACTACTTCAAATTTACTTAACTTAAAAACGTACCTACATTACCTAAGTATTGTTACAAACCTAAACTGTTATTGATGTCTATAAGCTTTAATCTACAATAAAAACACTCAAATACCTATAGGTACCTCTACCGAACGTAGTTCCTTCGCAGTTTAATACCTAGACATAATTAGCTTAATAAGAGGTTTAAGGCCATTTTGATGAAATTAAAAGTAATAGCAAATTTGATTCACGTTATAAGAACCATGAAATTATTTTAAACGTGAAATGGTAGGTATGTTACTTCAGATTTCACATTAAAAACGTGTGGGCGAGACACGCGTAAAAGCCTCGAGCTGTGGGCGTGCGCCGATCGAACAACCAATAGCGAGTCCACGTACCGAAACGAAACCGACAAATATTTATCAGTATTACGACGCCCAGTTGCATGAATTAATTTTAATTGCATATTATTCTTAATATATTATATTATTCTTATTATTAACCGTGTAGTGTACTTTCTATACACGCAGGTAAAGTTCTAACGACTGAGCCGGCTTTTTTTTTAAATAACTAGGTACCAATTTCGAGAATATTCTATTTAAAATAAACGGGGAATCTTCCCAAAATATATGTACCAAGCATTAATAATATACCTATAATTATGGTTATAATAGAAGAACTTTGACATCTTATGCGAATATTAGTAATTAATATTGCTTTGTTAACTACGAGCCAATCTCTGTCAATTAAGCTTTTGATTTAAAAATAGAGCTAATGATAAAAGCGCGACATTTTATTGTCGGAGGTAAAACATATTTTCTGTTCAAATTATTGCAATATTTCATAAAATTTTATTAGGTACCTACCTATATCTTTTATGAACGTATTTTCTTTAAAAATCCCAAAAACGGCTATGTACAAATCTGACTTGAGATTTTGTCAAGAACCGCATATNATTAAGCTTTTGATTTAAAAATAGAGCTAATGATAAAAGCGCGACATTTTATTGTCGGAGGTAAAACATATTTTCTGTTCAAATTATTGCAATATTTCATAAAATTTTATTAGGTACCTACCTATATCTTTTATGAACGTATTTTCTTTAAAAATCCCAAAAACGGCTATGTACAAATCTGACTTGAGATTTTGTCAAGAACCGCATATTTCCGAAATTACTATAAAAATTTCTAAAGATGTGTGACTGGACGAGTTCGGCTTTCAATATCCTTTGAGTTCCCTTCCAAATCTCGTTTAAACATGAAGATTATTGTGCATAAGATTATTATGCAATTCAATGTAGGTATTTATGCAACAAGCGAGAAACTAAAAAATCAATCATTGAAACCAAATGTAAGGTGCATTTCCACTGAAAATTTAGAAACTCCGAAAACTATTTTAGAAAGACTCCTTTTGCCCCTCCTTCCTTTCATATTATTATAGAGACTCCTCCTTGTACGCTAACCTCCGAAACTCTACATTCGTAGTGATAGCTATCAATAGAAGTTATTTGACAAAAACTTGAATCGACCAACAACATTTTCAAAAGTTGACATTTGTTAAACTTTCGAACAACAACAATCAATTCAATTTACCGATCATCGAAAATATTTGCTAATAGGTATAGGCTGCATTAATTTTGTCTGTTTAATAAAAGAACAACGAATCATACAAACAAAATCTACTTGTTAATTTCGTCTCGCCTTAAATTAAGCCACGACGACTTCAAAATTTGTATTTTAAAATCTACATGTTTTTTGTTGAAAATTACTACTGTAGGTATTCGTGGTCACTGATGAAAACGGTAAGGTAATCGGAACGTCGGAAATAATATAAAGACAATAAAAAACGTGAAATTAAACCGTAAAAGTAGTGTTACCTATATCTACGACCTTTTTGTAGGTCATATTTCAAATTAATATATATTTTTATGAACAATATGTTATACCATTAATTAAAATAAAATTTGGCTGTATGCTATGATATCTCCGTTTTGCCAACAAGAAAAGTGAAAATACCACTACCACAGTCAACAGTCAGACTTTTTGGCGGGTACGTGAGGAGCGAAGTTGTGTGAATTTTTTTATTTTGTCTATTAAGTGTGTCTTTAGGTTTAAATGTGTAATAACGTGGTTTATTAACTATTTAATACCTATGTGTAAAAGTGCGCAAATGTGGGAAAATGAACAAAACCACTTGATGTAGCCTCTCGGGATCTTCTACAAAGTCCACTGAAAAAGTTTCAGTAAATAACCACCATTTTATTGAGATTATATTTCATCCCATATCATCTTATCTCCTTTCATTTAATTAGATGCTAATTAATTAATGTTCTAAATTAATCAACTTCATTTCATTTCACTTCATATTATCATTTACATAACAAAAATAATAAAAGATTAGGCTGTATGGCATGATACTTCTGTCTTTCAAGTTGGAAAAATAGAACTACTACTAATTACTACTGTCAGTGTCAACAGTCAATTTTGTCTTTCATAAAAATAGTACAAATTACAGTGTGCTTATCTATTTTAAATTACATTTTAACTGCATAAAACAGAAGAACAAATTACAAAACTTACCCAAATTTATTCGTTAATAAGAAGAGTAACCGCTACAAATATTTGTGGGCCTATAATAAAAAGTGGAAAGGTATCCTGAATGACCTCAACTATTTTCCTTGAAAACATTTTCAATGCTTTTCATTACATCAATAGTGTTTTTTTATGTTTTTTATTTAAATTTCATATTCCAATTTCATTTTCTACCCAACTTTAATTTTACTATCTGTTTTGATGTTTTAGATGCAGTTGTCAGCAGATCCACGTCGCGCTGACAGAGAACGTCGCTATAAACCACCTCCACCCACTTCTGCTCCAGCAGAAGACCTAACCACAGATTATATGAATATTTTAGGTAATTTACTAATAGTCCTACTATTTAATTCTGATCCTTCAGCAACAGTTGTGCTTGGGAAAGGGTATTTGGGTCATTCTCAAGGAATATGCAGTGCGGAAAGGATGTTTTGAGCAGACAGACAACATTTAAAGTACATGTGCACTGTTTTGTCTGTACAAGCTCTGACCCAGAGTGGTATTACGAGGGTATTGATATAAGGAGCCAAGATATAAGGTCTATGCTGAACATATCAACTTGTGCAATTTAAATTAAAAAGAGATGTAACCCATTGAAATTTAATAAATCATATCGACGCTTGAAAAGCAAACATGACTAAGCGACAATAACTGCTTTGTACATAAATAATGACAATAACCATATTCGATGCGCAAAAAAATATGTTTCTAGATCTATTAAAATCATTTCAATCCTACAGCTACTAGCTAGATTCTCCTACAGCTAGATTCGTTAAAATAAATTTTGTTTTCAGGTATTTCAACTTTAAATTAGTCTACTGTAAAGTTCACGCATTGTCGCTTAGTCATGTTTGCCTTTCAAGGGTCGATATGTTACAAATGTTAAAAAACATAATAATAAAGGAAAGCAATATGTAGTGTAAATGATAAAATAAACTTATATAAATAAATTTTCTTTTGTTTCAGGGATGGTATTTTCAATGTGTGGCTTAATGATGAGATTGAAATGGTGCGCGTGGACAGCTGTATTTTGTTCCAGCATCAGTTTTGCAAACTCAAGAGTTTCCGATGACACTAAACAGGTGACTATACTTAAATGTATTTCAACAAATAAGTTTATTCTATTTGGAGAAGAAGGAAGTTATCTTACAATCTTGTGATAAGAGTATACTACTGCCGATTCACTGTTCACTTCCTGTATCAAACAATATTATAATGTTAATACTGTAAATTAACAGTTCAACCTATTAACTCTGCCTTGTGAATTTTTTTATACTGTAATATTAAATTTACAATTGCAAATTTTACATGTTAAAATCAAGAAAGGCTACTTGTGTTAATCTCCATTCATATCGCACCAACAAGTTCTGTATCAAGAACAAAATATTGTATGTATGGGAGTAGGCAGATATTATACAAGTCGTTGTTTTCTAATTTGACAATATATAATTGATTCTCAAAAACCACCAGTTTGATTTTCATACTTTTTTGTTTCAGATTGTGAGTTCCTTCATGTTGTCCATTTCAGCAGTAGTAATGTCATATCTTCAAAACCCTGCACCAATGACACCACCTTGGGCAGCTCTTACTACATGATAATATAGAATAAACATATAGTTTCTGTTAATTTACAAAAAATAAAAGAATCACTGTTGATCTCTTGTAGTATTACCATTTTAATTCCAACCTGAAATGCTTGAATTATTTGGTCAAACAACGTTCGCGCCATCTAAACATAAAAGACATATCATCATTCTCCTGCCCTTCTCTCTGTCACCTGGGTTCTGCGCAACAGGTTTTCTCCTTTCATACTCTTCTATCATATACCATTTCTACACTCACTCCACTCTTGCACATTTCGTCTTTCACGCAATCCATCCATTTCTTCTTAGGTTTACCTCTTCCTCTCTACCCTTCCACATTCATACTTAACACACTCTTACCAACCTCATTTTCATTTCATCTCATCACCCATATACCATCCCAAACGCGCACTTCTCAACTTCTGTCAGGTGCCACTTTCAGATTTCCTCTAACATATTCATTCCGTATTCTATCCATTCTCGTTACTCCACACATCCATCGCTACATTCGTTTCTCTGCTGCATGCTATCGCCTTTCATCCTAAACATAAAAGACATTATATTAATATTGTTACATTGCACCTTTAAAGTTTTCATAATTTCACTATTTTACAAAAATATTGTTTCATATTTATTCTTTTTTTTTTTTATTGCTTAGATGTGTGGACGAGCTCACAGCCCACCTGGTGTTAAGTGGTTACTGGAGCCCATAGACATCTATAACGTTAATGCGCCACACACCTTGAGATATAGTTCTAAGGTCTCAGTATTGTCACAACGGCTACCCCACCCTTCAAACCGAAACGCATTACTGCTTCACGGCAGATATAGGTGGGAATTATTTCATTTTCAAAAAATAGTCAAATGAACCTGTGTATTCAAAACTGAATATGTATGAGCTTAGTTCCCTTTGCCTGGCCAACTGGACACAACAAACCAAATTTGTCCAAATTCTACTGTCTGAATCATAGATTATAGATTACTAAAATTGTCCATAGACAATACACAATTTAATTGAGAATATTGTCTGAATACAATCTGGAAGTGTGAAAAACTAAGTTGCTATTGATATTAATAAAAGTAAGTAGGTATCAATTTATATTTATCTACTACCAAAGATAGAAGCAATGTTTTTTAATCATGAGTTTGCGTTTGTATATAAAATTAAGTAAAATAATTTTGTTAAATAGGTTAGAAACCTAAAGTGTGGGCTTCTTCTGAAATTATTAAAAAATAAAATTACATTCTTATTAATATGAAACAATAAAATCTGAATTTTCTGCGAAAGATTGTGCTGTTGTAATGAAGGTTTGTACATACTATGCCTATGAACTTTTCATTTAGGTTTTAGGAACTGGGCAATTAATTTCCAAACATTTCAACACTTATGATCTTTTGCATCAAGCCAAAAATTTGAAAAAGAAAATGTTCTCTTTCATATTTGTATTACCTACTTCATAGTTAATAAATGTACTCAAACTATTCAATTTAACATTACAGAATGCCTCCAAAAAAGGTTGAAGGGCCTGAAAAAAAACCTCTTATTGGAAGAGTGGGAACTAACTTAAAAGTGGGAATAGTAGGTGTTCCCAATGTTGGAAAATCTACATTCTTCAATGTTCTTACCAAGAGTCAAGCAGCAGCTGAAAACTTTCCTTTCTGCACCATCGACCCTAATGAGAATAAGTATCTAATATAAAATAATAAAGTTAAATTAATATTATATTAGTCAATAAACCACTACTACATAATAGTCTGCCAAATACAGAACTACCGAGAACACTGTTTAAACACATCTGTACTTAAGTTAGTCTCCAAATTAGTGTGTGAATGGTGAAATGACAATAAGCATAAAATAGAAGAATCTCACTGCGTTACACCTGTAAACAAACATGAATGTGCTGCTTCTTTGTTTGACTTTTTTTTTCTGTTTTCGATCATTCCGAGCATCTTGATATCTGAAACTTAAAGCAGTTGACATTAAATCTACTGCAAAATAATCCACCATCTATTCTCTAATTATCTCTAATTATTTGTAAAGTATAAAAGTCAAAAACATAATTTGTTGGTGAAGTTTTAAACATTCATAGCTCTGAAAAAAGTAGATTTAGCATAAAGAAGACTAATCATATGAAGAAAAAGTTCAAGCCCAGTGTAATTCCTGTTGAAGCAGTTATTATTGATATCAATTAATGGTCCTGGCACACCACACTATGTGAAGATGCTACTACTATGAGGATTATATTATAGAACAAATATTTTTTTTTTCATAAAAATATATAAAAGGTTTTACTCATAAAAGTAAAAGATGAAAAAAGTTATATGACAGGAAAGTTTGACATAACAAGTCACTAAACTTAAATGAATTTAAATAGTATTAGTAATTATAGAAGTAAAGTTATTGAAAATTATACAAATGTCAATTAATATCAAAGAGAACAATAGTAAATATGATGTGTTGGACTCTAATGGTGTCAAAGACATTAAAATAGAGAAAAATGCTACATATAGAGGTCCAATTGATATTATTTATAAACTGGCGAGGCCCATAGAATTCAAACATGGTGTACCATTAGGTGCAACAACAGTAGGGATAAATAACACAGATGCGCCACTTCCAAGAGAAACGAAGTATTATACAGCATGGAATGATTTAGATGCACAAGAAATATACCTCAATACTAAACCAACTTGTTATCTTATAGTTGGTAAGCCTGGTTCCGGTGCCTATTCTCTTGGTGAAGCCTTAGCTAAAAGGTTAAAATGTATTCATTTGTCGCCCTTGACTATACTAAGAGATGAACTCGAACAACAAGGCCCAACTGGAATTTGCCTAGATTTTAATATGCGACATAATATGAAATGCATATTCAATATACTTCTGTTAATTTTAAAAAAGAAACTAGAATCTCCAGTTGTTCAACACAGAGGCTATATATTAACAGGCTTTCCATTAATTAGTAACAAAACTGATTCCCGATTAGTAATAACTTCACAACATGGTGAAGAAGCTCTTAATACATCTTCAGAAATTTGTAATTTTCTTGTAAATAATATAAAAAGAAAAGAAAAGAAAGGCTCTATTGTTCAAAAGACAAATACTTCATCATTCATTGAAATGGAAGAGGAAGAATTAACTGAAACACTTGAAGAGGAACATGAACATGAGGAAGCAATCGAAGAACAGGAAGAATTACCTAAAGAATTTCCAAAATCTATGTTAGAGTTTTGCTCAAACATAGTCTTCAATCAGAAAACCCATATTTGTGATAATGAGTCTACATTTCTAAAGCAATTTGAAGAAATATTTAATTTGGATTTATCACCAGATGTCATTATCAACATTACAAGTCCTGATTGTGATTTGATAACTAAGAAGTCTTCTAAATATTTCAACTATTTAAATAGTCAAATCGTAATGGAGCCATTCAATAATAATCCAGTTTCAGAATCCAGATGGCCATCTAAATACACAGTAAAAGACTTCATTAACCCTTTTGATAGTCATATTTTTAATCCAAAGTACATGTGCAGGCAGCCATACAACTTCAAACTGCATTCAACACAACAAATGTGTAATTATAAAAATACAATAAAATCGGCGATTGACAAAAAACTTGAAGAATATGGTTACAATGCTATAAAATTAGATTCAAGAATGTCTCTTCATGAAATGATTCATAACGCAATGGAAAGATTGATCTTAATACCTAATAACTCCGTTCTAATTCCAGAACCATTATATTTAGATGAGCCATCTGACAATATTGAAGATTTCACAAAATCAATTGAACAACTAAACATTATAAATAGTTGTGGAGTGAACTTTCATAGGTATATGTCGCCTTGGAATTTTAGATGTCCAGTTGAACTAAGAAAGAGGAAATCTATGAAAGGAAACTCTAAATTTGCTGTAACATTCTTTAAGCATGTTTACTGTTTATCCTCTTTTGATGCTATGCTACAGTTTTGTAAAAATCCACGCCCTTATTTAAAGTTAGAATATTTAGAACCTACTTGTAGAATAATAATAGTAGGAACAAAATCTTCAGGGAAAAGTATGATTGCTCAATGTCTTTCTTGGATATTCAACACGCCTATTATATGCTATAAAACTTTTTTAGAACAGCAAAAGTCCAAAAAGTACTTTGATTTTTCTAAATCTATCCTGTCAAGTATCAGTGCTAAAATAGAAGACGACCGTTTTTCTCAGTGGCAGAGCGCCGAAATAGAGAGATATCAAAAGATTGAAATGTGGTATGATACTACCGCAAGTATTATACAAGAATATTTATGGCTACAATCAAATATGGAACCAAGACAAAATGAAACGATTTCCCTCAATCAAACGGAGCAAAGAACAAACGCAATAGTTTCTGTAGAAAACACTGACCTAACAGATAATATAAAACGACTTGAATATCTTCAGTCGGAACTTTCTTTTCTGCCATTCGAAAATGATGAAGAGCAATTAAAACGTGCTCTTGATGACAAGCAATTTTTATGTCAATTCATTCCTGCAGAACTAAAAATATCTGCAAGAAAACCCGAGATGCCTATGATCGGCGATGAAGACGTTTCTAAAGCTGTGGCGGAATTCATTGTAGCAAATGATCTCCAAAATGAAGTTGAACCAACAAATGAGGAATTAATAAATGAAATTATTAACATCACATCTAGTGATAACGAAAGTAACAAAACTGATTTAGATTCTAAATATAGTAAATATATCATTGATGGGTTCACCACAAATCCTGAATGTTGGGAATATCTCATTACGGCGAAAAGTTTGCCAGATTATACTATAGCACTTGTGGAAAATAAAGAAATAGACTCCCAATTAGCAAAGTACTATTTTAACATCGAAAATAGTGTTAAAAACTACGTCGAAAAATTTTCACTAGCTCAAGATCCACTAATAACTCAAAAAATGATTTCCGGTGAAGTACCAGATAAAATAAACAGTTCTCTAAAAATTGCTCACGATAATGAACAAGTTGTACGAGATCAGACCGAAGATGAGACTACACAAATGAATACAATTTTTGATGAAACTGCTTTTACAACTGCCCTTAGTGAATCTATTGATAAATTTAAAGAAGAATGGGATGTTCTGAAGACGCGACTTGATGAATTTTACAAAGGTTATATTGAAGTGGAATTGGAAACGAAATCTGACGTGGAAATAATCGATGAAGTTTTATTAAAATTACGTAAATGTTACTTTGCACCATGCGAGCCTTGTTATGAAAATGAAAGTCGTGATAGTATTTCAGATACTTTCACTAAAGATGTGATGACAAATAAACCAAGCTTTGTCTCTGAAACTAACATTTATTGTCCTGTAACATACTACGATTATGGTGTGTTATGGGAGGGTAAGAAAGACTTTTCATTGCGGCTTAATAATCAAATTTACAGATTTTGTAACGAGGAATTTTCAGTTTTGTTTCAAAAAGATCCTGGTCGATATCAAGTCTTAAAGACTCCATATAAAAAATTGCCTCCTTTGAGAATTTGTGTAATAGGTTGTATCGGCTTGGGTAAAACAACATTGTCTAAATATATAGCAAAAGAATTAGGCCTAATACACATTGATTTCGTTGAAATACTAAATGAAGAATTGGTCCCTAAACATTTTAAAAAAGTTGGACGTAAATATGAAAATAGTTTTACTGATAACCCTATTGATGATGAAGGAGCTGTCGAATACCAGATGGACGAAGAGAATATGAATGCATCCCTAGTAAATGTTTTGTACAATGAAACTGAAATAAGGTCTATAATATATAACTATTTGGAGAAAGGTATATCTATACCTTCGACTCTAATGCATAAAATTCTCAAAAAGTTGTGGTTTGAGGAACCTTTCGTAAAAACAGGTTTCGTATTAGACGGGTATCCAAAGACTCCTAATGACGTTAATGACATGCTTACATTTTTATGCATTCCCGATTTAATTATTGAATTGGAAGGAACTTCAGTAAACACGATTGATCGTTTATCGCCAGAGATGATTAACACTTGGAAATTGCAGCTGAACGAAGCCAAAGCTAATGCTAGAGTAAAATTAGAAATTGAAAAAAAAGAATGGATGAACTTTATTACGAAGAATGTTGTAGGTAAATTAATACTTGAAGATTTACTAGATAATGTACCTCATGTAGATAATGTACTGGCTCCAACTATGAAACCTCTGAGTACATCTTCGATGGAGAGTGTTATAATAGACGCTCACCCATCTGGATCGTTTAACGTTGATGCCAATTTATTTACTATTTATAACCAGATCGTTGAAGAGTTTCCGGAACCTGAAGATCAAAATATTTGGGAAAAATCTGACGAAGCTCGCGAAAAAATAGATTCCAGGCTAGAAAGTGTATTTGAAACTGAATCTGAAAATATTCAAGCTCTTAAAGATTTATTATCGGAACAAAATATAAAACTAGAGACTGTTGATGCTACAAAGTCTTTTGAAAAAGTGATGCGTACAGCATTGTCTAAACTAAACGATTTAAGAAACAGAAACATTTCGTTTCTTGAAGAGACGTATGTAATCGATTTAGACGTAGCAGAAATATTGTTGGGGGCAGGATTTTATTTTCAAAGTAAATTTCATCGCATGTGTCCAGTGCAAATATACGACAGTCCGCATATTATATTAAATCCTTACAAATTAAGCAAGAAAAAAGGAACACTATATCCTGTAATTCACCGATCATATATCTATTTTGTTAGTAGCATAGATAACCTAATAAAATTTCGAAATAATCCTATCAAATACGCTGATAGTAACACGATCATTGAATATCGACATCATCCTTTAAAAATTGCTATTATTGGCCCTCCAAAGTCGGGTAAGAGTATGTTGGCAGAGAAAATATCCAAACAATATGGGTTACTTTGTATCTCGAGAGGAAAAGCAATACGTGATGTATTAAATAATCTTTCCTGGACCAAATTGGCCTCGAAGATGAATTCGGTTCTGATAAGAGGCGAAATATTAAATTATGACTTACTAATGAGTGCTGTACAAACGGAGGCCATTGATCATAGAATTGTTACACATGGCTTTGTTTTAGATGGTTTTCCTGAAACACCCTCGGAAGGCATTGAACTTTGCAAAAATAAATTGTATCCTAACATTATATTTGATATTTCTAGTACGAAAGCCAAAATAATTGAAAACTGTCGTTGTGAAAACTATTTAGATATCATCAAACAGAAACCACATTTCCCAGAAATTCTCATTGAAAAGCGTTACTCTATTTGGAAAGAAAATTGTAACAAAATTAGAGATTGGATTGACGAAGATTATCAGAATATTTATGTACTTGATGGAAACAGTACTCGATGGAAATGTTTACAAGATGCACTTAAAATAATTGCCAATTTTAGTAAGGAAATGCATTATGTTTTATCTGCAGGAAAATTGTCAGCTGTACCAGTTGAAGTTTTATGCATATCCAATGATGATTTTAGACAAAATATGTCTAATTATAAAAACATTTGCCCTATATGTTTCCATCAGAACATTTTCCGAAATGGCGGACCCTCTGTTAATAAAAAGGGTGTAGTTTTGTACGATAATACTTTTTTTTGGGTTTGCTCTGAACATATGAAAATGGCAATTGACCGCCCCCATATTTATCTTTGTAACAAAAAAGTTTATATTCCTGAGATTCCAGCTGTCATAAAAACTATTGATCCTATTTTAATATATGAAAATGGTATTTGCATAGTAACATATGCAGAAAACTTACCAGCCCAAAAGGTCAAGAAAGGTAGTGAAAAGATAGCCGTGAATTTTGAAGGAAAAATATATTTATTTTGCAGCGAAATATGCTTAGAAAAGTTTTTGAGAAAACCTTACCTTTACAAAGACGTTGTCGTATTCAAGGAAACTAAATTGTTTCCCAAGATAACAATAGATAAATTACCTGATCTAGGTTATTTGGAACAAACTATTTCTACCATATTAACTGAAGCGTGTTGCCATGTTAACGTCATACGGCCAAAATACCCTGGTCTTGATATTCAAACATCGGGCTTAATATATGTAGCATTGTATTTAAAAATTCATAATTCAAAAATCAATAAAGATTATTTGACTTCATATAAAAAAAGCATGCGTAGATATGAAGCAAGGTGCAAATTGCTTTTGGACATTGGACTAAAATTAAGGTCCATGACGAATCCATTTGCACAGTATCTAGAATGCTGTAGCGTAAAACGCATAGATTCTGGTACAGTCGAGAAGCCATCAAGTGTATCCAGTTCAATTAATTCATAATGTGAGCATTGTTAAGAAGTAGTTTATTGATGCGATTAAATATTGTTATTTTTATTCGTGTTTTAATTTAACAGTAGACTGAGAAAAGAAATCCATGTGAAACGTTCCAGAGATATCTAACCATGCTCTTTCGGTTTCAGCACGTAGGGTACCTGTACCTGATGAAAGGTATGACTACCTATGCGAATATCATAAACCAGCAAGGTGAGTTCTAAAAACGTNTAAGAAGTAGTTTATTGATGCGATTAAATATTGTTATTTTTATTCGTGTTTTAATTTAACAGTAGACTGAGAAAAGAAATCCATGTGAAACGTTCCAGAGATATCTAACCATGCTCTTTCGGTTTCAGCACGTAGGGTACCTGTACCTGATGAAAGGTATGACTACCTATGCGAATATCATAAACCAGCAAGGTGAGTTCTAAAAACGTTACCAGGTAAAAATAATGCGTAATTCCATAGAATAATAAATTATGCGCAAGTATTACAAATTGAAAAAGTAGTATCAGAAACGAGTTGCAAGTTTACAAACAATTGGGGATAAGCTACCCTATATTTTTCTATTTAATATACATGTAATTTTAATATTACCACTCAACGCAAAACAAGTTTGTTTTTGAATATATTTTTCTTTTTTCGAATTAAATTTCTTTTTGTTATGTGGATTTTCGAAAATATGTGAAACTATCTATCTATCTTTTGAATTTCAATTACAACTAGGATTTTGTTTAGAATTTTCCTAGACTGCTTCTGCATCGTGTTCATTGTGAATTGTTACGTTAATTAAACGGAGACTGGCTGATCTAAACATCGCTTCAGTTGCTAGGGCTGGTAATTAAAATTGGTCACAATGGTAGTTTTCCAATTACAGAGCATAATGCGACTCAGTGACGCACAATGCCGAATTATGCTGAAGCTTAATTGGAACGTGAATTAGTTTTCAAATGCATCAGCAGAGTGCGCTAAGTTAGTACAGTTTTAATTAACATTGATTATTTCTAAGAAACTACGACGAAACGAAAGCCTTACAATTTTTTTCAACATTAATTATTATTACTAACGATAATATAAACAAAATTTCGATCAATGCCAACTTAAAGAAAAAACACTTGTCAATTTTCTGTCACTGAGTCGGTATCGATTGCGAGTATCACGCGAGAGCAGTACTTTTGAGAGTGCTCAATTGTGCGAAGCGTTGCGGTAGTTGGAACATTCAACGTTAAGCATTATGCCGCATAATGCGCTCTTGTGCTGTAATTGGAAAACTACCATAATGTACAACACAAACAATACTAATATCTGTATGTACACTCATGTCGAGAGCCACTGTAGTAAGAGAAAAAATCTGATTACTGATTACAATTTTGCTGCATATACATATTTGTTGCGTGTTTAATTACGAAATACCCTAAATAATTTAGCACTACTTTCTGACCTTCTGTTTATTATCTTGAGTGAATGTGATTTCGACTCGCACACTGCAACCTTGTCGTCCCAAATAGAAGGTGGTTTACTGGTGGTAGGACCTCTTGTGAGTTTACTGGTGGTAGAACCTCTTGTGAGTCTGCGCGAGTAGGTACCACCGCCCTGCCTATTTCTGCCGAGTAGCAGTAATAGGTTTCGGTTTGAAAGGTGGGGCAGCCGTTGTAACTATATTGAGATCTTGGAACTTACCTATATCTCAAGGTGGGTGGCGCATTTACGTTGTAGATGTCTGGGCTCCGGTAACAATTTAACACCAGGTGGGCTGTGAGCTCGTCCAACTACCTAAGCAATAAAAAAAAAAATAGGTGCCATCCCGTAAGATTTTGCCATCCAAAACTTCTGTTACGTCTCTCGATTTATTAGCGCTATTATTGTTGGACGTATTCTTTAGATACGAAATTTGGATACGCTGTAATTGGTCTAAAATATAGTCGATTATTTGCATTACTGTAATTGAATATGCAATTTCGAAAAGGGCACATGTCGCATATTTTGTCAAATACGTTTTTTCATATACCTACATGTAGTTTTGAGGCCTACCTACACCCATTTTATAATAATTCCAGTAATTTTCAATCAATTGCTAATTAACACTAAAATATATCTCAAAAGTTAATATTTTAAATTTTACACTGTTTTAAAATAATCAGTTTTTTTTTCATTTCCTGAACATTTTACATTTTCAGAGATGTGCCTTTTTCGAATTTGCATATTCAATTGAATATGGAGTACGTTTATTAAATTATTTACAGCAAAGTGCCAGCTTTCTTGAACGTAGTGGACATAGCCGGTCTCGTGCGCGGCGCTGCTGAAGGCCAAGGATTGGGAAACGCCTTTCTGTCCCACATCAAAGCTTGTGATGCTATTTTTAACTTGTGTCGTAAGTATCGGTTTGTTGCCATTCTTTTGACAATTTTAATATATTATTTCACAGCTTACAATTACCTGAATATGCAAAAGGAACGATAACTTGAACCTGAAATCGAATTTGGGAGAATGTTCTAGAACCAGCAGCAAAAGAATACTCATTTGCTAATTTAAGGCTCCATAATTTAATTTCGAGCTTCATATTTTTGAAACAGCTATCTTATGCGAATTTATCTGTTGGACTCCACGTGTCAGTGCTCAAATTAGATATAATGGTAAAATTAAAGGATTAGTGCAATATATATTTTCCACCGCAAACGAAGCGAATTAATAAATCTAAGGTGAAAAACCAAAAGGGAAAATTAAATGACAATGAAAGTAAAGACGAGCTAACTCACAGGTCTTCTTCTAGAAAACTAGCAATCGAAGGAAATTAGTAATGGATTGTTAAAATTTAACGATATCTAATAATAGTTTTAATGATTATTTTTGTTAATATTTACAAAGAAGAATCAACTTTCGTATTTTGAAAACCTTACCATTTTAATGTGAAATTTATTAAAAATGGGAACATCATCGGATATTTATGGATAGACTTAATGCAGTACCTAAGAAAAGATAGTTTGCATTTTTTCATTTTATAACAGGTGCATTCGATGATGAAGACGTCATCCATGTTGACGGTGACGTAAATCCGGTAAGAGACTTGGAGACAATAGCGGAAGAGCTACGCTTGAAGGACGAGGAGCAACTTCTGCAGCATATCGAGAAACTGGACCGAGTGGTCAACAGGGGCGGCGAAAAGAAACTTAAACCTGAATACGTGCGTACTAATCTTATACTATAGTAGATGCATTTTAAACTGAGTCGCACTGACAGTAGGAATGGGCACGCAATGCAACCCGTTATCGATACTTAGCAACCTGCGCACGCGGGGTCGATGCTTCATCGTGATCATTACGATCTATTCAGTTTCTCTATGATTACGTCGAACGAAACAAACATTTTATCTTAGAAATTAAAATCTTTTATTTTAAAATAGCGAAAAATTCTTCCTATTACTACTTAACGTAATTTAGCATATCGACAGTACCTATCCCGCTATCGATATTTTTTTGCTTAGATGGGTAGACGTGCTCACAGCCCATCCGGATTTTTTTTTTATTGCTTAGATGGGTGGACGAGCTCACAGCTCACCCGGTATTAAGTGGTTACTGGAGCCCATAGACATCTACAACGTAAATGCACCACCCACTTTGAGATATAAGTTCTAAAGTCTCAAGTATAGTTACAACGGCTGCCCCGACCTTCAAACCGAAACGCATTACTGCTTCACGGCAGAAATAGGCATGGTGGTGGTACCTACCCGCGCGGACTCACAAGAGGTCCTACCACCAGTAATAATAAATAGTACCTAGATTTAAGAAAAATAATAATATCTTAAGTATCCTTTACGGTGTATTACAGGATTCCCTGGCTAAAGTCAAGACCATTCTAGTTGATGAGAAGAAACACATTAGATTCGGCGATTGGAGCGCAGCTGATGTGAGTGTGGTTTACATTCGGATGCGTTAAAAAATTTTTTTTTTTCGAATCATCTCATATCATTCACAATCAGTCATAATGTTGAAGCTTTTATTTATCCTTACAAGACATAGATAATTGTAATCATAAAAAAAATGTAAAAAGATATAAAAAAAATGTTGATTGTAAATAGTGTTTGTGCTCATTGTGCTGCTGTGAGCATTGAATCAAGTAGAAGTGGCATAATTAGTAAAATAGTCGCAGCAATGGGAACGCAGTAAAAAAATAATAATTTTCTTATATAGAAAATGGACACACGAAAAATTAAAATAATCTTTTGTTTTTACAGATTGAAGTTTTAAATAAATACCTGTTCCTGACTTCGAAACCCGCTCTATACCTCGTTAATTTATCTGAAAAGGACTATATTAGAAAAAAGAACAAATGGTAAGAATATAAATATGATTACTTCTGAGATATTTATTTAAAACCGTATCCTGAAGCAATACACCTGGGTAAAGTTTCCTTTTTAAAAGAAAACAATTGATAAATGGCGCATCTAATTACAGTAAGAATTTTTTTAGCAATTTCAATTTTTTTACATTAAAAATAGAATGTGAACAGTGTATAAGTAAATATTACAGTCCATTGTTTTCAATATTCAAATCTTAACCTGCACTTAGATAAGCTATAGTGCTGTGAAACATGTAAAAATGTATTATTTACCAATAACATAGATGTACCTAGTATTTATATTTTTAACATTAACTTGTTTCATTTATCACTACAGGTTACCAAAGCTCAAAGAGTGGATCGACAAAAACGACCCCGGCTCTCCTCTGATTCCATTCTCTGGAGTGTTGGAATCTAAATTGCTGGACATGGATCCGACTGAACGTGTCTCTTACTTGAAGGAACACGGCATAACGAGGTGAGAGACAATTATCACAGCACTAAAATATTTTTAATTTCTACAATGACATCAAAATGTCAAAGTATATACCTAATAAATAACAAACAACGACTTAGTTAATATTTGTTGGTGATATAAGTAAAAAATAATTGTAAGGAAGAAATTAGTATTTTTTTTATACATTTTTTTATTGCTTACATGGGTGGACGAGCTCACAGCCCTCCTGGTGTTAAGTGGTTACTGGAGCCCATAGACATCCACAACGTAAATGCGCCACCCATCTTGAGATATAAGTTCTAAGGTCTCAAGTATAGTTTACAACGGCTACCCCATCCTTCGAACCGAAACGCATTACTGCTTCACGGCAGAAATAGGCAGGGTGGTGGTACCCACCCGCGCGGACTCACAAGAGGTCCTACCACCAGTAATTACTTAATTAACTTTTATTACACGATGTTATTCCTTCACCGTGGAAGTCAATCGTGAACATTTGTATAGTAACAAAAAAGTTGACTTCGTTAAATAAAAAAAGCTGTATCATAGACCCCTTATTTCAGGATTTTTTTCTAGATAATTTTATGTATACTTTAATTTTTTTTTGGGCGGTCTCTTATCTTTGGAAAGCAAAGCATTATTATATTATATTGTTCATAAAACTGAGACTAGTCGAGTAATTTATGTAAGTAGTTTGAGGACATATTGTATTAAGTATCCATCGGCATTAGCTTAGTCACAGGAATTGAGTTTTTGTCGAATTTTATTGCAAACTTTAGATTTAATTGCTCGTAATCGAATCAATGAGTGCGTTTGTATTTATTAAAAATATGCTATAACCGAAATTGTTTTAGTGCATTGGACAAGATCATTGTTCAAGGATATAAGGCTCTGCAATTGGAGTATTTCTTCACAGCTGGAGCAGATGAAGTCAAAGCCTGGACAATTCAGGTGCATTAACAGATAACCTTCTGTGAAAATCTATATCATTAGCTCGTAGTAATTTTTAATTGTCTACGGAAGCACATAGACAACGCGAAAACTGCCACCCTCTTTGAGACAAGGTTACAGTTTCCATGGCTGTAGGGGCTCACTTATTACAATAGCTTTATTACCAAATCTTCCTACCTGACCTCTTTTAATTATTATCTTTAGTACTGTTGGTGAAATAATTGGTGTCATGTCGTCTTGTCTATTTACATTCCGGAGAAATCATGCCTTTACATATGATTGCTTGATAAAATGAAGTTTGCAAATATCGTTTAAAAATTAGGGTTTTCTGACTTACCCTAACCCAAAAAATATTACTCGACAAATTGTCCCATGTATCAAACTAAACTTAATAAACTATAGAATTGAAACTGATTAATTGTTCGACAGAAAGGTACAAAGGCTCCTCAAGCCGCAGGACGTATCCACACCGACTTCGAGAAGGGTTTCATCATGGCCGAAGTCATGCATTTCAAGGACTTCAAGGAAGAGGGTACCGAAGCTGCGTGTAAAGCCGCCGGAAAATACAGGCAACAAGGTAAAAACTATGTGTTTTTTTATTGCCTAATTGGGTGAACCAACTCATCTAGTGTAGAATAGTTACTGCAGTCCGTAGACATCACAACGTTGTTCTGCCACCAACCTTGAGGCTTGGGTAGAATTATGGAAGTTGTTACAACAATATGATTATAATAAGAATTATTGAAAGTGTACAAGTAAACGTACTTAAAGAATGATTTCCACGAAGAATAATCATTTATAATAAAAATCAAACCCGTTTTTTTTAATTTGCATAATTACTAATATTGAGATATAAGCCTAAAGTTGTGAAGTCCGGCATTCACGTTGTGATAATTCGATGACCATTTAACGCTAGGTCGGCCGTGATCTGATTTAATCGCAATGAAAAAGTAATAATTCAATTCAGAGTGTATATTATACATAATAATAAAACAATATATATTTTTTTTATCGATAGGTCGTAATTACGTCGTCGAGGATGGCGACATCATCTTCTTCAAGTTCAACGCGGGCGCCGGATTGAAGGACGCCAAAAAGAAATGACGCGACAAGGTTCTCCTGCTTCTAGTGCACATGCTGTACTTCAATCTCGTCATTTACACTCTACTACACGTCGCTTAAGCTTAACGATTCAACAATAACAACATCTATTTATAATAAACATTTCTCTTAAGTAAATGAAATAAAGCTTTATTGATGTTTGTATGTTGTGATTTAATTTCGTGAAACATGATTTTTTTTTATTGCCCTTGTAGGCGCACGAACATACGGCCCACCTGATGGTGAGTGGTTACCGTCGACCATGGACTTCAGTAATGCCAGGGGCAGAGCTAAGCCGCTGCCTACCATATTATAGCACTTCAACTAGTTCTTCAGTACGAGCGACCCTTCCGTCTTGGTCCTCGGCGCTCGCATCGTCAAACATCATCTCGAGGATAACTTTGGTCTGTTTCAAACAACGCTTCACGTTGATTTGCGACAGCGCGTCTTGTTCGGTAACCGGTGCCAATTTTTCCTTGTCTTTATCGGATTTTTTTAATAATGTGTTTAGAATGTAAAAAACTCCCTGGACAGCGGCCTCTTCCCATTCCTGTATGGAAATAATAAAAAATCTATCTATATAATAATATATAAAAACGAATTGCTGTTCGTTAGTCTCGCTAAAACTCTAGAACGGCTGGACCGATTTGGCTAATTTTGGTCTTGAATTATTTGTGGAAGTCCAGAGAAGGTTTAAAAGGTAGATAAATATGAAAATGCTGGAATTAAATAAAAATAAAAATTTTGTTTTTCCTTTGATGTGTCCCCCGTCGGACGGATTCCTTTTGTTTGTTTTATTTTATACAAAAGGTTATTAATCGATTGACGCACTACGAAGTCTGCCCGGTCAGCTAGTATCTAATAAAATAAACTAACTTGCATAATCCAGTCTCAAATATTTCCAATCCTACCCACAGAATACGTAGTCAATAAAAACTTAATTATACCTTTAGTCCGGTCTGGAATAAATCAGGTTGACAACAGTTATAATACATCGTTTAATGAATATCCTTAAATATATTCACCTGGTAATCTTCATACAAGGAATTGACGGACATCATCTCTTCTATCAATTTCATTTTTAGATTGTCGTGCGTCACTTGTTTTAATATACAAAGAATCAATCGGCCGACGGTGCTCAAAGTACTACCTAGACTGATAAGTAAATTGATTCGAACTTCGTTAAATATCTGTACATTATTTAAATATAATGGAAAATACAAACGTGATTCGAATATAAGTCAAAAACAGCACCAAACAAATATTAAAAAAAATATCTCAAATATTATGTGTATAGTCTATGGCAACGAATTTAGTTTTAAAATGACGAATCCACAAGAGCGTGGTGGGAGCATATCGCTATCTCATTCCCGCATTAACGTCATAATATCGTCTTGAACCAGTACGAGCATATTTTTATTATTTACCTCCGCAGCCATATCTAAAAGGATTCTAACTAATGAATGGTATGGATTCATATCTAAATCATATTATTCTTATCGTTTTAAGTATTTGACAATTTTGTATTGTTAAATCTTCAGTATAAAAATGGAATCCACTTCCCGTTATCATCAGAAGCGATTAATTACTTACTTGCAGACAGTGTCTTTACATTTCACTATTTCTTGAACCGTGCTAACGAGTCGTTGATGTGTATCTTTCATCAAGAACTCTAGAGATTCGCAATCGCCTGGGGGCAACGACCCGTACTGTACGAGTAGTTTCTTTTGAATTAAAGTGAATTGTCCGTGAAGTGTCATCAGCTCATCCTGTTTTAAACGTATAGATCAGCTATTTCTAATTCTAGTTAACTTCAAGTCTGACAGAAACATTTTAAATTTCATGACATAGGACTATAGGAAATGGCATAGGAAGATGATTTTCCGATTAAAGAATCAAATCGGTAGAACGCGTATAATATAGTTGTCGGCAGTGCGTATTATGTACCGACACGGGTAGCTTAATTTAGATTTCGACTTGATGTCACAAGGTGGGTGCCGTCACTCAGTTTATGATGTCTAAATCTATTTATTTTGTTTATTTCATCTCTTGCTTTACAAAACAAATAGAAAGATTTTTTATGAGCGCCAATGCGCTACGCGAGAACATGATGTAACAAGCTGCAGCGGTCTCTAATGAACTTATAACACGTATGAACTTATGACTCAAGTATAGTATGAAATGGTCGACGAGTTGAATAGAAATACGTAGCCGAAGATGGCCAGGGTCACATCCCAATACCTAACGATAAATATTAGGAAAAAAAATCTGCGGAGCTTAATCCTCAAGTAGTAGTTAATTAATAAAATAGTGCAACTCCAATTGGAGTTCAATTAATTATCTATTTAGCCCATATTCAATAAAGAGCACTTCCGTTCACAAAGTGTGTCGCAATTGTGCAAATGTCACGCAATTAATCACGGGGTCAACCTTCGATCAACAATAGTAACTATTGTTGATCGAAGGGGTCAACGTTATACTCTTAGTATCTTAAAATACACTAAAATACGCAGTATGGCAACTTTTTTAGTAGTTTTTTTTAATTTTACAGAATCCTAGTACAAACATTTATATACAACACACATAATCTTACCTCAAACCCTTTGAGTTTAATGCGTTCCTTCGCATGTATTTCGATGCTCTTCAGAAAACTATGAAGGAGCTGTTTTTTAAATTCTTTATCATATTGAAAATCAAAACGAAAATCCTTTGTGGACATCCTCCTGTGATGGTCTATTAGCTTCACGAGAAAATGATCCAAAACACTTGTAATTTCCGTAAAATTATTCGCTTCGATTATGTAGTGGTCGTCTCTTATTTTAAGTGTAATTGTATTCTTTGTTGATCTATATCCAAACGTAATGGTATTACCCGACAAATCTTCCCCATTGAAGTCTGTAATATTAATTAAATAAATGAAATTTTCGCTCCTGTCGAGTACATGTACAATTAATGATTTCAGTACCTGTAAATATTCGTGTAAATTCCACAATAGGTTGATTTGTTCTAACACTTAACATATACTGATTTTCCGGTATTATTTCGATAGGTGTACAGTAAAGACTGATTGGTAACAAAACATCACGTGATAGTACGACAATTTTCCCAACGGAATCTGTTATAGTGAACATTATTACTACCCTTGTATCAGAAATATCACAGTGACTGGTCAAGAAAACTTGCGTCTCAATAATTTCCGTGCCGTTCATTCTGTCTAATGAAATTGCTGACTCTGAACAAGCGAACGGAAAACAACAAACATATGATATTTGGACGTTTTGTATAATTTTAGGATCATCGCACGTTATCATTACTATGATAGGGCACATAAGCAAATGTAAGGCTTCGTCTCCTTTAGAAAATTCTTGAAACAAATTTTGAACTGGTTTCCCGACGTCCGCCTTTATATTTATTGTTCGTTCTACTAATGAAAAGCTGGTATCCGCTTCTAAAAACACAAACGATACATTACTTACAGTTGATTTGTAATCTAACAGTAATATGTAAATTATTTGATTTACCGTTTTTATCATCTAAAAGTTTTTGGAAAGCACTTTCAACCTCGTCCAATTCGGCTTGAATCTGTTCCGGATCAATCGATTCGTTGATCATGGCTCTAGCGTTACCGTTGAGATCGGGCTCCGTGCCTAAATAGCCTACGTTTACTATACCAGTATTTGATAAACTCACTATTCCTCCGGGAAGATTTTTTAGGAAACAACGCGCTATGGAAATAACTGGATGTAGTAAATCACACGACCATAGTAAGGTCGTGTTTTCGTATACATATAATTTGCAATCATCTGAAGCTACCATTACTAACATTCGTGCAGTTGGCTCTGAAAATTAAAACAAATTCAAATCACTTCGCTCTTTTATCTTAAGCCAATGCCCCGATGCGTAAGACACTTCTATGTGCTTGTAGTCATGAAACTATATTGCAGTTATATCCTGGAACTATAAATACGCCAATATTATTTTATCATTAATTTTGTACTTAACATGTCATTGTGTTTGCAAACACCCAGTCCACAATGAACTAACAATATCGTCTTATTAAAGTAAACCTATAAAAATTAAATAAATTGGCATAGGAGGAAACAGGTTTGGGAAAATTACCCCTGGAGGAATTCTCACTTTAGGGATATATTAGTATTGATAAAACATTAAGATCCTGAAAGTTTATTCTTTTTAAGTCACTATATTTTGGGGAAAATAAAAAGGTACTATCAAATAGGCAAATATTCGATTTCAATAAAACTTTAGTGTGTTGAAGGGTTATTTCAAGGTAACCCATAATCATATAAAAAACTACGCGAAAATTCGTTATTTCACAAAAAAACTAAGTTTTAAAATGAGCGGGAATTACAAGTACTAACCGTAATACCATCCAATAAGATAACTATTAAAACACATTGGCATATAATCAAATTTTATCATGAATTTCATCAAACCGTTGTCTTGAAAACAGCAAAGATGTCTTTCTCCTAGTGCTATGATACTAGAAAAATTGCTGCTAGTCTGAAAGAAATAATCATGTTTAGTACCAAATCAAATTAAACCGATCACCCTCATGAGCACGAGTGCGAGGCCGTAAGACTCAAACTAGTCGCGTTTGTTTCTGCGTAAGCTTAAAAATAAAAGAAAATAATTTCTACATATTCAATATTATCTGATAATTTGTTACCTGAATGACTTGTATTTGTGTAATTTCTTCACAGGCACTGTACGTCCATTGGGGTACATTTTGTTTATTCTGTCGTAAGCTTAACTCACTGAACTCTCGTAGTTGCTGGTAGCTAACAAGTAACAATCATCGTTTTAAAAAAAATATTGGCAGGATTGGAAAAGAATAGAGATTTTCATGTTCAAAAAATGATTATTTCTTACCTATAAATTTCTAAAACCCAAGTCGACTTACATAAAACAAATGCATCGCAATTTGCAATGTAAGATATCGGTCCAGGAATAATGACATCATTGAAAATACATAGAAATAAAAATGTATCCTGATCAAAGAAGCTTAAACTTCCATCGAGGCCTTGGATACATATAAAATCACGGGTTTTTATATTCCCAAAAGGACCACACGTCAAACTGTCAGCTTTTCTTGTGAACGCATGCCTAACTAATGGTTCAAGTTTATTTTGTTCGCCTAAAATATCAAGATAAAGTATTACCTCCATTGTTTCTTTCATTTCAATATGTAGGACCAAATATCGTAATAGATATACAAACAAACCTGCGTTTGTATGACCTTCCTGTTTAAGTAACTGATAGATAGAGTAGCTTCTCGCATGTAGCACAATTATCTGCCTGTCCGCGATCTCGCTAAACGAACAAAGAAATATTCAAGATTTGATTGAAATTAACTGTTAAAATTATGACGTTGGCAATTATAACAAAAATTCTACAATAGAAAAATTTATTATGAAAATAAGTTCTTGTCTTTCTAAAACAAATTCACGCACCTTACAAATTTACCTGTTTCGATTTGTAATATAACATCTTCCAATTCACTTTCTAAAAGTGTATGTGAATTTTCTTGCTCTATATTAGGTTTAAATACTTTTATTGTCGATTCCTCTGCTAACAATATACAGTCACTGTCACTGTGAGAATTGAATCTGTCCACTTTTAGACTATAAGCGTTTTGGGATCCACTCACTGTCTCCTTAGTGTGGAGACTGTCGGTAGACCACCAATATTTAACTTTAAAGATAGACATGGTAATGTTTTTAGTGTGTATCGGTGTTATTCTGGTTCATCAACAATGTTACACTAATATAGAAGGTAGGTTACTATAGCAACGTATTCATAACAATATGATATTTCATTTAGTATATGTAGTAGATGTTAAAATTAAATATGATCATTATAATATATCTCATATAGGTTTGTTTGAATAGCGTAGCTTAATGTGAAAGCTTATCATGATATCCGTATTCTTACCATACCGTAATATAATAAGCTCACTCGTCAGGTACGAGGTACAGAGGAGACTGGCAAAATCTTAAAAAAGGTTGGAAAATCTCGGTCTGAAGATCAGTCGAATAAAAACTGAGCACATGTTCTGTGATTTAGGTGGTCCTTCATACCTCACGCCAATCACCTTAGATGGTGTTACGCTGCTAGTCTACCCCGAGTTTAAGTACCTCGGCTCTATACTCCAGAACGACTGCAACATAAACCGTGACGAAAAGAACTGAATACACGCTAGTTGGGTGAAATGCCTACAGGTCTCTGTAACAACATGCGATCGTAGAATGCCCTTTACGATGGGAAGTTTAAAAAAACGATTATTAGACCTGTCTTGTTGTATGGATCTGAATGTTGGGCGACGAAAGTAGGGCTTGAAAGAAGAGTGCATGCGGCAGAGATGCGAATGTTGAAATGTATGTGTGGAGTGACAAGAATGGACAAGATAAAATAATGAGTATATCAGAGGAAGTGTGAGCCATAATGACTGATTAATTAAAGAGTGGACGGTTAGTGTGGTATGGACATGTGATGCGTAGGAAGGAGATACATGTGCCTAGGAGATATATGGAAATGGTCATGCAAGGTAGAGGGAAGAAGTCGACTGAAAAATACATGGATGGAGTGTGTGAATGACGATAAGATCTGATAGAGGAGAATGGAAAAAAAATTATGATATGCCGATCCCACCTAGTGGGGCAAGATGGAGACAAAGAAGGAGAATCGTATTCTTAACATAGTCGTTTAAAGCATTTTAAATGTAAAAAAAAATTGAAGTCGTCGTGGCCCGACCGACGCATTCGTATGGAGCGATGCGCCGGTGTTCGAATCCCGCAGGAGGGTACCTATTTTTCTAATGAAATACGTACTTAACAAATTTAATGTGCACGATTGACTTCCACGGTGAAGGAGTAACATCGTGTAATAAAAATCAAACCCGCAAAATTATAATTTGCTTAATTGCTGGTGGTAGGACCTCTGGTGAGTCCGCGCGGGCAGGTACCACCACCCTGCATGTTTCTGCCGTGAAGCAGTAATGCGTTTCGGTTTGAAGGGTGGGGTAGCCGTTGTGACAATACTGAGACCTTAGAACTATATCTCAAGATGAGTGGCACATTTACGTTGTAGATGTCTATGGGCTCCAGTAACCACTTAACACCAGGTGAGCTGTGAGCTCGTCCACCCGTCTAAGCAATAAAAAAAAATAAAAAAATGCTTTTAGAGTAACTGTCTTGCAGGAGCGACCAACAACTATTTAGATTGGAACAGGCTTGTTTAGATACCCGTATCCAGTGCACAGCGAGACACGATTATATCGAGAAACGAAATCTCACTAAGCATCCAAATACGATACCGGTAGATGTACTAGTGTAATTAGTTTAATAGCAATGCAATATTCAATTTCACATAGTGTGGCAATCAGAAAAAAAGCCTCAACGTGGGCTACGCTTGTACCACGACAATAATTCTGTCTCGGCTTACCTTTTACAAAAAAAAATAACATATGTGCAATTCACACGTGTTAGAAGTGAAACCTTCAAAAATTAAAATACAATTATCCTAAATGTCTAAGTATATTAATAGTAAAATTTTGTCGTTAGTAAATAATTGTAAATCACCTTTTATAGTATGAGGTAGCGCTCTCTGTGAATTGATATTTTAACTTGACGTATATCCTAAATTAAAATTCACTACAAGAGGTTTCATACACACGTTAGTATTAAAACAAGTCACAGATGGCGCTGTATTAAAAATAAAATACTTTATACGTATGTTTTAAACGTATGTAGGAATTGAGCATTCTGTCTCACTTTTTCTCTCGATCTTTCTCACTTGACTGCTCCTACCCTACTCTCACTCCATGGCTAGTTGCTTCATGCTACGTTCGCCCTGTCTTACTCTCTCTCAATCGGTCTCGATCGCTCTCTCTCTCTTTTCCGACATTCCGTTGCATACCTGCGTGACGTTACATCTGTAAAAAATTTACCCTCATGCGCCTAAAGAAGTTTCACTTCAAAAAAATACCTTTTTGCTAATTTGGTATATTACTTGAAAGTGCCAGAGTCAAGCAAAAATTATAAAATAAATGTCGGTTTTAAAAAAAAGTAATTTTATTATAGTTCATATATAAATCATTCAATATCATTCATCATAGTATAAATCATTCAATCATTCAATCATCTTATTTCATTCCATAATTAATAGCAGATCAATTTAGTTACATTTCGATCTAGTACAAGGTTCCTAAAAAAATGATACGTTTTTGACCTCTTAACACTGGCCGTTTTCCAATTACAGCACGAGCGCATTATGCGGCATAATGTAATTGGAAAACTACCTGTATGTACTTAACGGTAGTTTTCCAATTACAGAGCACAATGCGACTCAGTGACGCACAATCCCGAATTATACTGAAGCTTAGTTGAGCATTATGCCGCATAATGCGCTCTTGTGCTGTAATTGGAAAACGGCCACTTTATGCTTAACTGTATAGCCTTTTTTTTAGATACCCTATGTTCGTCCACTTTCGCTAATCAATAAAATAAGAGACTATTCAATACGTGGTATTTGGTAGTATCTCTAGTTATCAAAATACTAGATCCAGACTAAATAGTATCATTTCTCATGAGTTCACATAGCTCACATTATAAACAAAAGAGTAGCAGATTAATTATTATATTATTACCTACTAATTGCTAAAAGAGTGGCCTTTACATCATTATACAATAACATTGACTTTATTTGAACATTAAACAAATAACTACAAACCTATCTGGAATAGTGCAAGTGGAAGTGGATGAAAAAACTAAAAGGAAAAACATTGTATCCAACGTCCATAGACTACTTATTTGATTTATTCATTGAACAGCAAAGGAAAAAGCCCACAAGTACAAACCTGAAACAAAAATAGCTAAGCAATTCGCTGCTCCTATTTAGTTTATTTATCAACGACATTTCCCGATTGCCGCGACCCAGTCAAGCTTACTCGCCGAAGAAACAATCGTTCACTACTCGAGTCCTAATGGCAAGTAAACTTCAAAGCGCAGCTGTAACGCTCGAAAAGTGATTCCGAAAATGGCGTATAGATATCAACCATAGAGTTACTATTCTAACTGGAGTGCTTACTTCGTTTGACATAAAAACTAAAAATATACTTTATCTCTATGGCTTAAAGTTTATTTTTAAATAGCAAAAGATGTAAGGAAAAACGGTCTGAAAAGAGAATGATTATTAAGTGGTGGTGTCCCTCTCGCACATTTTACAAACAAAAAGCAGTGTTGCTAGCTTAGAGNTTAACAATGAGTATTAGTGAATGCACATAATATGTACATAGAGCACTAAAAACACATACATACTTTACAACATTAAAAATTATTTTTACCTCTTCTAGGTGTAGTAAATGTGACATGGTGAGGTTCGTCTGGAGCCAACACAACCTCACTATTGTCATTCAACTCACAGTCCAACACAACAGATTTGGCCAAAGACACTGGTGGGGTCGAGTTATTTTTAATTTCCACGTTTAAAACCCTGGCATCTTCACAAGAGGAGTCAATGTTAGCACAGTCACTACAACCAGCAATTACCATTTCTGGTTCCCTATCACCCCCAAATGGCACTACGAATCCACTGACTGTGCTTCCTAATAATGAACCCACTCTGTCCAATATTTCGTCTGGAGGTATATATTCAGCAACGCCACCACCAGTCTGGAAAAGAAATTGAATATTGTTTAATCACTTATAAATGTCATGTCCAAGGAAACAGCAGTAAGTGATATAATGATTCAAACTAACCTTAATGCGATTCATCCTTATCTTGGTATTGTATTTGCGACAGTTCTTCTTTAAATTTTCCCACTTCAACCTTAGTTGTTGCGGTGTACGATGACAAGTAGCTGTGTTTGCGTTAAATCGCTCCGCTATACAATGCCACTCTTTTTTTTTTAAGCTGTTGTTGGTGGCGTTGGTCGTCTTGGTGGTTATTATTCTGCTATTCTCTATCAATTCTATTAACGCTTTCGTTTCATCTTTAGACAGAGGTTTGCCTCTTACCTAAAAGTGAAAAGGTTATTGTATTTTTTAACTACATTAAACAATGCGTGGGAAAGGACAATTCATCACTAGATTGTACTTTACATATGTAATTTATGTCACAAAATTACTTACCACTTCAGAATCCATTGCAAAATGAAAATTAAACACAAGAAACACAGTACATACAAACTAACTTTTCGTATTTTTGTTTAAATGCCAATGGCTGTTTTCGTAACGTTCCGTTACTCACTATACAAAATTATTCGTCCATGAACGTCTAAACTAAGAAGTTATAACATTTTTAGACGTCAAATATGGTGTATTATAGTAGCAATTTTAAAAATAATTAAATCCAAATAGTTATAGAAAAATTTAATGGTATATTTGGGACTTCAAATAAATGAACATACCATAATGAATATTAAAGTTCGGCGTAAGACGGAATGGTTAAGAGGGAAAGGATCGTCGGCTATCCGTTGTTAAAAAAGGATTGCAGCTGTAGAGATTAGTTATTGGGACTCGGATCGAAGATCGATCCATGGCTATTAACATATCTAGATTGCTTTCAATCTCGGATTGCGGATATGTTATTGGTTTCGGGCGATAGCCGCTAGGGCTATCAGCTTAGGTAGGAAAAAAAAAAAAAAAAAATTTGCTTAGTCTGTGCTCGCTGTTGCTAGTCGTGGTAGTTTTTGTTGTTATTTTTAACACTTTCCATTTTCACCACATCGACGTAAATTAAAAACTCCATTTTATTTACTGAGGTCGTGTGCAATTATTTGCACGATTGTTAAGGTTCGTGATTTTTAAAATGGCTGATGAAGAAAAGAAAAACAATGGCTCTGGAACAGAACAAAGGAAAAACGGCAACGAAGACGAAGGCGACGCATGGGGCAGTCATGGATCTTCACAAGGGCGACGTTATGCGAAAATGCCTGTCGAAAGATATGCTCATTACTATAACATGAACCACAATAATCGTGGTATGGCGATCATTTTCAATCATGAACATTTTGAAATTCATAATCTAAAATCTCGCACGGGCACCAATGTGGACAGTGACAGCTTATCTAAAGTCCTGAGAGGCTTAGGTTTCAGTGTTACGGTTCTTCATAACCTAAGAGCTGAAGATATCAACAGATATATACAACAAATATCTGAAATGGATCACACAGATAATGATTGTCTGCTGGTTGCTGTGTTGAGTCATGGAGAATTAGGTATGTTGTATGCCAAAGACACTCATTATAAACCAGATAATCTGTGGTATTACTTCACTGCTGATAAATGTCCAACTCTAGCTGGAAAACCAAAACTGTTCTTTATTCAAGCTTGCCAAGGTGATAAGTTAGATGGTGGAATAACATTATCCAACACTGAAACAGATGGTTCTTCGTCTTCATCCTACAGAATCCCAATTCATGCTGACTTTTTGATTGTGTTCTCAACAGTACCAGGTTATTACTCTTGGAGAAACACAACTCGTGGCTCTTGGTTTATGCAATCTCTTTGTGAAGAATTGAGAAACTATGGTACTCAAAGAGATATTCTTACACTCTTGACATTTGTTTGTCAGAGAGTTGCTTTAGATTTTGAGTCAAATACACCAGATATCACACCGATGCATCAACAAAAACAGGTACCTTGCATAAATAGTATGCTGACACGCCTTCTCTTGTTTGGAAAAAAATAACTTGATAAATTTTCTAAACCTTCTCATTAATATCGAATACCAATATGTGATAAGTACACTAAAGTTGAGACAAAATGAAAACTTTTTTTTCAATACATCAAGTTTGACAGTTGATTCATTATTTTTTTATGTAGTTGGTTTTTACAACTATGTTAATGAAGTTTTTGTTTTATTTTATTTTTGAGATGTAAGATTCAATGCCATGCCTTCATTCATTGTGATGAAAAAATTATAATTGATATTTTTTCATTGGCAATAAATATGAATATTTTTATAAATAAATAAATGTTGGTTTTTTAAGGTACTTATAGATTATAATTATTCCATTTTGCATTTAAAGTACGACGTACAGTGCTCAAATTAATTTTAAATAATGTCAAAACCCTTAAGCAATAAATGCACAAATTGGTATTTGCTCACACTGTTCCAAAGCAATGTAATTTGTACTTAATGTTGCTATTAAACATGTAAACAATGAAAATTAGTAAAATGTGATTAGAGAATTCAAATGATCTTTTGAACGACATAATAATATAAGTTTAATATATTAAAAAAAATTAAAGCTTCTTTGATCAGCTAACTTTAAGATGTATTAGAAAGAGCTTGAGTTTTAAATTCAAAATAATTAGCAATAATAAATTGAGATTTCTACATATCATCATAACCTTCCCATTCCAAATAATAGTTACAATTCAAAATTTATAAAGCTGGTGATTTGTCTGATTTCTTATGTTGAGTTTGTCTAGTTTAATTTTGTTGCTTTAATCATTTCTGTTTTCTTCCAAGGCTTCTTTTAAAAAGGCAATCAATGTAATCTTAATATTAAATGATATATGGTCTAGCTTGACATATTCATTTATTACAGTCGACAGTGAAGGTCAATGCCATTGAATGAATTGCTATTTTCTTTGTAGTAACAAAATTGATGTGATTGCCCTTTGTTATGGTTTGAAGTTTTTATCTAGAATGCTGTATGTGGCATGTTATCTTTTAGTGCACATTAACAAGCTTTACATGAAATTGTAACAATTTTTCCAAAAGAATCTCAAAATGTAGGTTCTGTATGATGTGTAGGTATGTGATAAGTGAACGTGATGACTGATTTTTATGTTTAAGATGGTTACGAAAACCTGTGAGGAATTGTAATATCATACATGACAGTATGACTTGTCTATTTGAAAATACATGTGCCTTTACTTTGATTAACTAAAAAAAAAATAACATTTTTCTAAATAAAACATATCTTCACAGGTTTTTGTATAATGTTGCAATGATGTATTTTCTGAAAAGTTTGTATTTTTAAAAGCAATAAATAATAACTTGGAAGGTGTCTTTCATTAATAAAAAAATCTATGGTAAGAAATAGTTATATTTTAAAATAAAGTATACTTCATTATGTAATACAAAAATTAAGATTAACAAGATGTCATTCCTCGGGATTTGTCCTTTAGTTCCCAGCAGTGATCCCAAAATTGACTAAGCCTCTGTTCCTGATTGGCACAGAAATGTTTGAAATCCCTTAGCATTCGCATTTGGAAACCTTCATCTCCTGTGGCTGGTGTTTGTGAACCCTTCCATTTCTTTGAAATCATGTGATTCCAAGACCACAAAAATCCCATCTGCAAGTAAATAATTAAAAGAATTCTTAAATGTCTATTAATTTCTGAAGAAATTTAAAAATTAAAGAATTTATGGAAGATTTATAACTTTCGTAAGTTAACCCTTTTTTCCTTGTTATTGACTATCCTTTGTTTCAATACTGGATTCTAATGAAGTTCTTAGCAAGTTTTTGAGAAGGCAGCTAGAGAAGATTATATGCTCTATCAAGATAAATGGACTACACACACAGGGGCGAAATGGCAAGAGATTAACATTTTATCAAACTTATTCGGTAGAAATGCGACATAAATTCCTATTTGAAAATAATCCTATGGAATTGAAAGAGATTTTTTGACATGTCATTGAAGATGGCGCTGAGGGAACCCGCTACGGTATACAACGGCACGCCGAAGGACGCTGCACATACCGCGAGGTGGGGCAGTGCAAGCAGAGATACTTTAAAGACAATGCTCGGTTAAAAGTAACTTATGACTGAAATTTGTAGAAGGCTGCAGGTGCTGCCGAGGCAGTTTTGCGTGATCCAACAAATTGCGGATGTCTTAGTATGCGATTGAAATGCCATTATATCTAAGCACTTTACTGGTGGTAGGAAGTCTTGTGAGTCCGCACGGGTAGGTACTATCACCCTGCCTATTTTCTGCCGTGAAACAGTAATGGGTTTCGGCTTGAAGGGCGGGGCGGCCGTTGTACTGTTAATAGTGAGACCTAACAAGTCATGTCTCAAGGTCTCATTCTCAGGTCTCAAGGGTCATTGCGGCCATCCGCAATTACGTTGATGTCTATGGATTCCGGTAACCATTTAACATCAGGTGGGCCGTGAGCTCTTCTAACCATCTAAGCAACAAAAAAAAGCAGTTAGTGCGCTAACTGGTGGCAAAATCCTCTGCCATCCCATCTTGGTGTGCACAAGCTATAATAGATAGGTGTTAATTCTACGGTCAATATTTGTAATCTTTTATAAAGCTTAGACGTAACTGTAATGAAACAGAGTACCTAATGAATGGCTCAAAACTTGCTTTTGTTGTTTTAATAGCCATTAAAATAATTTATTTACATGATGTTTTGATAACAATAATTACTAAACGATCTATTTACGTTTTGGCTACTGTGACATACTACATTTTGATGGAATAACTTATCATATCTGTTTGTGTATACTTCCTTATTTAGTAGAGCGAGGTCAAATAATTACCCGTCTGCTATTATTGTAGTCGTTCGTTTTGTACCCGACATGTCGAGAAATATAGGCTTCATGAGGACTGTTCGCCACTTCTGTCGGCACAGGGTACCTATGTGAGCGGAATACATGTTAGTTTTCTAAATTATATTTGATTCAAATAAGATAAGTTTTAGTTACATTTTAAAACACGCGAAGGTTGAGAGCTTAGCGTGTTTACGATATAAAATGTTTTCTTTTTTATTATTAATCAAGCAAGCTTTGTTAAAACATATAACATCTTTGCATGTTCCAAAACCTACAATGAAACAATTTTATTTCTTTGAAAGCATAATTGGAATGAATCATCAGATTAAAGCGATTTTAAAGTTTGATATCATAAATATAAAGCGGTAATAAAACCCGGTCCAATTCAAAGTTGATCTTTGCATGTAAATTTGGAAAACTATAATTACAACAACACGACGAACCAACGGCGGATCCAGGAGGGGGGGTCATAGGGGTCATGACCCCGCCCTGAGCTAGTTCCAGGACTTGAACTAACTTGGACTAATTGAAGAACATCATGATTTATTTATTATCTACTGTTATCAAAATTAAATTATAAGTTCTTAACTTGCCCCCGACTATGTGACCCCCTCCTGGCGCCAAAGCTGGATCCGCCCTTGCGACGAACAAAAGTAAGAGAAAAATAATCAAGTTCATTGTGAGAATGTTTTTTTTGTTTGTTTAAATAAGTAGGTAACATGAAAAAATATTTTTTTACTGATTCAGTATATTCCTTTTTTATATTACTTACTACTTATTCAAGAACAAATCAATAAAAAATTCAAATGTTATAGTCTTCATTGTAAAAATGCGACAACTTTGGCAGCGGTATGTTAGAACACCGCGCTGCTCCTTTCTAATTACCGAAGAGTGATGTCAGATTCAAACTTACATACATAACTAGTGGTCCCGCAGTAGTCGAAATTCGACTAATTAATTGAAATTATATGTTTGAACATTATTAGGGTTTTATTGTCAAAGTCTATTAAACTTCTATAATCACAGATTTCGCCAAAACTACGCATTAGACAAATATTATTAAGGACAAAAGATATTTAATCTATTCTCAAATTGACTACCGACTATAAGCATAAGTTTAACAATAAACAAATAGTATGCATGCGTGTGTGTATCAAATACATGTAGTGGTTGTGTAATGTTTTTTCAAATCTTGATTTAATATATTATTTATGCATAATTTTAACAAAATATTAACTTCTGCACTCCTTCTCTATATTCTCTATAAGTGTGGGAAATTTCATAACCCTCGTTCGCGCAATTTTTGTAAAAAGGTGTACAAAGTTATTCTTTCACGTATTAATATAGATAGATAGATATAGAGAATTATATTGATACTCAGATTGGAGAACTTAACTCAAGATAAACGTGTTTACTTAATTAGTACCGCCATACTTTCAGGACCGGACAGGTTTTTTTGTAATTTATTCAAAGCATCGGCCAAACTCTAAGCGAGTGCGATTTAGGTTATATCATTCCGTAGTCTGCATCTTGTTTCCATTAGCATCGGTTTTAGATTCCCAGAAGCAAGCCACGAACGATTAAAAAAAATCGCAAATACTGCGAGTGTAACTCGAGAATTCACGCTGTGGATTTGGTGCCTTTAATTTAGGTTAATAGAAAAGGGCTCTCCGTCATCTGCCGGTAACATGAGCTTCTTCAGACATATCATGCGGTCTCTCAGACATGAATTAGAGGAGCTCATAATTTCGGGTCGCATAAAGGGCCAGCGCGCCGTGTAGTACCAGCCAGATGGTCAGATCTGGTTAAGGAAGCGGTTGGTGGTAGTCTATACCATGTGATCCATGCCATGATTGAACACTGCGGAGGCAAATCACATGAAGTCGCGATCGTCAGCAGCGAGGGAACGATGAAGAAGAAGAATCTGTATATTAATACATGAAGCAAAAAATTTGTACTCCTTTTTACGGAAATTGCGCCGACGGAGGAATATGGAATTTCCCACACTTATAGAGAACAAGCTGCACTCGCCCGCTTCGTTGGGCATTTAAAATTAACATTATTATTTATTGTCATTATTATTAGAGAGTCCAATACTCATATAAATATTAGCCTATCCATTAAGGGCATTTAGCTGTATTTTCTAGATGGATACTAAGTTTAAAGTCAATCGGATGCATGGTTCAGTAGTTATAACGGAAGATCCGTAAAAGCCAATGTAGATTTATATATTAGTATAGATATAGAGGAGGGCAGAAAGCTAATATTTTTTTAATTATGCTTTAAAAATACATTGAATCAATAAAGAAAGCATTACACACACTACCATATATTTGACCTTTGACTACATAAAGCCTGTTTTCAAATTAGAATAGATTAATATCGTTTGTCTTAGACGAAATCCGCGATTATGGAGGTAAAGTCTTTGACAATAGAACCTTATTAATGTTCAAACTTATAATTTAAATTAATATTTTCGAATTTCGAACGGTGTACGACCAGTAGTAGAATTAAAAAGTCACCGTACTTGTTACACAGCGTTCTGTTCGGCGGCTTGACCTTCGACGACTTCTGCTCGGACTTGACCGTCGTCGGTATGAGTATGAACATGTTCCCGGTCACGTGCACGTAGAGGTGGTCCCCGGTGGGCGAGCCGCGGGGCGTGCCGCGCTCCCACTCGTGCGACGTGCTCTCGACCGTGCACTTCACGAAGCCGAAACGACCCACTATGGCCTCTTGGAATAGGAACAAACGCTGGAGCCATGTCTCTTCCGGGAAGCCTGCGAATCGAATTTATTATTATTACCCTTTTTTTTCTACCTAAGCTGAGAGCATTGAGAGGCTATTTCAGCGTAACCTTAACTAGTAGGTGACCTCACGGGGCTCAAACCTGACGACGTTGATAACACGAACCCTAGCAAAGTCGTGCTTCGCAGAATCTACCACCGGATCGGAAACGCTACCCACTGAGAAGATCCGGCGAGAAACTCAGTGGGCTGTGTCTGAGGGCTAATTTACTCGTCGAGCCCTTCGTCGCATTTATTATTTATTATTTCCATTTATCGAAGTGTATTAATACCGTTTTATTTGAGAAGTGAAAGTTGGAATTCAATAAGGTAGTCAGTAAAAACGACTCAATATCATGGTGACTGACCGCATAGACCCCTTCGTAATGTTGTGCTGGAGGAAATTGCTGCAGATTCTATGGACTGCCTTTCGCACCAATGTGTCAATACTAAAGGAGCTTAATGTTAAGACTGGACTCTCCACAGTATGCATTCGTAGAGTATTGGAGTTCTTTGGACACATTACTCGAAAGGAGAGTCACAACTTTGAGCAACTGTTGGTGACGGGCTAGATAAAGGGCAAACGTCCCAGAGGACGCAGTCCCACGAGATGATCGGACCAAATTCGGTCTTGTCTGGACATTAAGCTCCACGATGCACTCCACGAGACCAAGGATCACAGCAGACTTAGTAATGAGGAGAACGACACAAGCAGGAGGATCATGGTGCCTGAGCTCTATTAGCTATCTAATATTTAAATTATATAAATGAATAAATAATTAAATTAATAAATAATTGCAATATTTAAATGAATAAATAATTGTAAAATGACAAACGAAATCTATAGTTGTTTATTGAAAACCAAAAATCAACGATTATCTGGAAGTTTTTTTTTTACCTTCAAACAAAACAGTCTTATTTCTCAACAATGGTTCTACGTTCATAGGAATGTAAATCGGACCTCGCAACGGGTCTGATTTGAGGGTGAATGGTAAAGCGAGGGGGTCCGCAGGAATAGGCACCATTTGTAGCTTACAGTTGGACGAGGCTTTACGAGCCCATCCGAATATCTGGAATCATAAATACATATTGAAATAATTCAATGGCAGCAAAGGCTTTTTATACTATAAGGTGATGTTATAATTGAAGACATGAGTGGAGTGAAGAGGTTAAGTACCATTTTTAAAAATTTTGAGTTTTTACATTGAATGAACGTATTATGTGCGTATAAACCATATTAGATCTTAAAACTCCGGGTTTAAAGATTATTTTTAGAAATTGCATGCGATGGAGTTATGTATGAAGAAAAAGTACTAATAACAAAAAGTTTGTTGCCCGTTTTCTCAAAATTAACAAATTGTATCATATCCCCTTCATCCACTCATTTCTTCAATTACAGTGCTTATGCGAATGAGATAGTTTTGGAACGAAGTTCCTTATCGCGCGTTGTGAAAGGGGGCTAGACGGAAATAATTCTTACGAAAAGTTGTCACGACATTTTTAGATCCGTCATTGTGACCAATCAACGTGTAGGCGCTTATCGCGTGACATTGCTCGTATCCGATTGGTCCGCGTAATGAGTACAGTTTCTCGAGATAGCGTTTCAACAATAGTAATTTAGTTCATAGTATTGTTTTTTTCTTCTTCATAATGCAGTAATTTATTATTATAACTTAAAATGAAAAATTACAATTCCTTCAATAATTAATCGAAAGGAACTTCGTTCCATCCGGGTGTCCCTTGACACCTCTGAAGTTTTTTTTTTTATATTCTTTCACAATCTTGAAAATAATTAAATTTTGTACTTCGAGTTTTATGACTTTATAAAAAAATATATATGCTATAGGATTGGATAAAATCAGTTTATGTCAAATATTCTTAAATACCAGCTTTTGCCCGCGACTCCGTCCGCATGGAATAGTTACTTTGGCATAACGCTAAATTTTACCCGCCTCTTCATTTACGTAGAAAGTGAAAATATTTTTGAATTATAGAATGTTAAAGAGCTATTTAAACCCCTATTTTGAAACTATTTATTGGTGCTCCACTTGTATTGGCCTTACCGTGATGTTATATAGCCTATAGCCTTCCTCAATAAATGACTTCTGTAACACTAAAATAATTTTACAAATCGGACCAGTAGTTCCTGAGATTAGCACGTTCAAACAAACGAACTCTTCTGCTTTATAATATTAGTATAGATTATGAACTATTTATCGTCGACAAACAAACGATTGAAGCTCACCAGTTCGGCAACAATGTTCCCGCTGGCGACTGTCCACTGTATGCACATTTCGAAGGCTTGGTCCGGTCGGAACGTGGCTTGATATCGTGCGTGGCCCCATTCGATCCGGTCGCTTTTATTATTCACATCTATATCTAGGTGGGTTTTCTTGTACAAGGGTACTGCAAAGGTAATATGAGAAATTTAAGTTTGGACACGTTATTGATTAGTAAATACAGATGTACTAGCCCGATCATGAAGAGCTCTTAATTCGCTCATCATCCGTCTCAGTACCTATTGATTTCTGCTTTTCGGCTAATTCAGGCAATTCCTTATATTGTTGATTGAATTTAAATAGTGAACAAGTGTGTTAACCGTATAAGCAGAAAGGGTTCAGAATAGTGGAATTTCAATATGTTGCATTTTTTTGGCATAGGTTGATGGACGAGCCCATAGACATCTACAACGTAAATGCCGCCACTCACCTTGAGATATGAGTTCTAAGGTCTTAGTACAATTACAACGGCTGCCCCACCCTTCAAACCGAAACGTATTACTGCTTCACGGCAGAAATAGGCGAGTTGGTAGTACCTACCTACGTGCGGACTCACAAGACGTCCTACCACCAGTAATAGTTAGCTTATAAATAAACAATCTTGATACTTGCTTTCGCTGTCGCTGTCTATTTGCATGTAGTTTGGATCAATGTTATCGCACAGGAAGGCGGGAACGCCCGTGTCGTCGGCCAGAGGACTAGAACCAGATATATCTATGGCGCCGCTCGCTTTGTCCACTTGTATGAGCGGCGAACGCGGCCCCAGTACCTCAACTTCCATCCATTCGTTTTCGAAGCTCTGGAGGTCTCCTAGGGGCTTCACGTAGTCTGGTAATTCTGTTAAATAATATTAATATTATTATTAATTCATTTAATACATCATAATATTTATCATAGTGGCCTAATCCACAAATTTTCATAATCATGCTTATAATTATGTATAATGCAATTTATTTAAAATATAATCAATTTTTATACAAAACCGGTCTATCCATAGTTTCACCCATAAATAACAGATGGCTTTGTAAACATTATTTTTGCGCGTATTGTTTTTTTGCCGACTCAAATTCAAATTCATGTAAACTTAAACCTCATTGCTCCATAATAACTATGGTAAGCTTAGGCCACTTTTGCGCTGACGGCCTCATATATTATATTCATTTAACACAATATCTTTGTATGTTTCATGTACCCCTACAATTAGCTTGAGTCGAATTATCGAATTTTACCTTTATCTTTCTTTTGTGGTAGTATGTGATACATGTAGTATCCGACAACGAAACGTTTCGTGGTGTCGCCTGAAGCATGACAAATCATTTTCTCATTCAATAATCGCTGCAAGAGAAATACATACACACATCATGTTTTGAACTACAATGGTTGTAATAAACTTTCTACTCCAGATTATTTAGTGTTGTACGAGCTGCTGTCCTATTTGGTGCCACATGCGTGCCGTCGCGCGCTTTGAGACATGAGGTCGAAGTCTCAATTATAATGAGCAACGGCTGTCTTACCCTTAAAATAATAGGACAATGCTTTACGGTAGAATCGGACAGGACGCTGAAATCTACTTGTCCGAAATTATACATAATACGTACTGTAAGTATTGTGCTTAGTGCGAGTTTCTTAACGTTCTCGACGGCGTAAAACATAAGCCAATTTTGTATGCAGTTGGAACAGCGCCCCTAGCGGCAAACGTAAGCAAACGATCCCATTCCAAACAAATATGAGCTAACTTTTAAAAAACTCGCACTACGCACATATATAGAGCGGGTGATATTGCTCGGTAGACCGACGGTCCGAATGTTGTTGTTCGGAACTTGTATATATCTTGTATTGTATATTTATTGGTAGCAAGACGTCTTGTGAGTCCGTACGGGTAGGTGTCACCACTCTGCCTATTCCAACCGTGAAGCAGTAATGCGTTTCGGTTTGAAGAGTGGGGTAGCCGTTGTTACTATGCTGAGACATTAGAACTTACATCTCAAAGCAGGTGGCGGCATTTACGTTATAGATGTCTATGGGCTCCGGTAACCACTTAACACCAGGTGGGTTGTGAGCTCGTCCACCGACCTATGCAATAAAAATAATGCAAGCTTATGTTGAAAATGTCGTTAGCGAGATTCAGGTCAAATGTCTTGTGTTGCATGATGGCTACCCGCCACAGCACCAGTAGTAAGTACATAAAACAGTAAATTCCCGGAATTTGATTCTTTTTACACGACCTCATTCTTTCATTACGATAGTCTTTCGCGATTACGTATTAAGTACGTATTTATTTAATTAAAAATGACAGCCGCTTGCATAATTCGTGGTTGAATCATTAAACGTAAGTACATCCAGTCTTATACATCATAAGACAACGAACGCTTCAAGTCCATTTCTTAATTCGAGGTTTGCCATTTCCAGACAGGTCTATTGGCTATATTGAAACTGAATCATTAACACGTTTATTTTTGAGAAACATTCAGACTTAAATCATTAGACGAGGATCTTTAATTAATCCTTTGACTGCCTTGTAGGTCACCGGTGTCCTACGCGGCGCACTGAAGTAATTACGTCGATTTCTGTTACTGAGCGCCTGAATTTCCTAACTTCACCTTCCTTTGTTTGTTAATGTACGTTTTAGGGCCTGTGCACACCACAGACAGCGATACAGACGCGATACGCACGCAAGTCAGACGCAGCCTGTAGACCTTTGCACACCTGTATAAATTCAAATACGCGTTTGAATCGCGATAAAAACAAGCGTTAGCATCGCGTTTATGTAGGGTAAAAGCGCGCCGTCGACGCGTGTTTAAAAAACGTGGTGTGCACAGACCCTTAGTCTTTTAGGTTTCTTAGAAATAGATTCATTCTAAATTCATACTAGATATTCCGGCGCCTTAGTAAGAATATCAAAGAGAGAAATCGACATAATTACTTCAGTGCGCCGTGTAGGGCACCGGTGACCTACATGGCAGTCAAAGGGTTAATACAGTTTTTCTTTAATGAAGGACAATTTCAGAATGAGCGTTTACCTCCATAAGACTGGCAGCCTTTTCATAATCCATTCCCTCCATGTTTTCTTGGAGCCAATGTATGGCGTATATCGAGACGAATGTATGCGAGGGCAAACTGACCGTCTGTTGTAGGAAACCCAAGCCCAGAGTCGGGTGTCGCATTCTATCTACGACATCCGACAATGGCGCGTTCGCTTTCAGTTTCGGTTCTGAAACTCTAAAAATGAAATGTTCTTTGTTTAAAAAAATTTAAACTTATATGAAACAGACGGTTCATGGCCTATATTTTTAAACGAATTCGAAAAAAGAAGGTTTTATGTTCGGCTGTATGAAATTTTGTATGTATGTTCAACGATTTTTCAGTTATTTGTGGATTGCTATTCGTTTTTTTTTTGTGATGACATCATCTGTGGCATAAAGAAAGTGGAGCCTCAACAATTAACCAGTGAGCCGGTAGTCATTTCAAAAATGTCGCCGTTCATTTTTTATTATTCCTATTTTTACTTCTAACAAAGTACTATCTCTATCTCAAAGCAGTATGTATCTCTGAAAATATGTTCGGATTCTGACATCCCTCATTGATAGATAATTCAAAGTGTACTACTAACGTCATGCTTTGAGTTAAAATTATGAGTGTATTGTAGTTATCAATAAAATCATAACAAAACTGCCATTTGAGTCGTACACGGAATAAATAAAAATATAGGCTAAAGTGTTTGTTGAATAAAGGCAATAGTAATGGATATCTGAGGTCAAGCAAAGATTATTTTTCACTAAAATTTGGTTTTCTGTAATTAGCTAGCCTATTTTCTTCGAAATGGTCTTTCAATCGAAGAAATGAAAAATAAATGGTCTATAAATTATATTTGGTCTATGGATATGACTTTGAAGCTGGTTTTCAATAAAATAAAAAATTATAATTATCTAGCTAATCGTGATCCTTTGGTAAATAATTGCCAAAACAGAAAATTCGTGCCTATGACACAAAATAATACCAAGAATAACATCTTTTATTTTTTAAATAAAACATTGAAATTTATTTACCCGTCATCATAAGTGTCATCCGCTTCTCCGGTTTGGGATTGCGTCCTTTCTAGCACTGCTTTCGTCGCCCTGATTATTTAAGAAATACTTAAACGCGAAAAATTACAAAAAAATTATAATAATTCTTAGATCAGTAAAAAAGCAAAATAGGCGCTGTAGCCAGCAAGCAATAAGAATGAAGTTTAACATGATGCTAAGCGGTCTGCATACTTACTTGCTGCATGTACTAGTGTTTAGTGACTTAGTAGGTGATAGCTGTAATGAAACATTCAATAGAGGATAAGAATTAGCAACCAATAGGAAAGACTTTAAGCATTCCAAGAGTCTATAACGTCATCAAGGATAAACAAGAATACTAAATATATATAAAAAAATATTTGATTTGTGCGTAAGACTTTAGAATGCTTTGTTAAGAACTCTTAAAAATAGAAAGGGTATTTTTCTGAACATCAATGTATAAAAGGCGCATGAAGATAATTATTGTGAAAGTCGAAATAAAGAATGTTAGAGAGGAGTGCCTAAGATTGCGAAAGCTTCTGCACACCATGCGACACTGAAAAGCAAACTACACAAGTGCAAGATGCTTACTTTCTATGTGGGTCTATTCCAATTTACACCTTGTTTACACTATTGTACCTGTACAATAGTGTTACCTGTTTTACACTATACGTTTTTTTCATTTCTTATTGTTTACTGTTCTATACTTGTAAATATTCAGATAGACACACATAGAAATGCAAGATTGATCTGGTACGAAATCCAAGAATACTATCAGAAAAAAATCAACAAATTATCGATAGGCAGTTGACTGAATCGATCAGAACATTCCGATAATAATGTTTCTTTTGGAAACTGATGGTAAAAAGCTTGACAACAACGCACGTAGAGAAACCACATAATATTTCCAATTCGTTTTTGGTACTGTAATGAAAATTTTATTCGTTAGAAATAGACGAGTTTATCCGGTTAGAATTTATTTCGGATAAACCTTGCGTTTTTTTTTTCATAAAAAGAAGAAGAGAAATTCCATTGGTGTCAATCAAGCCTAAGCTTGTTTGGTATATTTTGATTTCTCTATGTGCCTTAAACATAGAACCAACGTCGCTTGTGAAGGTACTGACATAGCTTCCATCCGGAGGCGAGGCCGGTCAGGTAGCCGGGTGCTGCCAACGCGCTCTCTGAATGGAGAGCTCGATACCCCTGCCTGGCGCACCACACATAAAACGGTTTTAACATCATCGTGTGCTCATCACTTACACATCATGAATAGCGGCCATGAAATCGAACACGTTCGGATCGAAGATCGCAAATAAGAAATACAACAAACAAAACATATTCTCACGTGTCCAAACGGGTATTGATTTCGTAGCCATACAAACTACGGATAAAAACAAAACAAAAATCAAATAAATAGAAAGAAGCTAGCAAACAAATGATGTCACTGTTCTGTGCATTCCGTGCATAATTTGCGAATTTTATAAGCAGTGCATATATATACGCAAATGTTGGATGAGATCGCACTTTTAAGTCCGATAACTTGTTCTAATCTTAGGGTTTCAATTTTCACAGGCTTAGATACTTTAGTTTAAGAGAGGAAAATGCAATAACCTTGAATATCATGGTATATTAAGATAGCAGTAAAAGCCTCAAGGCCAACTATTTTCTTATTTTTGCTCAAAACTAAAATCACTGTTCAGAGCAGATTTGATGCCAATTATTCAAAATCATTAGCATAATTTGTTTTGACTATTTTATGTAAAAAGTTATACTACATTATTATTATTTGTGCACAAACTCATTTATATTTCACCTGACACTGCTTTACGAATGTAGGTGATTATATTAAAACAGCACTACTTTTTAAATATAAAGCCACTTCCACCTGGTCATAAGCCCGGAAGTAAGATTACACTAAAATATAACTACGTTTATTAGTAAGTAATGTCAATATCGTTTAGTCATTATAGTTAAATTTTGAGGATTAGGTAAAGTCCACTCCAATTATTCTCATTATGTTATCTTTATTTATTGACCTTGAAAGAAACAGTTTAATATCGTTTTCGCCAATAAAAACAGTGCGCAAAAATATGCCACAAAAAATAATAAAACAGAATTTAGAAAATGATCAAATAAATTTTGCAATGAAACGATAAGACGTGGTTTTGTTGAGTATTTTAAAAAGCATTGGAATTTCATTGTAAAATTGCGTAGCGATAACTTTTTAGAAAGTGAAAGGAAGACCGGGTGCCTTATAATATGTAATTCTCGTTATTTCTCACTCACACAGAGCAATCGAGATGACGTAACCGCAATGTACCTACAACCCTTGATTTATTCGATAAATATACTCGAAAGAATTTGGATGGTGCCTGCCTATCTATAGAACTTTCTTTTAGTTCTAACAAAGTTTTTGAGAAAAATACACTATCTTTCATTCGTTTTGATTGAGGTAATACGTTCCACCTACTCTGAATTTGTACCACAGAGTGGGATAAGCCGAAAAAAGTCATAGTTTCTTTTTGTTTTGTTCCTGATATAGCCTATCATTTTTATTTTAAAATACACGAGTAATGTATTGTTCAGCATGTTAAGATGGCAATCTCGGTCAATCTCTAGTCAAGTCTTCACATATCTGAAATAAATCATTTATCATGTGTTGTTTGTGTGTAGTTCAGTTTGTGAATTGTGATTTTTTTGTAAGATTATGAAAATTACTCTGTTGATGTATCTTATTTAAGAGCCCCAGCTTTCTTTCTATCTGATGATCACTAGCTTCGACGAGCTATTCTGATTTCTCCGTTTGGGTAGGCGAGCTGATAGACTTCGCTAACGTCAACCCTAGCAAGAGCAGTGCTTCGCTGAATCTACAACCAATCGACTCGAATTGGGACCCACTGAGAAGATCTAGCGGGAAACTCGATGGATTGCGTCTGTGACGTTCCAGCAGTTTGACTGTTGCGTTGTGGTAAATGAGAGTGGACTGTATTTATTGCTTTTGAGATATTTATTAGATTATATTATTATTTATTAGTAGAGATATTTATTAAAGTTTGAATATAACAGAAATATGAAATCGATCACCCTTGGCGGCTGGAATTGAAAGGGAAAAAGTGTCATAGCGGATTACGCTCGTTGACACTTTCGACGTTCCGAAATCAAACAGTGACAAGTACAGATAAATAAAATGCCTAAACTGAATGAATATTTTTTGCAGAGACGTTGTGTTAATGGGTAAATAAAATTAAAATTTTGTTTGTAAATATTTCGTTTTTGTGTACGGGACTGTTCCGAATACTCGAGTGTGAGACTACATCTATAACACGTGTTTCTGTGTTTTAATATGGCGTATCTTGTTGTTGCCGTTGGGTGCAAGCGAATCGCGTGTGCGTGCGTGTACAAACGAGGACTTCATATTGACGTGTGAGTGCGTGCGTGCGTGCGCGCGCGTGTGTGTGTGTGTGTGTGTGTGTGTGTGTGTGTGTTTGTGTNGCCATCTGTGAGATTTTTTAATACTAACGTGTGTATGAAAGCTCTTGTAGTGAATTTTAATTTAGGATTATACGTGAAATTAAAATATCAATTCACAGAGGACGCTACCTTACAATTATTTACTAATGACAAAATTTTACATATACTTAAGACGTTTAGGATAATTGTATTTTAATTTTGGAAGGTTTCACTTCTACCACGTATGAGAGTGTGTGTGAGTGGGAGTGAGTGAGTGAGTGTGTGAGTGTGTGTGTGTGAGTGAATGTGTGTGTGTGTGTGCGTGTGTGTGAGTGAATGTGAGTGAATGTGTGTGTGTGTGTGTGCGTGTGTGCGAGAGAGAGATAGCGAGTGTCGGAGCGTGTGGCGGGGCGGTACCTGTGCGCTCCGCGTGAGGATGGAGGTGGAGTGTCGGCGCCGCGTGAGTGCCGCGTCGCTAGCGCCGCAGCCCGCGCCCGCCATCTGCAGCACGCGCGTCTCACACTGTCCCGTCTCACTCGGTCTCACACGCCCGACCGCACCGAGCCGCACCAACGAACGTGTGGGCCGTGCTCGTACTCACCACGTTAACCGTACTTTAATTAGCGTCAAAGAATAAGCTTCTCTTTAAATAAACGTATGCAGGACGAAAACAAATGATAGGGTCTGTGCGAAACATATCGATGAAGCTTATTCTTCGTGTGTTAATCATGCGTTCGGATCTCAAACAGGAAATTAAAAATAACATAATATACAGCAACTGATTCGTAAACTAAAATAAAAAAAATATCCATGCTGATGTCATAATCTGTATCCTCGCAAAAGTTGAAATGCAAATTATGGTTAAAACAATCATTCAATAACAACTAACGTTTTTATTGTTTGCGAACAATCATGCATGCGGCGGACGGTAAATTTAGAGGCATCGACTGTGAAATTTGAAATTTCTTGTTTGAGTGACCAGTAAGCGATAATGCGTGCAGAATCGAATATCGTCATATACAAATATCGTTTCTCCAGTTCAATACTGTACATTTTGTACATGGTTATTTTAATGACAAACAAAAAATGCACACATCATAGCTTTTTATCATAGATTATTTTTCTTGGACTAGTCTAGAAGTATAAACAGTCAAGCATATTTGCAAAACTACAATGAATTAGATATTTTAGAAGACTGTGCAAAATACCATGCGGTGCATAATTACTACGTGTCATTATATTAAGTGCATATTAATTTCATGCTATTCTTTCATATTCATATAAAAATGTATGTACATACATTGTGACCTATACAACACAATGCATAAAATGGTATACAAAAATTCGAACACTATATATTTAGTGTTTTTATTTTTATTAACTACATTGAATCTAAATACGTCAGAATTGATCATGGATTGAAAAGTAATACACAGTCTAGGCTGAATAATTACATTTCTTAGCCGTTAAGGCTGACAGGAACATTTTGTAACTCACGACTGTTGTGATGAAAACTAGTGATCTCATAATGTTTCAATAATCTAGATTTACTTAGTCGTCAATATGTCCTATATTACTTTTTTTTAAGTCTAGCTGTCCTATAAAAAGTAGAATTTGTCTTTCACCAACATTTCTAATGTTATTATTATACTTACCCTCTGTTTGTTTGGCCTTTTGACTTTATTGAAATACAATTCGGTCATTTTGAGGAAATTATCGGTTAGTTGGTCCAAATCATGACGCGTCGGAGTTGGATATATGTCGCAGTGGGTCGAATCGTCTTCGAGAATTTGTTTCGTTGCCGGATTGTAGAGAGGCAATAGTAGAGTCCGGAACCGCCAGTATTTCAGAGGCTTGAACGAAATGTTCGAAACTTTATATTATTATTCATAGAACTCTTTACTTTTTATATAAATAAAAAAATTGTACTACACAAATCTATGCAATTACATTCTTGTGGTATTAGTAAAATTGATATGAGATCGGACTTAAATTGTTATAAAAAATTATACTAAATAAATAAAATTAAATGTTTAATTCCATTTAATATACAGGGTGTTTGTTAAACTTCATAAGTTAAAATACTTTGGGAAAAGTGTTTTTAATAGTACTTTAAAAATATACTAGTGGGCCCCGGTAGTCGATATTTGACTAATGATTTTATTGTCAAAGTCTATTATACTTCTATAATCACGGATTTCGCCATGACTACACTTTAGACAAATATAAGGACAAACGATATTTAATCTATTCTCTATTTGACTACAGACTATAAGCAATAAGTTTGACAATAAACAAATAATACATGCGTGTGTGTATCAAATACATGGTAGGGTGTGTAGTGTTTTTTTATTATTGATTTAATGTATTTTTTATGCATAACTTAAAAAAATATTAACATTCTGCACTCCTTCTCTATATGTGTGGGAAATTTCATACTTCTCCGTCCGCGCAATTTTCGTGAAAAGGGGTACAAAGTTTTTGCTTCGTGTATTAATATATAGATAATATAATCTCAATTATGGATAGTGTTATACAAGACTTACCTCAACTAGTGCGAAATCACTGTCGCCGCGCGTACAAATATAATGGTCCATGTAGTTCCAGTAGTAAGTTTCCAGTTTTTCTGTCGTGAACGAAACCCACGACACCTCGTACGTGTCGTGGTTCGGTGCGTGGAAACGATAACGGTAGTGTATATTGAATGGCGGATACGGATGTCTGAAATAAAAAATTAAAAAATATTCTTCAAATACTGATTGATTCGGTGGTGCATTAGTCCCACCTGAAGCGAAAGATTGTGTGGCGAATAAGTTTGTTTGCTCTTTGTCTGGGTGTTTATTATCTATATATGTTTATTATTATTATTATTATTATATTATAACCCTGTTGGACCAGAACCAGCGTGGGTCGCAAAGACATCTGTCGCCTTTTTGCTCTTTCTTAAAACGTTTATACAGCAGCTTAAATGTCTTCTTCTTTTGTCTCCCTCGCCTGACCCCGAACTGAGATATGGTTACCCTTAGATTAAGAGGGGGTCTCAATTCCAGCCCCCGACTCCATGACGAAGACTTATTACGGAGAGTGGTTTTTTTTTAATTGTTTTGTATGGTAATACACACATGTTTATTTAAACGTTTGTTTATCAGTCTCTGGTACCCAAAACACAGTGAATCCTAAATTGGTTATTATTATTGTTAATACTTTTTTGCTTTAACCTCCACACATTGTCCTAGCAATCGAAACAAAACTGCAACCGATTAAAAAAAAAGGGGGCAGTTCCCACGCAATAGATTCTTGAGAGAACTTGCAAAGTATTCTCATTTCATTCGCGCGAAGTTTTTTATTTTTTTTATTGCCTATGTAGGCAGACGAGCATACGACCTACCTGATAGTGAGTGGTTACCGTCGCCCATGGAATTCAGCAATGCCAGGGGCAGAGCCAAGCCGCTGCCTACCGCATACATAGTCTACATCGTATAGCTCATATGTTTTTTTCGTTTCATCAACTTTGAATTTTTTTTTCTTATTTTTTTTTTTTTTAATCAATCACGCTACGTTTACTGGTCCCGTGATAAGTTCGTAAAGAACTTGTGTTACAGGTACCAGATAACGGATATAAATGTAAGATTTTTTATTATACACATACACATATTTAATATACATCCATAGCCCTGGAAAAGACATTTATATTTATCATACAAATATCTTCCCTTGGCGGGATTCGAACCCGCGACCCCTTTGTATAGTGACCATGTCACTTACCACTACACCAGACGGCCGTTAAACAACGGTGCTTACAACGGTGCTAAAAAAGTTTTCATCGAAAATGGGTACTTGATAACTAAAAATCTTCTACCTGGGTCTGTATCTAGTGACGGTGATGGTGGAACCGACCAGCGTAAGTTTGTGGAAGATCCTCCCAATCGAGAGCAGGTAACGCTTGGTGGGTGCTGCGTTGGCTGGTTTCCCGCACTGTGGCGCCACTTTGGATGGTGGGGGAGTAGCCGTTGACGCACAGTGAGATTCGATTACTTCATTCTCGTTAACTCCCACAATCAGCTGGAAACCCTAAAATATTGGTTTTTTTTTTATAAAATTATTCAACTTTTAGACAAGTTTATGTACATTGAACAGGTTTAAAAAGCTATTTCCGTATGATATCCTGGAATATTTCGCTAAGACGACGAGAGCAGAGTCCTCAAATTCATATTGAAGATTCTAAATTTACCTCTAGTAGATCCGCGGTGCAAGCCTTGAAAAAATTAGAGCGAAATAAAACCAAAAGGCGGTAGTTTTTAAAGATATTTTTGGGCATTGGAATCCAAGCCAAATAAGTAGCCAAATTATTTAAAATTACTTTCATAGACACCACAACTGACCAAAAGCTATTTAATTTAAATTAGATATATTATTAATCAAAGATAGAGCAATTGATTATATATTTTTCTCGTATTTTTATAGTAGCTCTTGGCTTGATTTAGTATTATAAATATATATATGTAAGTAATCAGTTTATAAATCTAAATAATAAAACAAAAAATAACTTATCTATACTAATATTATAAAGAGGAAAGATTTGTTTGTTTGTATTGAATAGGCTTCGAAAGTACTGAACCGATTTGAAAAATTCTTTCACTGTTTGGAAGCTACACTATTTCCGAATGACATAGGCTATAATCTTTTTTGAAAAAAATTAGGGATCCTTACTAAAACTCCAAATAATGTAACCCAAGGTGTAAAAAAATTACCTAAAATATTCTTTACTTCGCGTGCCCTGCGAAAACTATTGATGATAGAATAAAATAATGTACTACGACTTTGTAGAACACATTATTATTTTCGAAAAGTGTCGCGACAGCATATATCTAACTATTATAGTTATGCCGCAATAGATGTTTTTTATTTAAAAAAATAAAACAACGTCAAAATTTAATATCGTTGAAATTTTTGTTAATAACCCGAGCGGAGCCGGAGTGGGCCACTTGTAATGCATAAAATAAATCTGTAGAATAATTTGAAATGTCTTGTGATTATGGTCGTGTTTCAATTACCCGACGAACACTAGTAATACATAAATAATAAATAAACCAACCTGAGCTAATCTTTGTGAGACCAACTCCTTGAATACTTCCATTGTGGTCAGGGGATCTTTGTATATAGCTCGGTTCTGTGCGAAATCGGCGTTCACGTCGTCCGGTAACAGATTATAATCCGATACTAGATAATCGTTTTGAAGTGATCTCTTGTCGGGAAAGTAGTCCGTAGTGATCGGAAGGCAGGCAGGTATGGTCAGTGACTTCCAGTCGACCCCTAAACAACGAAGTCGTTAGTTCTAAAGACCTTCTTTTTTTCTCAAGCCTACACTGGGAAGCTTCTATATAAATTGCATTTGACATTCAATCACAAATTAATGAAAGTCAATTGAATCAAGTTTCTCATTAGTGAATTGTTTTATATTTCTCAGAGTTCAAGCAATGTTCTAATTATGATCTAGAATATTTTTTATAAACGCTGCTGCCCTGTTTCAGCAATTTATTAACTTTATTATAACATTTGGGAAATGTTCAAGGCATCATGAGCAGATAAAACTTGTTAAATTCAATTTTAAATAAACCAAAGAGATATATATTGAATAAACTACCCAATTTAATCTAACAACAAATTTAAAGAGAAAAAAAAGGTCATGTCTTAATAATAAAAAAACGAGTGGGAAACATTTAAAAATAATGATCACATTTATAGATGGCAATAATAAAATGAAACATGGTAAGCTAGGATTTCATGCATCTCAGATGAAAAAATAAGACTAGACTACTACACTATAAGCAAACTAAACTTAAAAAAAACTATGATAACTACAATAAAATGTGCGATGACTTCATGATAATGTACGAAATGAAGTTTTAGGTGATTTATACACAGCTTGTAGTATGTCGAAGTTAGAAAAATCGCTTGACTCAATCGCAAATTACAATTTAACAATTCTCTGTTGCTTTGAGACAACAGTGCAACTCTCACGAGACGCAGCGCTCTGTGACAACCCTATCCGATTATTTGCAAGGGAAGTTTAGCGAAGAAAATTATCCCTTCGTAATAAGGCGACACTCTACAAAACTTGCATACGCCCGGTCATTACCTATGCAACCGTAGTGTTCGCTCACGCAGCCCCCACTAATTTGAAACCCCTTCAAGTCATTCAACCGTTTTTTCAGGATAGCCATCGGAGGACTCCATAGTCCAATCCAATCCAATCCAAGTCCAAATCCATTCATGAAGAACTTAGATCTCCACGACAATCTGGAACTTGAGTCCATCAGCAAATATTTGCAGTTGACATCAGTGCACTACTTTGAGAAGGCGGCACGACACGGAAACCCTCTACACGCTCTAAACACGGCAACTCGGTCAGGTTATAAAAAAAAAAAAAACTGTGACAAACAAACCCGACATTGCAATTTTCATCTGAGTCATTCGTATTAGAACTAAGTTATTAGCTTTTTCATGCGTTGAAAGCAGTACGCACAAATACATCTCTTTATTTACAACAGCTATGTATGTTTGAATTGTGAAGGTGACATCGGAATTCTAGTAACAATAAAAAAGCCAAATTGATTAAAACGAAATCCCCACAGCGTTATATAATATAAAATATGAACACAACGTTACACATAAACTACTTTGTATGAGCTATTCATGAAATTGTGATATCAAACCTATGGCGCGGTTCGCTTTTGTTCCCAATCGAAACCGTGTGGTATTGAAGTTATATCCCAATGCGACGATGTCATGAAACATCAAAAATGAGATGACACGTTTAGTAAAAAAAAAAAAAACAGAACATATTCAATAGCCACGCCAGCTCTAAGAGCCGAAAGTAAGCAAGTGAACTCGTATGCACTGGCCTATGTCTGGACTCAACTTGTCTAAAGTAAAAATACTCTTTTTTTTTCATTATTTTAAACAACAGATCATATAGGCCAACCCATAAAATTAATAGAAGACTGAATCGTGATGAGATTGGTTTGCCAAAATGAAAATGCCAATTATTAAAAAAAAAAAAAAGATATATTAATATTCTGTTGTCACGATAGTATATCGTTGATGAATATGTTATAATTTAACGTTAACAATATTATAAATGCAATTTAAAAAAAACCCATTATATTTGAGATAAGTTATAGCATTTTTTATGAAGCCAATCTCATCACGCAAAACACACAAAATCAAAATTGAATAAATTTTATACCGACCTGTCGTCAGAGCGGGGGTCCACTCTTGTTCGCCCGTAGCCCCCCACAGCAGCGCGAGCGACGCGTTGTTAGTCGTGGAGGGAGTCCCCCCGGACACGCCGAGCACGGCTAACGTTCCTGACGCACTTATCATGCGTTTCCGCGACATAATGTTGCCTGTTGCAAAAACGTCACAAACATTCCTAGATACTGTGGTATAGATTAGTTTATTGATATCTATCCATAAGTTCGGTTTTTCTTAACTATGCTGATAGCCATGAGAGGCTATTTTAGCCACATCCTATCGTTTAGGTGAGCTCTTGGGGCTAAAACACTGGCCCTAGCAAGAGCAGTGCTTCGCAGAATCTACCACCGGATCTGAAACGCGACCCACTGAGAAGATCCGGCGAGAAACTCCGCGTGGACTGTATCTATGGGTTAATTTACTTGTGGAACCCTCCGTCGTAAGCGACGGGCTCAGCGGCGTGGATGGTGACCGGACAAGTTCGGTGAGAAATACTAGAAAATATGAAAATTAATATTTGTAGGTTTGTTCGTGTTCCGTGTACTAGTGTCGTTTATTTGATTCGAGTTTAAATTTTGTATTATTGTGGACATTTCAGTAATTTTTTATAGATATCAAAATCAAAATACAAGACGTGAAGCGATGTTTAAGTTCACTAGTATTTTTTATATAATTTGTATCTGTAATTTATTTAGTATTTTAAAAGCGATGAGTATGTGTAAAAGAGTTATGGGGAATGACATATCTATTGAAAATAAAAGTTCTTGTTTTGTTGTCCTTACTTTGTTAGATTTGTTACTAGGATCAAACCCACTCTCACCCATACTAAGTTTACACAAGACGTAATATAAAACGATTGTGTATAATGAGGTGATACAGTAGCACGATCTTAAACAGCATGGAATTTAAAATAGTTATATTATAATTCCCGTATTTCGTATTTAATATTTTTTGATTGACTCTATTATTTGTTGTTTTTTTTTGTGTTATACATACCTTAAGCGACATTGCTATTTTCATAATGACTGCAAGACATTATAACTTGCGGTTATACATTGGTTATTATAAATCTGTTACTGGTGGTAGGACCTCTTGTGAGTCCGCACGGGTAGGTACCACCACCCCGCCTATTTCTGCCGTGAAGCAGTAATGCGTTTCGGTTTGAAGGGTGGGGCAGCCGTTGTAACTATACTGAGACCATAGAACTTATATCTCAAGGTGGGTGGCGCATTTACATTGTAGATGTCTATGGGCTCCAGTAACCACTTAACACAAGTGTGTGTGAGCTCGTCCACCCATCTAAGCAATAAAAAAAATATCGTATTTTACTCATTGTTTAAAAAAAATGTTTTTTTTGTAAAGACAGTCACGATGACTGGTCTAACAATATAAAGAGTCAGAGCATATTTGGTGCTCTATAGCACAAAGTTTATATTGCATATTTCGAAATATGCACTTGAAGTTTTATACTCATTATTTAATTAAAACTTATTTAGCTCTCGGTGTAGTATACAAGCTGAAGGCCCATACTGAGATTAGGTCGGACGCACATTGCGCATACTCACCGTCAACCTGATATATAGAATGGTTGTTGTTTAATATCGAGGAACCATTATCCTTTGGTGTGTTACTTTCGCAGCGATGTTCTTCGTTGCGGGCCGGCTCGCCAGCGGGACGGGCCTGGTAGTGATGTTGCTGTATCAATACGCCAGTTGGACCTGAGAATTTTAATTGCATTATATTTAGTTTGAGGATCATCCTCGGTTTTAGTTTAAATTTTTTTATTAATTAATGGGGGAATGAGGTTACGATCCACCTGGTTTTAAGTGCTTATCGGACCTCAAAGGCACAACATCAATATATTATTTTTACACACTGTGGTTCAAAATACATAATATAATTCACCAAAATACTAATAACAATTTCATTCAATTATGCCGGCACTTAATGTAGACTTCAAGATCACAATTCACTACTGTCGCTTCATTTCTGGTGTTCCGTTAGCTGTTAAACTTTATATCTATTCAACGCTTTTGCAATTTAGATGACATACCTAAAATTTTCCAGAAAATTTCCAGAAAGTAAAGACAGTACTTACTAGTAGTTTCGGTAATCGTTTTCGCTACTTCTAACAGATGGCGTTACTCGTATTGGCATAACATTTGACCTACCTCGTACTTTGACTCATACATACGCGTACGAGTTCACAAGACGCCCTCACACCGGTAAAAATGACTTTGACAGGTGTCAATAATTGAATTAGGGACTTCAACTAACCTTTCGGAAATATATGCGTCCACCTTCGACGGTTACTGGTCAGTTTGACAGTGACATGCGAGGGATCGAAGGGGTTGATGAGTGCCCTGCCCGTCCTGATAACGGGCTTGATTGAAGATATCGAACTGCGCGGCGAGAGTCGGTTCGTCGACATCGGCGAGTCCGTTGTGTCACTGCCCGCGTCGTAGCCTGCGGACTTGTCTGAAAACCAATCCACGGCGACCTATTAANACCTTCGACGGTTACTGGTCAGTTTGACAGTGACATGCGAGGGATCGAAGGGGTTGATGAGTGCCCTGCCCGTCCTGATAACGGGCTTGATTGAAGATATCGAACTGCGCGGCGAGAGTCGGTTCGTCGACATCGGCGAGTCCGTTGTGTCACTGCCCGCGTCGTAGCCTGCGGACTTGTCTGAAAACCAATCCACGGCAACCTATTAAATTAAATCACTTTAGCGATAAAAAAACTTTCGTTTTCAGGCACTATGGGATGTGCGATGAAAAGACTCCACGCGGTTTGCCGAACTCCGCCCAGCCCAGTTGGATGCTTCTCTTGACTTCCCTCTCCAAGCTGTGTTTACCCATCTGCAACGTCTGCCCGAGGTATAAGTATATATAACGTGGGACGCCCCCTGGCTAGGTGGTGCGATGACCTCCGAACGGTGGCCGGCAACAAGTGGATGGAGAGCCGTAGACCGGGCTCAGTGGTGTGGATTGGGAGAGGCCTATGTCCAGCAGTGGACGACTGTGGGCTGTTGATGATGATGATGATGATGAGCGATAAAAGAAAAAACCGTAACTAGCCATGTATACGATATTGATTAAAATTCAATTTCGACGATTACTACCTTATTAGTCCATGATCAAAACATGATGAAAACCAGTTTTTGAAAACTGGCAAAGTGTAAAATGAAAATAATCATCGCGACATTTAAATGTAAAATATATTTTTTTAAATATATTAATTACTACTATACTAGCGAACCCAACAGACGTCCTGTACACACGTCTTATATCTGAAAATTACAAACTTTTTTAAATAAGCTTCGGTTTGAAAATTTTTTTATAAAAAGAAGTTATTACAATACTGAATTGAATCTGAATCTAAGCAATTCCCGAACCCACTTGAATGCACACAAAAATCGTTCAAACGTTTTTTTTATATTTTATGTTTATATTTTATATTATGAGTTATTTTATGATATGATGTTTATATTTATGAAAATGTCATATTATTATGTATTTTGTACGTCCATGCAGGTTGTAAGATAATGATTGTACGTGTACCACTGCTCCTAATTATTCTGAAACTAAAATTAATGTATTAATTTTTTTTTTAAATGGATTTTATGACCTGGTAACTAAGACCTTTAAGTCATGTCTTATTTTAATTTATATTCTTATTTTTATGAAAAATGTTAATATGGAGTGAAATGAAATGAAATGAAATGAAGATGATTAATTTGAGACATTAATCAACTGGGATGAAATTAAAGTAAATGAGATGAGATGAAATATAATCTCAGTAAAATGGTGGCCATTTACTAAGATTTTTTCAGTGGACTTTTTGGAGGATCCCGAGAAGTTACGTTCAGCGGCTTTGTTTCATTTTCCCACATTTGTGCACTTTCACAGATATTAAACAGTTAATAAACCACCGTTATTACACATTTAAACCTGAAGAAACATTAAATAGACAAAATAAAACAGATCACAAACTTCACTCCTCGCGTTCCCGCCAAAAAGTCTACTGTATTCATAGTGACATGTGTTGCCACAAATGCTTGTCAGGTGTTTAACAGTTCACCAAATGGGCTTATATATATATGAGATTCAAAATTTACTTGGTACTTTAAATTGATCTATATAATGATGTTCTCATAATCACATCAAGCTAGATGGGTTGTGACCGCATTTGGCTGTAAAGTGTCGAATATTCATCTCTTTTGTGATATAAATATTAATGGAACTGGCACAGAGAGAGAGAGAACATACTTTATTGTACACCAAAACACAATTAACATTAGAAAACAGTCAACAAGCAGATATGTTTGTACAATAAATAGGTAGGCACGTACTTCCAGAAGTCAAAAGATCTCCAAGGCTATGATGGATATCCGGATCCGACATTTTTCTGTGATGCAAAGTAGAAGCTGGAGGGCTCCTACGATTTAGGCCTTCTAAACCCGCCACAGAAGTTTTCTTAGTCCTGGCGACCCTTTGCACACTGTAAATGTGAAAATCAAATTGATATATTGCTTCCTGTTATGATGGATGATTTTATGATAATAAATGTGAATTCTAATCACATAAAAAGAGACAATAATTAATGGAACATTTAGATTTATACAAAAAAAAAAACACAATTTGAATTCTTACCGTGTGCTGTGAGCGGGGGGTAACTGAAAAACTTGCGCGTCGTATGCATCATAATCAAATATAGAATTGTGCATACATTCATCTTCTTTCAACAATTTACCTTTCCTCTCATCTTCATACATTTTACGTAATGGTTCTTGGCTCTTTCGTGGAGGCAATTTAATTCTTGGTATGAAATTTGAATAAGCCACTTTTTTATTTGTAGAATAAAATGATAGATTAATCCAATGCGGCATCGAATAATCATCAATTGAATTCAAATTATTGTCTTTATTGTGGAACTTTAGTAAAGGCACAGCATGCAGAGGTTGTTCTCCTACACAAACTAAGTCACTGCCAACACCATTATCAATGATTCTTTGTTTTGTAACATTAGTCAGTTCTCTGTCAACTTCAAATACACCTACTCCTGGGGTTATTACCACACTCAGCTGCCCCGTTCTGTCGAAACATCTATCCAGGTAATGTTTTTCGAATACTGCAAAAAATGACAGGGATAATATTTGTTTTAGGTTTGATGGTTCATTAGAAATCCAAGGGAGTCGATGGAGTGAAAGTAAAAAGACAATCACACGGTTCATTTTTAAGGATTTATTTTCTGTGTAAATTTTTTTTAATGTGTCAATGTCTAACTTATTAATTTGTGTGGGTTACTCGTATCAAACAATACAACTATGGCAGTGTAGAAAACCTGCAGCTGACTTCAATTATTCTAAATCAATCATTATGTTACAGGTGTTCGAACACACCACTTCGTGAAACTAATCTCAAATATAATTTAAGGATAATTACAGTTAGTAGGGTATCGTGAGCCAAATGATCATATGTGGTATTGATAGTAACCACCACCCTGTCTATTTCTGCCGTGAAGCAGTACTGCGTTTCGGTTTAAAGGGTGGGGCAGCCGTTGTAACTATACTGAGACCTTAGAACTTATCTCAAGGTGGGTGGCGCATTTACGATGTAGATGTCTATAGGGCTCCAGTAACCTCTTAACACCAGGCGGGCTGTGAGCTCGTCCACCCATCTAAGCAATTGTCAAAGTGAGTGGCACTATTTACGTTGTGTCTATGGACTAACTAATATCATGTAGAGCGAATGCTAGTTCATACATACAATAAAATTTAACAATAAAAATCAGCAATAAATAAAATGAATGGTATTTGTTCGGAAATCATTAATCATTCATTCATTAATCTATAAGCTTTTAAATACCATTCAAACTCATGTTAAGCACTTCTAGGAAATTTCCTTGTGCAGCAGTGGAGTTTATTGCTGTGGGTATGTCCATGTTAGGCCTTTCATGGTACTGAAGCACAATCTTTTGATAATCAGTAAAGAGTCTTCTTAATTGTAGTAAAACATTTGACCAGTCTTCATATCTCTCATTTTGTACTGCAACCCTGAACAAAGAGGAAAATAGATTTTTTTCATTTAATTTGTTCTTTTTAAATTATAATGCTTGCCATTTATTACCTGTAAAAGTCTTCATAAAATCTCCCCCTGTAATCTTTTTGCAAGCACTCTTGCATATGCTGAGGAAATTCTTCTAAAGACTTAGCTTTATAAAAAGTTCTTGAAAAGAGAACTATGGTTACTTCATGATTACTGCCGTTTTTCTGTAATTAACAATATGTTTATTGAAGTATATTTTTATGAATTTGAGCTCAAATGCATAATAATGCATAATAAATTATTTCAATTTTATTACCTTCCATTTGGCAAACAAATCAGCGAGGAAACCATTAACTGCCTTTTCAAAGTACAGATCACCATGGATGTCAAAATCCCACATTTCAGAAGACATTTGAATGAAGAGGTAGACCATTGAAGTTGATGATCTGAACACTATTTTTGTGTCTTCAGTGATTACCCCACAAGCAACTCTGTCCCCTTGTGACCACATTTCATATACTTGACATCTAATTGCACCACCACAATATTCTATCTTCTTGTTTAAATAAACGCAGGTGCTTACCTGGTATAAATATTTCCAGAAATTTATATAGAACAGACAAATTAATTCTAAGATATTCTGAGGCCATACTCTTTTAGTTAATCTTGTAGTTTAACTATTTTTTTTAATTTTCAAGTCATTGATATAATTAAATTTCTTTTAATATTTAATCTTGCATTTTTATTGTTATTAAATAAAAGTTACATTTATAGAAAACGAGTTAGTACAATTTTAAAAGTCAATGAAGACCTTAGTCTTTTGTGACCATGAAAACTGAAAAATATTCCAAATATTAGCAATAAAATAATGACAATAAAATTAAAGTGTTTAAACCGTGTTTTAAATATTACTAATTTTTATTTCCATAAATGGGTGAATGTGCTCATAAGCCCTGGTAGTGTCAAGTGGTTACTGGAACCCTTACAAATGTCAGTATGCCCCCACCCACTTTGAAACATGATATCTAAGTCTCTATTGTTTTCACAGCTTTTTTTATAATCTTACTTCTTCATCGTAAAGTTTTTCATGAACACAAAGTAAACATTTTATTAGAAAAGATTAACCCTTGATAGTCACATTGCTTGATACCAATTTTCTAGGCATTTTGTCCCTTAAACCATGACAAATTTACATATTTCAACACTGCAGAGGTGGTATTTTACAAATTACCTTGTAATTATTTGAAGCTTCAAGCAGAGCATAAAATTTTCATAAAGGGATAAAAAATAATTTGGAACGGCTACTAAAATCCTAGTAAAATTAAATTTTAGTACCCATTTCAAAAGATTTTTTTGTATTAATTTTATTTTATTAATTTTATATGCTTTTTTCTTTCTGTAAAATAATAATGAATTTGCTTACTAGGTGATTTTTAAGTCTCCACATTTCGGATCTTCCGAGATATTGGTCTTTGAATGTTAATTCCACTGAATCCAAAGCCACATCTTGCACATTGACTATATTTACATAGACATCCGCAAACGTTCGGAGTTGGAAAGTGGTAGCAATACTTTGTTCCACACTAATTGTGTCTAAAAGTTAAAGTTTTTAATAAGCATCAACATTACTTTTTAAGGAATCTATCTAATATAATAGATACAATAGTGAGTGTGTTTATTCAGAAATATTATATTCAATGCATGTATTGTCGCACCATACAAGTACTTTATTATATAACACCATATTTTAATCTCATGCAGTATAGCTAGTCAAAGTCAGCTAGCTCTATCTCAATATATAGATAACTAACAAACTGGGCAAGTTAAGTATATTAGGAGAAATAGGCCGAATATATTTAGAAATAATATATTTTGAGGGTATATTGGTTTTTTTTCACTTGTAAGTACTTAGGTAAGGGTTGAATGTTATTTTATTTTATAACATTTTTCCTATATGTTCCATACATATGGAAAACATTTAGGCAGAATCTATATCAGAAGTAACTTTCAAAGTGTATTTTTTATTATTAATCTTAGGACCATCTTAGGACAAATTATTCTTTTATTTAGAAGAATTTTTGTGTCAAGTTGAAATGGGAATAACTAAAGAACAAACAGTTTTATATTATTTAAAATTAAAACAATTGTATATTCAATTTTTATGCTGTACTATATGTGTATATGATATACGCAACAAATTTGGGAACATAAAATAAATGCACAGCTTATTTTATATTACAAGAATTTTTGATTAATTTTATATGTTATTGCTTACCTCTGCCGCGTCCGGGGGCGTCCACTTTTGTAACTTGTAGTAATAATCGGGGGTAGTCATTTTCGGGATGATAAATTTCGACTATATCTTTTTCCTTTAACCCTGGATAGTCTTTCAAGTTGATTATCAAATCTTCGGCTACAAAAAATCATAAAAATTTTGAATTTGTATGCCGTAACTACAAATATTTGTAGGTAGATGTAAAAAAGCACTTACGGCTAAAACTAGACTGATGTACAATGAGTTTAAAGGACTTCATTGTCGTATTTCTAATATTTCAAATGGCATGTTTTAAATGTTTCTATTAAAATATTCACGTAATGATATTAGTAAACATTAACGGTAGGTATGCATGCAGCACAAACAAACAAACACCATGCACAGCAGGCAGAGAACAATATTGAATGCATAGACAATTCGCTAAATTTTTATTGTTCTACGAATATATTTTTTTATGGGATTTTATGACCTGGCAACTAAGACCTTTAAGTCCTTTCAATCCTCGCGTTCCCGCCAAAAAGTCCGTTTTACGAAGTCAGAAAAAGCAGTGCTTCCACTTAAGATTTTTGTTTCGCCCTAAATTTCTTAGAAATTATCTCTTAAAGGTAAAATCTCAAATTCAGGATGAAGAACTAATTTAGAAAAAAATATCATTGCATTTAGTATAAAAAATTAAACTAACAATGAAGAATTAAATAGGAGTCAAAAACCGTAACGTTACTCTTACACATTTTCGCGGCACTAAACGTGGCACTAGGCTCCAAAATTGAACAGTTAGCAATCCTAGTTTATTCCAAACTATTCCGTCAAGGCCTTAATTTTTTTTATTGCCTTTGTAGGCAGATGAATATACGATCTACCTGATGGTGAGTGGTTACCGTCACCCATGGACGTCAGCAATGCCAGGGGCAGAGCGAAGCCACTGCCTACAGCTGAACTCTTCACCAGCCTCGTTTGAAGAAGGACATGTCACAGGGCTCAGAAAACACCCTATAAGAGACCTCATTTCAAAGCCTTTGGAAGCGCAGTGTGGATGAACGCAGTGGCTCCAGATAGTACCTATGGATCAAGTCGATCAAGCTTAATATCTTATACCAGTAAAGTTCAATTGGCATTTTTTATCTGTTTTTCAGGTAATTATCTGGTAATTTCAGGTAATTTGAATACTAAATTATATACTCCCTGAAAATACTAAATATAAAATGCTAAATATAATGCCTAATACTTGGTTTCGATTATGTAATCGATTTGCTTTTCAAGATTTGGTACTACTATTTTAGGATATACTTATTTATACAAAAAATACTTGGTCTAAATCGAACCGTTTTAGAATCAGAATAATATTTTCGACATAAAATTCCCAACAATTTGTATAAAATTAAACAACATGTGTTGGATTATAATACGAAAGTAATTTGCAGACTTTATCCGCAAATATTGAGCTATAGAGCATAATATAATAAAAATTGCTACCACATTAAAGTGTTTTTCTCTATAATTTCCTCCTTCGTTAAAAAAGCCCAAAGTCGTACATGAAATTCTTAGTTTCACCCTAAAAAGGGCCAAATCCCTAAAAGTGAAAACACTAGTAAGAAGTGAACAAATGTTATGTGTCAAAAGACCTTTTTGATTCGCCAATTTTCATACTTCAGTGCGCCAATTCGACAGAAAAAGAAAACACAACTCGTACACCGTGGTCTTTTGTGGCAAAGACATTTTTTTTTCCCTACCTATGCTGATAGCCTTGAGAGGCTGTTTCAGCGTAACCTTAACTGGTAGGTGAGCTCACGGGGCTCAAACCGGAGTGATGCTAACAGGGACCCTAGCAAGTGCAGTGCTTCGCAGAATCTACCACCGGATCGGAAACGCCGGATCGGAAACGCAACCCACTGAAAAGATCCGGTGTGAAACTCAGTGGGCTGTGTCTATGGGTTAATTCGCTCGTCGAGCCCTTCGTTGCAAGCGACGCGACGGGTTCGACGAGGACGGTGACCGGTGTTTGTGGTACCTAAAAACACCGTTAATAGATCGAGAGGATCCATAATGACGTGTTTTGGGCGACGTCGACTGTTTACCATTCGGTCTAGAGGATCGGGTATGTAGCTTTCAGCGGCCACGACAAGAGGTGCCGCCTTCTCAAAGTGGCGCAATGATGCCGACTGTAGATACTTACTGACCGAGTCAAGTTCTAGGTCATCATGAAGATCCACGTTCCTGAGGAAACATGGTGCTCCGCCGGCTATCCTGAAAAATCGGGATTGAATAACCTGAAGGGGTTTCAAGTTAGTGTGGGCCGCGTGAACGAACACTACGCTTGCATACGTCATGACGGGGCGTATGGTGTGCAGATCATAGATAAATGATTGAATTCCATTTTATTTGATGCTAAATGTCAAATGTCTATCTTTCAGTGTCACTCCAGCATGTTCAATGCTCATTGGTGAAAAGAATTGTAGTATTGTGGAGCAAATTTCAAAATAAATCAGAATTCAAAGAAACACGTTATGATACGAATGAATATTTAATAGGATAAATAAAATGCATCTTTCTCAAATAAAGGATTTTGTTAGCAGTGTTGCTGTAACCATAACCATTTTACAGTTTCTTTCTGGAATGTAAGTTAAGTCTTGTATTCATGTGTTGTGTTAACTTGTGTTTCTAAGGAACCAATGGCTAATTTTGAATCTTTGTTACAGTCTAGTTTGCAAACAATATGTCGTAAATCGGACCACAGCTGAAGCTTCTCCGCTTCCATTTATATGTGGCGTCATGTCGTAAGATTCAAAACATTTGTTTATATCATTTAAGTACCTATATAAAATTGGAAACGTTTCGAATTTTAAATGAAACTCAAAAACAAATAGTTTGTTTGCATTTGACTTTAAAGTTTACTTAAATGTTAATTTATGTGTTTTAGTGCCGCTCTCTGGATATTGTATGGACTTACTAAACATGACAATAAAATTGTGTTTGTCAATGTAATTGGTGTGACGCTCATGTTTGCCTATACAGCTGTGTTCTACATCTTCACATTTAAAAAGTCATCAGTTTTGAAACAGATTTTTGCTATGGTTGCATTTATAATATTCACACTTGGATATGTTTCTGTTGAAGATGACAATGAACTACTTTTGGGTAGACTAGGTGAGTTGAAAAATTAATATCAACAAATTATTTTTTCTATACTAATACATAGATTTATTGTACAGTCACTTTTCTGTTTTATGTTGCAGGGTTGTTAGCATGTTCCTTCACACTGTTGACGATAGCTTCTCCATTGAGTAAATTATTTTATGTCCTAAAAGTAAAATGTACTGAATGTCTTCCATTCCCAATGATACTAATGTCTTTTTTCGTGTCTGCAACATGGTTCCTATATGGCTTAATTGAAGAGGATGTATATATTACAGTATGTATTAATATTGTTTATACATTACATATATTTGGTCAAATGATTCATACTGACCTTATGAAGCATTAAATAAAATATTGAACATAATAATATGAGAAAATTTTAAAATTATAATTTTCAGAAGTTATCAATATCTACTAACAAAATGTACTCAGTTATTTTTATCTTAGATCTGATAAAAAGATAATTCTACAGAGTGTGAACATTTAAAAAAAAAAAATATTGCAATTAAAAGTAATATTTATTGTTATACTTTTGTATCGATTGTAATCTAATACAGATAATCATGACAGCTGTATTAAGTCTAAAATTATCTTATCTAGGATAAATTTAAGTGTACAGGAATGAATTTAAGGAATGAAGTACTCTGATTTCAAAACATAAAATAATATAAAAAATTTAATAATTACATTTAAAAATGTCATTTATTAACAATTATTTAATTATCTACTAATAGTAATCTTTACATCTTTTTTCAATTTCAGACACCAAACTTCATTGGAGGTACATTGGCTGTACTTCAGCTCTCATTATTTTTAATCTTCCCGAGCAAACCCCATGGCTTGACAAAAAGTTTACTTGTGTAAGTTTTTACCTAATATAATCTCATTATAGTATGCCAAATTACTGCTACTTATCATTAATAGTTAAGGATGATACAGCATTGTGAATGCTAATTAACTATATATTTTTTTTATTGGGAAGATCTATTAATAAAACTTCATTCAATATAAAGTAATTTTCAAACTATACATTCTATTAATTTATATGTAAGAAAGAAAACATGAAATGTCCTAATTTTGATCTTTATTCCATGACACCATTTTAATTTGGCCAGATCTTTATTCAACTACTATATTTAACTCAAATATTTTAACTCTTTATTTTATTGTTAAGTTAAACTGCATTTAGTTTCCTTATTGTAAATCTAACATTGGTTGTGTTAGTATGTTGTGATCTCATGATCTTTTAAATTTATTGTTATCATCATATGAAACGAAATGCTTTGTAGCTATAAATATGAAATATTTTTTTATTAAGTTATCCTTATGCAGATGTTTTCAGATAATAATTATGTTTAAGAAGTTTCTGTTTTTTTTTAAGTTTAAAAAAAAATTGATTGACATTGTTATATTATTAATAGAGATCACTATGATTTACATTTTATGGTTGATAGTAGTGAACTCAAAATTCACTCTATTCCATATACAGTGAATAAAAAACAGAAAAAAAATGTAAGTTTTAAAAACTATATTCCTATTTTTTGTAGTGTAGTAGTCAAAAATATATTGTGTGTGTTAATTTTTTTTCTTCATATTTTCATTCTTATTTTTAGTAATTTCGATTATAACACCGTGAAACATTGTATGTGTGTTTATATTATGTCTTGTTTTATAGTACAAATTATGAAAGGATAGAGATTTAATTTAATAAAGCCATGGCTAAATTTATGCAAATTAGGTGACATGTGATATGACCTAGTAAGTAAATTTAATGTTACATATATATCATTTATGTGTGTACTATAGTTGAATAAAAAATATTAAAAAAGGTATGAAAGTTTCTATAAATACTACAATTACCTGATCAACTTTTTAATAAGTTGATATTGGCATAGGAACAAAGGCAACCCTTGTAAATGCTGATACTAATGTTAACACATACTGTGTTTCCGGTTGAACTGTGGGACAACCGTTATACAACAAGTGCAATTGGGACTTCAACTTCATGACCCTGTGTGTTTTTCATTATTGTGATATCTATAGGTTTCGGTTATGCCAGGTTGGCAGTGAGTTCTAATCTATACTAATATTATAAAGAGGAAAGATTTGTATGTTTGTTTGTATTCGAAACTACTGAACCTGATTTGAAAAAATCTTTCACTGTTTGGAAGCTACACTATTCCCGAGTGACATAGGCTATAATATTTTTGAGAAAAATTAGGGATCCTTACTAAAACTCCAATAATGTAACTCAATGTGTAAAAAATATCTAAAATATTCTTCATCGCGTGCCTTGCGAAAACTATTAATGATAGAATAAAATAATGTACTACGACTTTGTAGAACACATTATTATTTACAAAAAGCGTCGCGGCAGCATATGTCTAACTATTATAATTATGCCGCAACAAGTGTTCTTTTATTTAAAAAATAAAACAACGTCAAATATCGTTGAAATTTTTGTTAAAGACCCGAGCGGAGCCGGATCGGGCCGCTTGTGAGTAATAAAGAAATATGATAAGATATTTACATATTATAGTAAAAGTAAATAGTACAGTCTCACTGTGACCTCATAAATGCCCACCCCCTATAGGTGACTATTGTTGTGCCATATGACCAATTTACCAAATATGTATACCAATAAAACAACGCTGATAACAATGGAAAGGTATAAGAGTTTTTATAAAGGGGTGCCGAAAGAATGTTCCACATGGAATGCTCTGAGGAATTAATCGAGACAATACTAACTACCCCGGTAACCATACTAGTCGAACTCGACAAAGAGTTATACGTGCAACCTAACCCATGCATCAGCCCGCTGGGCTTCTCGCGGGATCTTCTCAGTGGAATGCGATTCCGATCCGGTATTTCATTCGCGAAGCAGCTGCTCTGGAGTTGTTAGGTCTCCTTCGGAGGCGCTCGGGCAGTTGTTAGCAAATCCTACCCCTCCTGGTTGAGCCTTTGCTCGCCCATCTGTCCTGGTAAAACTGGAAAGGCCTCCAGGCCACCAGTAATCCTTCAATCATAAAAAAAACAAAAAATACTTATCTTTTTTATATGACGACTTTTCCATATGATATATTGCTGGAACTGATGAGCTCCAGAAGGTTTTTTGTTTTGTTTACGTGACGTTCCACCAATGTATATTTTGAAATCGCTTTCTTGTTTCCGGGTATCCGTGGCATGTTCTGCACTAAACAGGATTTCATGAGAAGTGGCCCCCCTTAATAGTTCACGTCATTTCGGATCCTCCCGATCCACTAACGGTGCTTTTAGGTACCCCAAGCACCGGTCATCGTTCTCGTCGAACCCGTCGCTTGCGATGAAGGGCTCGGCGAGTAAATTAACCCACAGACACAGCCCACTGAGTTTCTCGCCGGATGTTTTCAGTGGGTCGCGTTTCCGATCCGGTGGTAGATTCTGCGAAGCACGGCTCTTGCTAGGGTTCGTGTTAGCAACATCGTCAGGTTTGAGCCCCGTGAGCTCACCTACTAGTTAAGGTTACGCTCTCTCTAGACCACCAGCTTAGGTAGGAAAATAAAACCTTAATAGTACCTAGTAACTTTGCTGTTCCCATTAACCATGGTTATGGTTCACTATATGAGTCATTAAAAGAAAATGTCACATTTTAATTATTGTGGTGGGAGTGAGTCCGATGATTGAATATTACAAAAAGTCACATTACAAGCACAATACATAGTGTCCTCCGTTCTAATGGCGCACCTTCCAGTTACAGGTGGAGTTAAACTGTTTATCGGGTGAACAAGAGAAAAATTATATTTTTGTACAACGACGGTTACTCCGTACGTCATGTTCCTCGGTTGCATTTGAATTGCCAATATGTAATATGTTTGGTTGGAATAAAAATAGGAATGCACGCTGATTACGCTGTTTAGTTCCATTTCTTCGCAAATCATGCACGTTATTGTTTGTACAGATCTAGCCCTGTCTTTAATATAAGAGACTGCTAACTCCAAACTAGTTTGCACATTGAAATTGTTGTAGGGAGGAGTAGAGTAATCTCGGCAAGTGCAAACATTTTCGTCGATACCTGCGCCTGTGCATGTTCTCGTTAAAGATATATTTTTAAAGAGACCATTACACTTGGGACATGTATTGTATATACTATTATTGGTTAATTTTACCCTGAATTCCAAAATATATTTTAAGGTATGATTGATATCATAAGGGGTTACTAAAACAATCTGATTGGATTTTATGTTGTTATATTCATTTATGTATTTTTTTCTAAACTCTAATGGCACCCACATAAATAACATTGGCAGCCGCTCTTCGTAATACGATGCTATTGATGACTTCGAATTGGCTGACTTCATACCGGTCTCACTTAAAAATATTACAAAAGTATTGTTGAGCACGCCATTATTTTTTATGTTTCCAAATAACTGTGCTATCTCCGAATCGATTAGCGAAGGCATGCCATCATAATGTTGGGTATAAGAGCTTAGCCAAAAAAATCCAAAAAAGTTTTTGTTTTTGTATAAATCGACAAATTGATGAGCGTAATCAAGTAAGTGAATACCGGATGGTAATTTCATTGTACACATATAGTTGCCTATGCGTCTGTGATCGATGCGATAGATGGGCTGTAATTTATGATCTGTCGGTTTTATATTTAACTGTCTAGCTAAATTGTCTAACAGTTGCAATCTATCATCCTCACCGAAAGCTGTAACATAACCCGCATTCTGATATGCATTCCATATGAACTTTTCTACCGGACCACCTAGAGATTGCGCTTTTGTTGCAGTTAATGTTTTGCCTGCTAGAAGAACTAGTACATTTGATAGAGCCTCTCGTGTTATTTTGTTGAATCCTCTGAAGTCTAACCAGTCGTTGTCTTTAAAGAAATTGCCGGTTTTAGGCATGTCGTTATAAAATCGCATTCGTGACATATGGCTCATTCCCAATACAAGGACATTCCAGGGTTTCAATTTAGTTGCTCGTTTCTTATCATTACGTTTTATTATTACTTTATAAATATCATCGTAGATTATGTTCGTATCTTTCTTATTCTTAACTGTACATGTTACCCGGATAGTTTCTTGAAGCAATTTTACTTTTCCTCCGTTCTTAAAGCCTGAACATTTACTATATCTAGAGAAGAAACAACAAGCTGTTAAAATTGTAAATTGGTAAGTGTCTACTTGATATTATCATGTTAGGTATATGGATTTCTTAAATTAGCACTTAACTACTGAATTCATTTTATAGCTGTTTATAAAAGCTAAGAATTGTATTTGAATTAATATGATATTATTAAAAAAGTTATCCACATACGTGAGCTTTCCGTCCTTTGATTCAGTGACGAATTTATAACAGCAATTAATCCTAGAATACATCGATTTCTTCACGTATTTCAGCATTTGCTTTTTATTAATTTGAAACAGTATCTTATTATTAGCCAAAGACTTTATAAATATCGCTCGAACCGGACACTTATGGTTGTAATTAATTGCTTTGGTGAACATCATCGCATGATTCGGTATGTGACATCCCGGTGTACTAATTAGATAATCATTGAATTCTGAAATTAATTAACAAAATAGGGTTACATAAATTCTCAGAATTCAAAACCAACAACGCAGACAGTAGGGTAGACAAAAAATATATTTATAAAATGTGAGAATTAGAATAATATGTAGGTACGTGTTTTATAAGGCCTATGTGAGATAATTGGGGAGGTACATAGTAATGTATAAATGAATTTCGTAATAGATAGTTATGAAATTATCGTGTATTGCGTTTGTATAAATTTAGGTTTTGTTGTTTGTTAATATCTACCTATCCACATTTGGAATATCATTATACCAGAATATGTGTTTTGAATAACTTCTTGTATATGTATATTATATACACAATATATATAACACTAATGAATATTTATCTTTTTGGGTAGGTAACTTAGTAATGGGGGATAGGCATCGTTCGTGCAGTAAACCTAACTTTAAAATCTAAAATCTAATCTAAAAATATAAAATCTAAAATCTTTAAAATCCTAAAAATATCTTTACAGTTTACTTTAGTTCATTTTAGGTATTTCTACCGCGAAGCTACCATGAGTATCATCATGGAACTGCCGTTGTATAATGCAATTGGAACTTTGACTTCACGTCTGAAGCTGCTTCATGGTATTCGCGCCGTGAGCTTGTCGAGCCAAATGTAAAGTGTGTATTAAAATGTTTGTCAATTAATTTGAAGTATGAAACTTGCGAATGAAATGAAACTTGGTGTTTATTTAATACAGATAAATAGAAACGCACCTCGTTTTAATAAATTAACGAAAATTTGTATAAAATAAAAATAAAATGGTATACCAGAAAAAAAAGTTGAGCTCGGTAGCAAATTTCTTAGTTTAAATGAAGATACAAATTGGCTTATCATTTTATTGTTCTTGCAGCTAGTAAAGAGGACCCATAAACATCCCACATAAAGTAGCTTTGTTAATAAGCCCCTTACTTTGCCGATTCTGACCTGAAAATTAAATAATATAACAGTTAAAATAAATGCAATATGTCTGCTGCAAACGAATATATATATATATATTTTTTTATTTGAGTAAAGAAACATGTCACGTTATAAAATACTGTCCTATAATTTCTTAACTAGAACAACATAAATTTAGATATAATAAAGACCATAATAGGTAATACTTTCGTTGTACCCAGGAGTATTTATTCTAAATACCAGAAAATGTCTGTAGGTATATACAATTTTTTTTCGGTAACAAAGTTTCTAAAAGGAGAATCAAAATAGAAAAGAAATTTGGTGAAACGTATAGTTCAACTCAAAACCTAATTGCTTGTAAAACATTGTACTCACCCTCATTTTCTTTTTTTTAGATTCATTTTTATCAAACAGAGTTTATTAAATTTACACCCGGTTACGTTATTCACTACCGAACTGAATGATAATGCCCACGCTCAGTGAGTTGTACAGGAAACAGTTCTCAAATTATTTTATATTACAATCATTCGTTGTACTATTTTATGGCAACGATTAGCTGCGACTATCGTTAAAGAATATAAACAAATGGGATTTGGGATTTGTTAACACGAAGCCCTCCATATGATGCGTGGAGCACGAACAAAAAAAAACCTATGGAATATTTATTTAATACCAATGGCCTGGAGTGATATCAGGGAGAAAGCGCAAGACTGGGTAAATTGGAGACTACTTGTGAGGGCCCTATATACCAGCGGAGTACCCTAGGACTACAACAAAAACAACAGCATTGTGATTTGAAACTAGAACGAGACAGGTATTTAGGTACATTTGTTCGAGTCAGCCGAGTCTTACTGGTGGTAGGACCTCTTGTGAGTCCACACGGGTAGGTACCACCACTCTGCCTATTTCTGCCGTGAAGCAGTAATGCGTTTCGGTTTGAAGGGTGGGGCAGCCGTCGTAACTATACTGAGACCTTAGAACTTATATCTCAAGGTGGGTGGCGCATTTACGTCGTAGATGTCTATGGGCTCCAGTAACCACTTAACACCAGGTGGGCTGTGAGCTCGTCCACCCATCTAAGCAATAAAAAATAAATAAATAAAAAGCCTGCGAGAGAATGAGTGCTGAAGTGCTGAAGATTTCACTTCTATCGCTATGTATAGTCCTCGGCACGTAACTTGGCAAGAGTCGCTAGATGCGCAGAAGTCGTTTTTAGGTCTCTTTAGTTGTCAAGTGGGACGCGGGGAAAGACGTAGCACCGTTCCGAGCGCGCGATTGGTGAGTCAGTCGACCCTCCCTTCCGCATCGCGTCCACCTTCCGTTCGCTCCCGGTTACACATGCGCCTACTAAAGTTGTAGGAACCCTTTGTTTATATTTAGTTTTTGTTACGAGTGTTATTGTTTTAAGTTTGTTTGCAACGCCAGGACCAAATACCAATGACCATATAGTCGATTCAGTCACTGAGCGTTTTATTATTTACGCCAGTGACGACAGCGACTCTTTTTTATGTCGACGATGAGGAGCCAACTCCTTCCACCAGCTCAGGTGCTACCATAAATTTAATCCAAGGGGTAGCACTATTAGAAAATGATAGTGACGACGGCGACACATAATTTTTAATACTATGTATATTTTTTTAAATAAACTTCTTAACTTTTAATTGTATTTTGTTTATAACACCTAATACACTTCACGAATTCCTCTCTTTTCTTTAACTTTCTTCTAAACACACAGGCTTAAAAATAAATTTTGGCAAATATAAATTTAATAAAATTAAATTAAATTATATGCGGGCAATAAAAGTGACCATTTTTTTGTTGCAAAGTACACTATGCGCGACATTACCCCCACTACACCAAAACCTTGCAACATGTTTGAGAACCACTGAATTACCGATAACTGTGCAATAATGTGTCATTTGATATTCCGAAATGATTTTTTGGGATCCGTGAATTTTAACTTTTAAGGCAAATGAATAGTTAAAGAATAGGTCTAATTGTGAATACTTTTTTTTATTTTTTTTTTATTTTTTTTTTTCAGCATTTTCCTTTTTTTTGGCACATACAAAACAGACGGTCTTTAAATTTAAATGTGCATTTTCCGAGTCCTCGGTAAGGTGAAATTATACTAATTGGACCGATAACATCCATTGTTTTATTATTTCGCTCTATAGTGGCTTCATAAAGTACATTACCGGGCGTTACGGCGAATGCAACGACGTAATAAAGATTTTCCTTTGCTCTGCTGTAGTAGAAATGAATTCTTATAATATTTCTTAAAGACAACTTCATACACCCCCAACAAGGCATAGTCTCAATAGTTTTAATCATATTGTTGATGTGTGTCACCGCAATGACCGCACTTTTATTTCCCTCTTTATCATTTGGAGGTAGGGGGTTTAAATCATGACAACTACACCATTTCTCATGAATATTAACATTGGAACATGTTCTATTTTCTGTTACGATCTCAAATAAGCTTTGACACCCTGGACAACATTCTGGAAGGGTCTTCGTATGATTTCTACATCCAGAGATATTCTTAATTTCAACTAGAGTACTATATAAATCGTATGGCGTAATTAGTCGGTTCTGATTAATAGCTAGACTGTTTAATTTTAACGGTAATTTTTCCGCAAATACATTCGGTACGCTCATGTACAAAAATGGCATTCGATCATCGTAATAGGCGTTTGTTCGCCAACGGTGTTCCCCAAAACGTATTCCGTGATCGCTGAAGAAAATCACGAACGTATTAAATAATGCACCCGTGTATTTTAATTTATTAAAGAAGTCTTCAAACATTTTGTCGGCGTCCTGAGGACGACTGTTCATGTTATGACTGAAAGAGTTCATCCAGAAAAGACCGAAGAATTTTTCTCTTTTGTACGTGTTCGCGAAATCGAGTGCGTAATCTAATAAATGTTTTCCTGACGCTTCTTTACCAGAACAAACTAAAGATTTATTAAACTTATCCACTTCACCCTGAAGAAAAAATGGCCTCAGATAGTGGTCGGTGGGCGAATTATTATAAGCATATCTGTTTGTGAAAGTATCCGGCAAACGCAGGTAGTCTTCACCGTAAGCTGTTATATAACCGTCACGTTTGAAGTCGCTCCATATCATCAGCTCATTACATCGATCCATTCTATTCGTACATAAATTTGTAATTGCCGTCAAGTTTTTTCCAGTCAATACAGCCATCAGATTTGGAAATGTATTATCTTCAACCTGAAAATATTTTAAATCTATTTTCATTAATAAAGAAATATTTAACGCAAGTGGAATAAAATACTCGATCAAACCTTATGATATCCTTTGAAAAGTAACCAGAAATTTTCGTATAGATGGTCGATTGTTCGTGTCATTGTCTGCGCGAGTCTTGGCAAAGACATCGAATCCAAACCAATCATCAGAACGTTATAATTATGTTGACAGTCTTTTCGTAAAACCTTTGTCTTGTTAATCTTTTTAATAAACGCAAACCAGTCTTCATAAATCTCTTGTGAGACATTATTACTGATATTTTGAAAACATTTAACGTTAATAAAGTCAGTTTCCAAATCTAGAATCAAGCCGTGGTATAGTGTTTTGCAATTCGTATATCTAAAAAAGTTGTGAAATGTCATTATCATTTAAAAATGTAGCTTTATTAATGTCACAGAAATAGTAACTCTCACTACCTTAATTTCATTCTCTCATAAATTAGTTTCTTTGGAACCAACAAAAATCTATAGCAACATTTGAAGTCTTCGAAACGTTTTGTGTGTCTTTTCATAATGTTATTTTTTATGTAAACTCGAATTTTATCTACACCTGTTTTATAAAGGAATATTCCACGTTTGCTGCAAGAAGAATGTTTAGATTTGCTATTGTTCAAATATTGAAAATAATTTACCATTGCCATTGGGATTTTACAACCGGGAGTATCTAACATTTGTTCTGAAATAAAACACAATAATTGTATAGACATGCTTTAACAAAAACCGACTTAAATTAGAAAAAAAAAAGATATTCCAAAACAAATTAATATACACTAAAAACAATAATCATCGAAATCGGTTGGCGTGATATTGAGTTATTGAGTTATTCATCTATTTGTCGCGCACGTACTTGATGCAAATTTAAGACTTATAAGGTTTTCTCATGGATACCATTATCAGAACTGGACTAAATTGAAATGGGACCACACGGGAAGCGCCAGCTTTCTAATAAAAAACGAATCATCAAAATCAATTCACCCAGTCAAAAGCTATGAGGTAACAAACATAAAAAAAAACATACAGTCGAATTGAGAACCCCCTCATTTTTTGAAGTCGGTTAATAAAAAAAACATTTGCCAAGAAATTAATTACTCTGGAATTTAGGAGTACCTATAGGAATTAGGAAGTAATTGGGTTAGCTTCTCACCTTGGCGTCGCTCGTAAAATATTTCTGAGGACTCATTACTAACATCGTTATAAATTTGTCTCAAAGGCACATGCACCATCGGCAAACTGGCCACATAGTCCTTTGTAGAACTCGATATTGCATTGCGTTGTATAGGCCAGTTTAAGTAATAAATTAATAAAATGGCTACTAACGAAGCCATTGTCATTAATAAGGCCGTTACCTTTATTTGTTTCATTTTTAATTTTCGTAAACGCTTGCTCATACTGAAAATAATAGCAAATTATAATTAAAAAACACACATGCCAAAACAAAATTAAACAGCTCGTAACGGTCAAATAGCTATCCGTTTTGCTCACTTAAAAAATTGTGCTAAGAATGATCTTAAAATCCTCAAAAAAAACAATTTAATTATGTTCATATTGATCTCCCTTGTCAAGAATGTTTTAATTCAACTATTTACAACAATATACTCAGAGAACTATCATGCGTTGTGAGCGCAAACACGCAATGAGTAGATATGTTTGTTTTTATTAAATTTCCTCTTCATCGAGGTTTGTTTATATAAACATTTGTATTGTATCAAACAATGATTGAAAATTTTTATACTGAAAAGAGATTAGTTACCTACATTTATCACTTACTTGAATTCTATATGAGCTTGGTATTTCATTTTTATCATTGTCATATCATTTGTGAAACTTATTCACGTATTTATAGCAAGAGACAAAGAATATAAGATGCTGTATCGCCATTTTTGAGTCATCTAAAGAAATACGCATGCGTACTTAAGGCGATGTAGCGGTTTATTCTGTTTATTTTGGTGAGTAAATGGGTACAACTTTCTGTAATTTTTTGTGATATTTTATTTTAATTCCTAATAGTTTCTCTTAATTTTTTGTCAAATGGGACCGTATATGTTAACTAAAAATAAAATAAAGGTTTTTTTATTTTTATTTTGCAATGAATTGGTACATTAGTTCAATGCCCACGTAGTGTTATTAGAAGAATACCAGATCCCAATTACAACATGAATTACGTTGTATTCGATTGTATATTTGTTTTCCCACATTCTTCAAATAGGAACGTAAGACTACGTCGCACCAGAAACAGGCATGATGGTGGTATCTACCGGTGAGTTTCCATTACGCCCTGCCACCAGTAATTAGTAAAATACTCTGACCACTGCTGCTCTTTCCCGTCTACGAATAATTATTCGTAGTTTTTCGTGAAATAATTTTATTACTTCTCACGATGTTGGAAGACAGGGGGTGATCACACAACCAGTATTAATATACATCCAGTATATTAAGTTGTGGCACTTTATTTACCAACATCAGAAGCATCACATCGGATGTGATTTTAGAAAAATCTCTTTTATATAGCTTGTGTGAATGATGTCTAGATTCGAATTTTTAGATCAACCATCTAAAGAAATCGGATAAAAATCGATGAAAGGTAGATTAGGTACAGTTTGAAAAGGCCCAAACCTAATGTCCGTTGCGAATTTTTAAGCGGGTTGTGAGTCGGGTGTTAGCGAATCAGTTGCATGTGAGCCGTTAGGCCCGCTTTGGACGCGTTCGGGCAATTGCTAGCAAACCCCATAGAAACCTTTGGACTACAATCTCTCCATCCGGTAAAGTAACTATTTAAAACGATGAATTAATGGTCGAACTGTTTTATCTTTTAAGTTCTTTTACCTTTCGCTAAATATGTAAGTACTTGATCATTACATGTGAGAATGTTACTTACTAAAACCGTAACAATATCCGTCACCGGTACATATGTAAGTATCGCTACTCCTCTGATACAATGCGTAAGTACGTCGGAAATACCTTTGTACTGGTATATCCGGCCTCATGGTCATAGGTCAAAACTAGTAACAAAATTTGTAAATAAAACAACGAAACAAAATTGAAAGGTACTTTAATAAATAATTAACACATTCACGCAAAACATAATCACACTATATTACAATAAGTTGCACAAGACTAAACTAGTCCAGCAAACTACACACATGCTTACGCAGCACTTATACATAAATCTTATATCTAAAATATCGCTCTATTTATCGGAGGAATGTGATAAATTTCATTAGTAAAATTATTTACTTTTACCTATTTCAAAAGTGCTTTATTTCATTTTAGTGCCTATTAAAAGTTTCAATATGTTGCTATATGTCATTAACCTTACGCTTTTGTTAAAGATAGTTTTTGTGAGGATGTATTGGAATTAATCGAATCGTATGTTTTTTTTTTGCAATAAATTGAATTCCAGTCAGCATTAACAAAATAGGTATTGAAAATCTCGTAAGTACAATCTTGGTCTTACAGCTATTGTAATTTACTTTGCAGTAAACTTCTCGTACGGCACTCGATTTTAGCTACGACAGTCAGTAGTCAGTTTTTGTAGATTGCTCACCACTAGAATAATGCTCATCATGCAGAATAGTGCTCTTTTTTCTTTAAAATGGCTAGAAAAATATGTGTTTTGCAAATTTTCGTCTTTCACTCACTGGAATGCCTAAAAGGTAGTCAGAGCTAACTCTGTGACTTGGACAGGTGGTTAAGAAAGGTTTCTATCACTGGGATTTAAAAAAAAAAACATTTCTTTATGTCTGTCAAAACCGATGTTTAGTTAAATAATCATATCGTTTTCTTTTACTACCTAATATTAAGTTTCAGTCTTAGTGTGTAAGTGTCGTGAAAGCAAGCCATTTTTTTACAGTAATCCAGAAGAATATGGGGATAGGCTTGTTTCTGTAGTAACTTTTTAACTGATCGATTTCGTATCGATCGTTACTTTATAAAATAAATAGTCGAAATTTTACGTGTTAAAAATTACTATATAAAAGTATTAAATTATGGATAATGTGGTTGTTATTTATTATAAAAAAAAGTTGAGCATTGAGATCCAGTTCGTTATGTAATCCATGTTTCAGTACGGCTCATCTCAAGGCGTCTGAGGCGATGGACACTCTGTAAAGAATAAAATATGTATATTTAATAACTGCATCGTAATTGCGATGTGATTCATTCACAGCACGTGATATTTAAAAAAAAGAATACCATCTCTACCTACTAATCTACTACATTCATAATACATGTTTTTGAGAGTAGTTTTGAAACCATTGAAAATAGAATGAAAAATGGGGAATATAGTGAAGGATATTTTGTAATTATTTCAATATCAATACCGAGCCCCGGCTTCTCAATAATACATTGTTATAAGGTCATTCGTAAATTATAAGAGGATATTATTTCTATTCTCATATACATATAATATGTTGATATATAAATTTAGTATATTCAAATCAACAAAAGTATTGCAATGGTTACAAATGAGGTTGACAAATCGTTTGATCGATGTGAAAATCGCAGATTTAATACACACTCCATTGTCTTAAAATGTTTAAGAAACGCCACTGTACTGATCACATAGTAGAGACATTTGGATGGGGTTAGTAAGTAAGCACTGTCATTAGTTCCACTATATACAAGTTGAGTTCTATGTGAACGAAGCATATCGTTCGTTTCGTCTCCATTGTCTGCGTAACGGAAACCAATTTCGTGTCAAATCGTCGATATGCGTATATTTCACATGCATATAATATATTTAGCTAGCTGGTCAACTGACAGTTTCGAGGTGTATCGATTTATGGCTTGAGAATTTTAATGGGCTGTTACTATCTCCCGAAAATGGACTAAAGAAATCAACAAAAATTTCAAAAAACAAAAGGGGCAGCGCTCAAATTACCTATTTTATTTAGAAACAGAACCTATTTTATAGTCACTAGAATTTATAAGCGGAGTGAATTTTTTCAGAGAGTATCCCATAGACACAACCCACTGAGTTTCTCGCCGGATCTTCTAAGTGGGTCGCGATTCCGACCCGGCAGTAGACTGCCAAGCACCGCTCTTGCTAGGGCCCGTTAGGACATTCACTCACGCAGAGCCCCATGAGCTTCACAGCGTAGCTGGAATAACTCCTTAGGCTACCAGTGAACAGGTACGATAAAAAAGTGAATATACTAGACTATCAGCAATTAAGTTGGGAATTTTATAATTCAGAACATTTTTTACATGTATGTATATAAAACCCATTAAACCTATGCGAATACAACAACTATGTAGCATTCGAAATTCGAAGCAAATTTTGAAACAAAAGAAACCACTCATGTTCTTCGATCAGAATGTCTCGTGGAAGATTTACATTCGATTTTCGAATAGGCGGTTATGATTCTAAAATGGATTACTACGATATCAGCAATTATTCTCAATCTATAATATTAAAAGTTTCTGAGTCTATAACTACTTACTACAAACAGAACATGCAATTTCGTCGCTGTTATCTCCACACCCGTCGCGCCCTGAACATGCTACAGCTGTGCTTCTGCAACGGCCATTTCCACATCGAAGAGGGCAGAAATCAGCGGCTCGCCATCTTGAAAATAACACACTAAATCGATAAATAAAATATGAGAAACCTTTTACAGGTAAGCAGTTTGAACAAAATCACACAGTTAATTTGTTTTGAGATCGTAATAGGGAAATTGTGTAAGGCCCATTTAAATTTAAAAACGGTTGAAATTCGACCATATTCACTGACACCTCAAGATTTCGATTCTGATTTTTTTTTTGTTATTGACGTTTTAAAAGATGCTATTTCCATATTTTTTCTTTATAAAACTAAAGCTCGTCAATAGCTATTAAAAAAATAGAGAAATTAGGTTGATAAACAAAGGAGAATAAAGTATTTTACTCTCTTATCTTTGCCCATTTATAGTATATAGGTACATAGATATCAACAATAGATCATAAACTACAACGTAAATTGATACCATTAATAATTTTTTGATAAGCTTATACACTTGGGTCTTTGTAAAGGTCAAGTTGGATATGGCATTTGTTGCGAGTCTCACTAGAGCTTTGACCCTGAGCGTCACCTAATTTAAACTGTGTGGCAATTATCGTCAGAACGTTTTCTGTCATGTTTTTTTTTGTTGTTACCAAAATGATCTGTTTTTGTTTCAGGAAGCGTTTCCATTACACTCTCATCATTATTTTTCATTTTCGAGATATGTCTAATGTCCGTAAAGCTACGGAAATGCTGTTTACATAATCTTATTCTGTCAATTTTTCGTAGTAAACTATTGTAGGTTGAAATATTTCAGGGACTTATACCGTCTGGTCCAACACGACCGTTTCTCATAGTTGTTCAAACACCCGTGTCCCAGAAAAAAAAACAAAGGTAAGGTCAAACATTTCTGACACCGTTCTAGGTCACACGTGTTTTCATTACGAAGTCGTAAAATTTCCTTGTACCGCGGTCTTCTTTCCCTTACAAGATTTTCAACGCAACACGATACTATAACCGTAAATTTATTGTTTTTACTATCGTGTGAAGCTTGTATGATTTGAAGCTTCTTACATCGTTAAAATGCTTTTTTTTTGTTGCTTAGGTGGGTTGGCGAGCTCACAGCCCACCTGGTGTTGGTTACTGGAGCCTATAGACATCTACAACGTAAATGCGCCACCCACCTTGAGATATAAGTTCTAAGACATCAGTATAGTTTCAACTGCTGCCCCACCCTTAAAACGGAAACGCATTACTGCTTCACGGCAGAAATACGCAGGGTGGTGGCACCTACCCGCGCGGACTCACAAGAGGTCCTGCATGGATTATTTCTTCCCCACACTTCCAAGTAGTGGGATAAACAGATCTCCATCGAATATCTACTGCGCTATTGCGTTATTCGCTTCATACATTTTTTAAAGAAAGTATCTCTGAGAGGAAATGTTAAACATTAAACATCAGCCAGGCTGTACGACCTTCTGTCTTCGACGAAATGTTTTTTATCTGTCCACCTACATACCAATACCAATATTGTTAATGTATTATTATTATTTTATTCAATGTTAATATATACCGTGTTTTCATCAATCAATTACTTAGGAACCTATTGTTATAGCTTACCTTGATTGTTCTGTACATAAATGTGGTGGTTCATCGGAAGCGTCTTTGCATGATATTATAGCGTTACAAAACTCGTACTCCGGTAAACATTCACCAGAACCACAACGGAACGTGTGACGGGGACATCTGAAATTCGCAAACACCTTTAGTAGTTAGTCGGTCAGATTAATAAACTCTGAATGATTTAATAGCCAATAACGCTGAGAGAGAGAGAGAGTATTCTTTATTGTACACCAAAAAGGAAATAAACAGTGCGATACATTAATTACAAAAAAGTACAATTGGCGGTCTTATCGCTAAGAGCGATCTCATCCAGACATCCATCAGGTGGACAAGAATCATTTGGAAACGAATTATATATATACATACACACATACACATATCCGTAAATATACATACAATTAATACACAATGTAATATAATAATTATTATGAAAAATTTTAACGTTTATTTATTAAAAATAGCACTAGTTCAAGATACAAATAAAACAATAAGGCATAGTAGGACTTTCCAATGCTTAATGAAATGTCCCTTCGCTTAGAATTTGATTTTTGGCAGATTGTGACTTACCCCCTGCGTCTCGTCGCCTTACAGTTTCTTTCATCTTCGCCTCCGGGACACTGTGGAGTGCCATCACACCTGGCCGCCCTTGATACACACGGTGAACCTGGACCCCCACATCTGAACGAGTTCATAGGACACCGCTCGCCCGTCCCATCTGAAAAGTAATTGGTGTTATCCAATTTTAGAATAATCTGTGTGCTTAGTACGAGTGTTTTAACGTTCTCGATAGCGTAAAAGTTAACTCAAAATTGTATGCGTTGAAACAGCGCCCCTAGCGGCAAACGTAGGCATCCGTTTCAACTCCATGCAAATACAAACGTTAAAAAACTCACAATAAGCACACTGACGTATGCTGGTTAGTTCAGTATTTATGCTGATAATTCTATGGAGGTGATGCAATAATAAATAAAATAGTAAGTGCTGATTAGTTTTGAAAATGAAAATCAAAGGATTGAAGAACAGATGTGCATAAAAGAATTCGTGCCAAGACAGCTAGTTACCTCCGCCAGTACCTTGACACTTCTCATCGGATCCATCAGAACAATCCTTACGCCCATCACAGACGAAGTACCAGCTTATGCAGGTGCCCGTAGATCGACACTACAATATAAAGATAAAGTATTTACGAAATACGAAAAAAAAACAATGTTGTAATCTCCAATCGACACACGTGCATTCCGTAGACGCGGAGATATGAAAACATATTTTGTATTTTCAGCGTGCTTAATGCGAGTTTCTTAACATTCTCGATAGCGTAAAAGTTAACCCAATTTTGTATGCAGTTGGAACAGCGCCCCTAGCGGCAAACCTACGCAATTATTATTATTATTTTATTTTTTTTCCCTACCTATGCTGATAGCCTTATGAGGCTATTTCAGCTTCGCCTTAACGTTTGTAAGTGAGCTCACGGGGCTCAAACCTGACTACGATGCTAACACGAACCCTAGCAAGAGCCGTGCTTCGCAGAATCTACCACCGGATCGGAAACGCGACCCACTGAGAAGATCCGGCGAGAAACTCAGTGGGCTGTGTCTGAGAGTTAATTTGCTCGTCGAGCCCTTCGTCGCAAGCGACGGGTTCGACGAGAACGGTGATCGGTGTTTGAAGTACCTAAAAGCACCGTTAGTGGATCGGGAGGATCCGAGATGACGTGACCTACGCAAACGATCCCATTCCATTCAAATATGAGCTAACTGTTACGCTATAGAGAACGTTAAAAAAAAAAAAAACTCGCACTGAGCACGCTGTATTTTAAATTTTTTATGAAGTTAATGGGAATCATGAAATAATTTCTTGTTAACGCACGTAAGATACGAGAATTATTTTTTGAAATGCGTCCCATAAAGTTAAATACAGGTTGTTTATAATAAATTCTAATAAAATATCTTACTTGAAACGTTCCAGGTAAGCAGCCCCTGTTGCGAGCCGAACAAGCTGATGTCGAATTAGTGCGATGAGCGCAATCGCATCGTTTGTTTAAACATTTCGTATGAGGATCCACTAGATGGCATTGTGAGTCTGTCATACAAGGCATACCTAGAGATGAAGGTCCAAGGTCGCCAGAGACATCAGTGCGAATGCGTTGCTTATCTATAAACGACAGTGACTTCTGTTACAATGAAAATATGTAAATTACGCAATTTTTGTAGGATCATTTTATAATCGCACCCGCAAAATTATAATTTCTGTAATCTCTGGTGGTATGACCTCTTGTGAGTCCGCACGGGTAGGTTCCACCACCCCGCCTATTTCTGCAATGAAGCAGTAATGCGTTTCGGTTTGAAGGGTGGGGTAGCCGTTGTAACTATACTGAGACATTAGAACTTATATCTCAAGGTGGGTGGCGCATTTACACTGTAGATGTCCATGGGCTCCAGTAACCACTTAACACCAGGTGGACTCTGAGCTCGTTCACCCATCTAAGCCATAAAAAAATATCTGTTCTTACCCTTGAGAGATGATTTTTTTTGATGTCCAGTTTTGTGTGGTTTACCTTCTGAAGTTTCTTTTGTGGACCCTGTCTTTTTATTAGACTTTTTATCTACTGTTGGTTGCGTCACAACTCTGTAAACGGGTTGATCGTTTGCGTGCAAGTTTGCAGTCATTTCATTAACACCAACCGTCTCATTTGGTTCGCCCTCTTTTCTGTTAGAGACAGGTAATTTTTTGGCTGGTTCTATAGTCGGCACCTTCAATACGGCTTGCATTAATAGATTATCGTCTTCTGTACTCAAAACATCATTATCGGAAAATATGGGAGTTTTGCTTGGTCGAGCTTGGTTTCTCTCATTAAATCCTGACTCAGCGCTGAAGGAAGTCTGGCCATTACTATTCATCGTATTTTGAGGGCCATTCATAGGACTCAGAGCGGAATCTTGTTCTGCGATCACTGCTTCGGTTGCATAGGGGGAAATCTTCGAGAGCACACATTTATCGCCATTTTGTTTATAGTAGGAATTGCAAGCGCATCTCCCGAATAGATTTAGAATCACGAATTCGCATCGACTTTCCTTATCCCATAACCGGCAATGTTCATTACTGTAGCAAACGTGACCGGGCGGAGCAGCTGTTTGAAAATAAAGAAACAAATATAATAATTTATTTTACATTGTTCTTATTATACTCGTAGAAAATGGTAATGGACAATTGAAATGTTGAAAGTAAAATACCTATTTGCAGAACTCACGATGCGGTAAATGATTTACGGCAATTTTCCCGAGGCTGACCATACGGTCTACGATCACATGCCCTAATAGCGTCAGTAATACAGTTTGACTTACAGTAATTTTAAAATGACTGATATGTCACGTATTACCGTTTTCATACTTGGAAATGTTTCTACCTATATCCTTTACAATTTAAATCATTCTCATGACTGTTAAATAAAACAAGTAACCATTTGATTACTAAATGGTCGAACTTAAAATTACAAATGGTAATCTTAGTGGCCGATTGCTATTATATGTTAATTACGAACACAATATCACGTCACGCTAGGTCCCAACTAATTTAAAATTACTCTTTACGAATGCAACATTTTGCCTTTAGCAATATAATGAGAAGTACGAGAATAGAACAGACTATTTATCAATGCAAATCATGTGGATGCTAAAGGATTATTAACTTGTCACTGACGTTGTTTATAACGGTACGATTAATAAGATAGTTCATAACGATCTTATTTCACGAATCAGTTACTTTCATCAGCACGATTTGTAACTCCAACCATAAAACCTTTTTTGGATAGTTTCATCTTTTTACTTTAATTGTATGAAATTACTTTTCTGTTCTAATTAATTCAAACAAAATTTCATACCTATTGTGTACTTTTTTTTTTATATAACAAAATTCCATTTATTTAAACATTTATGTATGTACATATTATATGCTATCAAGTTCGTCGAATTACTGTGGAAATCGGTGCTGTGTGCAGATAACATTTCTGATAACGATTCCGTTGTAAGTTACGATTAGTTTATTTATTTCTTAAATACTGAAAGTGACATCTTCAGGAAAAAAAATACAACTCACAATATTATACAATTTGTACTTGTAAAGAAACTGTAGTGTTCCATTTCTCAGGCCATGGACTTGAATATGACATTTAATTAGTCGCTGCAACTCTGGTTCCGGATTTAAAATATCATTATCTAACCATCTTTATTGCGACTTTTCATACATTTACGAACACAGTTCTCACATAAGTTCATTACTAACAATAAGTTTTAGGGCACGCAGAATTCACACGACCATTGGTATTTTTGACAGAACAATTTCTTTTCTCATAGGCTATAAGAGTATAAAATGGTCATTATCAAGCAGAACTGCAGAGTACCTTGAGAAGTGTAGCCTATTAATGCAAGTGGAACAATGTGCATGGGAATTTTCCCAAATTCGGCGTATTCAAAAATCGAATGTTTCTAAATACATTTTAGCATGTGTGTTCAATTGTTCGTATATATGGTTTTATCTGACTGTTTTGGAATTTTGAGCAGTCGTTGGTGATACTATAGGGAAAGTTTTAGTCTTAGTGCTGCCAACGTTTGACAGGAGGCGAGTTTGTGGGTTTAAGAAATGTTTGATACAATTACCAACAGTCACGTTGAAGCGAGGTTGGATTTTACTAGTATTTTATTAATCCATACTAATATTATAAATGTGAAAGTAACACCGGATTGACATGTTTTTTAAAATAGTAGGTCAAGGGAGTGATATAGGCTACTTTTTATTCTAAAAAAACATCTCAGTGCATCAAATCGTAATGTCGTTAAATTAAAATTGAAAACATTAATTTAAAACTAAAAAAAGGTGTAATTCGTCATATTTAAATACAATAATAATTAATGATGCTAAAAACAATGCGGTTATACCATTAAATTAAAACCTACTTAATGGTCATCGAAAAGAAAATCGCTGTTTGTTTTTTAAAAAAAGTCGAATTACACGGTAGTTTATCGTTTCGATACAGAACAGTAACTTTGTGGTACTTCCGATTTTAGGCACACTTCAAAACTACGTAAAATGAACGAAAATACGATCGATTTATTTACGACCCTCCTTAAATGGTATATCTTTATCGATGTGAGGGGAATTTCGAGTCACGAAGGGAATTCAAAATAAACCGAACTAACTATTACATGAGTTATAAAATTGTAAGTGATGGGGGAGATGTGAAAATTGTACACCGCGCAGTATACCGTATTTGAATCGACACCGAAAACCGGTGAATGGTGCCGTTGATACAGAGCGCGTCAATCATATAAAAAACACGTTCAAAAAATTCAATTTTATTCTTTGCGTTTGTTCTTCTTGATCAGATGCTGTCTTCTAGTTAAAGTCGGTGATCGTTAAAGCGACTTGCATCATAGATATAACAGAAAGGATGATACTTATTAAGCCATTGGAGCCATTGGAGCAATCGGGGCCTGGTTTTGCCACCACAATGTTTTATTCCCCTTTGTATTCTTCTTGAGCTTGTACTATGTACTATTAACTTTGACAGTCTATATTCAGAATGTCTAATCATATGCTTGGATACTTCAGCTTCTTGAGGGAATGCAGCTTCTTGAGCAGATTCTTGAGGGTTTCTGTCCGCTCCCGGGACTTTCTGTCTCTTATTAGTACATTGCAACTTTTTCATTTCACCTGTATGCTTAGTGCGAGTTTTTTAACGTTCTCGATAGCGTAAAAGTTAACTCAAATTTGTATGGAGTTGGAACGTTTGCCTACGTTTGCCGCTAGGGGCGCTGTGTCAACTGCATACATATTTGAGTTAACTTTTACGTTATCGAGAACGTTAAAAAGCTCGCACTAAGCACACTGAACGCAATGTAACACTATTTATTCAATGACACCGTGACTGCAGAATCATGATTCAATATATTTGATTTAGTTTTGGTATTCTTGATGTCAATAGTAAATACAACGACAAATTAATTTGATAGGTGCGAGTTACTATGTAATTCAACTATCCAATTTATGTGTAAATAACCAATCGTATATGCAACTTATCTGTGCATGCATTTAATGTTTAATATTTTGCATCAATATTAAATTTAGGATTTGTTTTTTGTTTATTTTGTGTGTCTAATCTATCTCGTAACATATCTTATCATTATTATCATATAGGAATACTTAAACAGTAAATTCCGCCGTGTCTGTATATTGAAGAAAAGAAATTAAAATAGAAAGGGAGTAGCTTAGTTAGTTAGTTAATAAGTTTAATTTTTTTTTCAATTATATTCCAATGGAACATCCAGCACAAAATGATTTTGTGTGTAAATGTCGTTCGGTCCGTGTGTTTGTTCACGCACATTTCCATATGTAATTTATGGATTTCTTGTATTTTTCAATGGGTAGAATGATTTTCATTATGAGCAGAATATGGTATGTTCTAAAATTGGATGTTGTAAAAATTAAACGCTTAAGCAATATATTATTGCACTGTTACATGATAGTAATAAAGCAAATAATATTATTAATACGAAAGTAAATCTGTCTTTACTGGTGGTAGGACCTCTTGTGAGTTCGCGCGGATAGGTACCACCACCCTACCTATTTCTATCGTGAAGCAGTAATGCGTTTCGGTTTGAAGGGCGGGGCAGCCGTTGTAACTATATTGAGACCTTAGAACTCATATCTCAAGGTGGGTGGCGGCATTTACGTTGTAAATGTATATGGGCTCCAGTAACCGCTTAACACCAGGTGGGCTGTGAGCTCGTCCACCCATCTAAGAAAAAAAAGGTGGTGAAAAGGAAGATTTTACTCAATTAACATTGTTTCAACTACGATACAAATTTCTACACCATATATACGAGCACAATGATCAGATGAATATTTGAAGTATTGCACTATGTATGCACTACGTATTGCACTATGATGAATATTTAAAGTATTGATAAGGTATTGCACTATGTGACAATATTGGTATTATGCTCTTTACATTTTAATTTATCAAAGAAAACCACCAATTCCGTATCTGTATTATACTACAGGTGAAAACATTAAGCAGTTTCACGTGTCTCTTGTATGTTGCAGGTTCGAGATAAAAACCTAGTCTTGTGTTTTAAGATTTTCTGTACGTAATTTGAAGTAGGTTTATGGTTCAAGAGTGGCGATATGTTAGCCATGTGATTACTTTGTATATTGCCTTGACGACGACATTACAAACAATTGCAAGCGTACACTGTACGTTTTATACTTATGGGTATAATTTTTAAATTTTTTTGCTAGCTTAAACACATTAAAAAAAATACATATTTTCATGTTTTATATATGAGGTTAAAATCTCACTTTTTTTTCTTCCTATCTAAGCTGAGAGCCTTGAGAGGCTATTTCAGCGTAACCTTAACTAGTAGGTGAGCTGACGGGGCTCAAACCTGACAACGTTGCTAACACGAACCCTAGGAAGAGCTGTGCTTCGCAGAATCTACCACCAGATCGGAAACTCGACCCACTGAGAAGATCCGTCTAAAAACTCAGTGGGCTGTGTCTGAGAGTTAATTTACTCATCGAGCCCTTCGTCGCAAGCGTCGGGTAAGACGAGAACGATGGCCGGTGCTTGAGGTACCGAGGATCCGAAATGACGTGTTTGGGGCGACGTCGACTGCTTTCCATTCTGTCCGCAGGATCAGGAATGTAGTTACCGGCGGCCACGATGAGAGGGTTCTCGTGTCGTGCCGCTTTATCGAAGTGGAATCTCACTTGTGAACTAGCTGTCTCATCTTTCAAATGGGAATGCGTGACTGTTCGCGCCAGATATAAAGTTCAAAACTATATCTACAATACGCCTTCAATACGCCTTACACTAGAAAATCTCAATGCTCACCGTTACGTACGTTAATTACATTAAGTATCTCGAAACTAAACCATTCTATGTGTTCGTGCTTGAATTTATTGATAATTAAATAGATTTCTTTTTCGATCTACATGCCAATCATCGGACATCTCTTCAATGCCATATACGTAACGCGTGAGTTTTTTTTTATTAAACACAATAGCCTAGTAAATATCAGTTGATACAAATGAATGGAGTAAGTGTAATTACATTTTTTTATTTCATACAAAACAAAGCAATGGTTTCGCTCATTAGTCAACGTCTTTATAGAGTTCCGTGAAATAGAAATGGAAAGTACTTGATATATATTTTTTGCAAATAAAATTATTATGCGGAAATTTTAATCGACTTTTCATGCTGAAAGCATTGATTGACAGATTCCGACAAAATAATTCACTCGGTAACGTAACAGCAGTTTATTATGGAAAACGTTTTCTGGTTTTAGAAAATATTTAATAAACGTTCGTGTGTTAGAATTTTCTATTGCCAACTTATAATAATGATTCAAACTTCAATTAAATTTTTGAATACAGTGAGTTCGGATAATATGGACAGTCTGCTCCGGGCGGATTGTGCAATACTAAAATATAGATGACGTGATTGATTATCTCAAACAATTCTGTAAAACAATCGTGTTTTGATTTAGATTCCTATAACTTACGGGATAGGCAGGTGTGTTTTCTAAATTGTAGGTGTCCGTCTGTACAACGGCAAACGCCTTCCAAGCATGCGCTGTAAGCCACTTTCTGCGTGCACTGCTCAGCCACCATGCACTCCGAACCAAGTAGAGTTGCTGCAACAAAACACATTTTTAATCATCAGTTAGATTTTGACATGACAACATCTTATAATTCGATGGAGCCGGCTGCACGCACGAAAAAACATGACTCATGCGGCGTTACCTCGCTCTGAGGCGTTCCATTTAAGGCTTAAAAATATTATATATAATATATAAATTTACATAATTGTATTTATACATAAAAATAAATGTAACTTGATCAATTCAATAGTGATTTCCATTTACCTCATTCTCTATATCTATACAAAATATCTATCAAACAAAGAAAATTAAAATTTTCTTTTGAAAAATGAAACCATTCCACCAGTATTTTCTTATGACGTTGTCACGTTCAACTATCGTCAGTAAGCCGACTTTACAGACAGAATAATTAAAATTACTCGTACCGCTTACGAACAATTCGAATGTTCTACAGTTTACGTGCTCGTCCACGACTACGTTGAACGAGTCGACATAATGCTAACTAGTTTTTCGTACAAGTTTTCGCTCGCAGAGATGTCTTTTTTCGCGGAAATTTTTACGCATTTCGGGATAACGTCTATGCATCTTTAAAAAAAAATAATTAATATAATAAACGCGCTAGTTTAATTCTTATATGTACATTTTTTTAATGCTTAGATTGGTGGACGAGCTCACAGCCCGCCTGGTGTTAAGTGGTTACCGGAGCCCATAGACATCTACAACGTAAATGCGCCACCCATCTTGAGATATAAGTTCTAAGGTCTCAGTATAGTCACAACGGCTACCCCACCCTTCAAACCGAAATGCATTACTGCTTCACGGCAGAAATAGGCGGGGCGGTGGTCCCTTCCCGTGCGGACCCACAAGAGGTCCTACCACTAGTAACATTACATACATTACAGTACATTCCAATCGCCTAATCATTTCTGCTATTTCCAAATAGTACGTCACAAAATATAATATTTTTTCGGTTTTTCGCGCGTCGTAGATATATAATTGAAACTACTTTTCCGGTTTAATATCGCATTTTTTATTGATTATTTTAAATTGTCATCGCCCCTATTGGACGTTAGAAATGCCAGAGCCCAGATCCCTACAAACCACACTTGTAGATATCTTAGCGCCTGGGAAACAATATGGGGGATAGTTCTTTCCAGAGCCGAATGCACGAAACATATACATAAGTATCCGCGTAAACTACTTTGACTCGTTAAATGCGTATGCATGTTTCATAGACCGTGTAGTAAATTATGTTCAACTTCAGAAGTTCCATTGTATAATAAATCGTTAATCTTGAGTTATGCACTAGAACTAGCGTTCGTCTAGTGCTCAAAATTCGACCATAATCGCTGGCACATCAAGATTTAGATTCATTTGATGTATTACGTTTTCCCTTTTGATTTTTTATTGCCATTTTTCTTGTGACGGTATAACACCGGTGATAACGCTAAAATGCATTCATAATAGGTACTTAACAAATAAAAAAAGACTGACAAACAGCGGAGAAGAAGCCACTTTACTCTTTTGTCGTTGCTAATTTATATACATATATTTGGACATGCTAAAACAGTTTACTGGCAATAGTGCGGATTGTAAGCTCGCATGGATAAGTTCCACCATCTTGCCTGTTTCCACCCCGAAGCAATCATGCGATCGTGCTCTGAATGGCAGGATGGCCATTACTTGAATACTTCAGAGATTCCTACTTAATGCCACAAGATGAGCGGCAGCATTTAAAGCCTTAGGACTCCATGGAAACTCTTTAAAATGATGCTCATATAATTTAATTGAAAAATCATGTCTCCTCGTTGGCACCAAGCCGTATTTTTGCATAGTTAGGTATAGACGTAGGTGATTAGCATAATCAGCATAACGATACGGTGTTAGCGGCTGGTTCAAGGTCGATGATTTGTGTTATGTTCGAATAATAGTTTCTCTGACGTTGTGTCAAAACTCTCAGACCTTTGATCTATGATACGAGCAGAGTCCTATTACAGCAAGACGTAAGAAGTAATGTGTTTTCAATTTTATATTTATTCATGTGTTTTATATAAACAATACAACAACGGAAGCAAAGAATGTTTACCTCGGATACTAAAAGATCTCGTTAAATTACTAAGGCAGCAAAATCGATTGTTATACTGTAATTACTGGTGGGAGGATGCAATGTGAGCCCACACTGGTAAGTGATTACATTCTGCCTAGTCCTACCGCGAAGTCGTCATGCTATCCGATTTGAAGACAATGACGTTTTTTTTTATGGCCTAGACGACCATACGGGCAGGCAAGCGGTGAGAATTACCGTCGCTCATGTACATCAGCAATAGCAGAGACACAGCCTAGTCGCTAGTTACCGCTAAGTACTTTCCGCATCCTGGTTTTAAAAAGGATATTTAAAGAATTCGGGAAACACCGTGGAGAGGTAATTCATTCTAGAGCCGGACGGCACGTGGCAAATATTATGTTCTCTGGAAATGCACTGTCGATGAACGCAGCGGTTTTAAATAGTATGGGTGAACTCTGCTCAGGTAGTGTGGGAGGTGCAATGTTAAAAAAGAGATGGAGAGATCATCTACAACAATTCCTCAGAGCACTCTCCGTGGAACATACGGCATAAAACACAAAGAGAACCGAAGTCGTTCCGTAGTCTTAGAGGTTCCAGACAGTCCGTGAGAACGGGATTAACGATTCTTGGGTTTATTCGGCAAGTTAATACATACGTTCTTGTATGATACGAAACCTGAGTTGTTAAATCTTCAATTAACATTTTTTCACTGTCCTCCTGTATATATGAAATGTATTTTATGGGTCTGATATGGTCTATGCGAATTACATTATAATCAGAATGACAGTCACTCAAAAAGATAGACATCTTCTGGTCTTGATTTAAAATAAAACGGGAAATGAAGACAGTTAGACGCAAAGCAAAATATTAGCTCGAATAAAATGGAATTAGTCGATTATATATTATTTCATAAAAGCTACGTGCATATTCGGTACAAGAAAAGTCTAGAATGAAATATGTTAAATTAGACGTTAATACGGAGGCAGTCAAGCAACCGATTATGATACGAAATATATGGAAGAGATCTACACTTATATTTTATACTACACTCATATAGATGGTGGTGGAAGAAAACAAACAAAGATCATAGATATAAAATACCGAATACAACAACTGAAATGGAAATGGGCTGGACCTTTAATTCGAGATAAAACTGAAAAATGGGCCAAAGAAGTGACAGAATGGTGTCCTAGATATAAAAAGCGAAATAGAGGAAGACGGCAACGTAGATGGGAAGATGACATCAAAAAAGTGGCAGGAACGACTTGGATGAGAAAAACGCAAGATAGAATATTATGGAGAACCCTTGGGGAGGCCTATGCTGTACAGCAAGACGATCAAGAAATCGGTGTCGAATAATAAAACTAGATAATAAGTGTATTAAAAATGTAACTTAAATTAGATTGTTAATAAAGGCTCATATTACTATATTATTATATTATCATATAGATGGTTCAGTTAGAACATAAGGAATCACTTAATATTTTTACATTATTGTACTGTTAAAGTTCATGACCCGGAGGCATATGCGACCCCAATCGTATACAAGATAGTCTGTAGGCGTTACCTAAAATTTGCATCCAATGACAATGAAAGCATAATTAACTCAAAGTCATTCCGTGTATGTTTTTTTTTTCAATACAGAGATGATCTTATGACCCGCCTTTTGTTATGCGATTATCGGAGTCCGACACTACAGCGTCTAAATTATTTTTAGTGACGGCTACTTTTCAAGAATACATTTTTGCTCCGCGGCAGAAATAAACAAGCTCAATGGTTAGATAAATATATATAATTATTTATTATTTCTGCCGTGAAGCAGTAATGCGTTTCGGCTTGAAGGGTGGGGCAGCCGTTGTAACTATACTGAGACCTTAGAACTTATACTCAAGGTGGGTGGCGCATTTGCGTTGTAAATGTCTATAGGCTCCAGCAACCACTTAACACCATGTGGGCTGTGAGCTAGTCCACCCATCTAAGCAATAAAAAATATATAATTTCCTTCCAAAATTTTATCTACATAGGAGATCGTACCGCAGGTCACCAGAGCCGAGTTAATCCATACTACCTAGACCTACTGCGTTGATTCACGGGGCATTTCCAGAGATATTTTTCGTTTCGCACCATCCGACTTTGGAATGAGCTCCCCTCCACCCGAGCGTTATGACATGCTTTTCTTAAAACGAGTGTTACAGAGAGTTTTCAAGGGTAGCCAGCCGCTTGGATCTGTCCTTGGTCTGTGTGGACCATCGAAAGGCCGTATGCTCGTCTGCCTACAAGGACATTAAAAATATAGGTAGCAATACAGTAAGTATAATGACTATAACAAATTGCTTAATTACCGTTATGAGTCCATGGCGAAATAATACAAAAATTTGCAACATTCTACAAGCACTAAGGATACACTATAAAAGTGGCAGTAATTGTCAAAACGGTTAGCGATTCTGATCAAACTTAATTAATACCTACACATCGAGCATTGTAATCGATTTTGCCTATAATTAATGTTCACAGAAAATGTGATAAGGTTTTGTTTCCAATTCATAATGAATTTACGGAAATCTAAATTTGCATAAAGTAATTAGTTCAGGTTAACGCCTTTTCATTAGTAATCTCGTTTTGATCGTGGTTTCTGATATTACACTAATATGTTAATATGTAAATATAACGATAGCCCATTTGTCATATATCCAAATCGTAGAGCAGCGAATGTTTAAGAGCATAAATTTGATGACATTATAATAGAAACTTTGCCGACACAAGTTTTACTACATTTATATTGAGTATCACTCTATCAATAAAATTAAGTAAAATAAGTTGGTCCAGTGGTTAGTGGTTAATGGTTCCTGTGTGCTTAATGCGAGTTTTTTAATATTCTCGATAGCGTAAAAGTTAGCCCAATTTTGTATGCACTTGGAACAGCGCCCCTAGCGGCACACGTAGGCAAACGATCCATACTAAACATTCCATACAAATATGAGCTAACTTTTACGCCATCGAGAATGTTAAAACTCGCACTAAGCACACTGATTTTAGTTAGTTTCTTTGTTGCTGATATTTGGTACTGCTGCCGCGAAGTACATTTGAAAGATCGAATAGGCAATACACAATTTAAATTTGACTTCGGTCTCTTGTCTTAAGCTGGGTGACGGCGTTTATGCTGTAATGGATTCCAGATCTAGAAGGTCATGGGCTTATATAACCATTTAAACAAAAGGGCACAAATTTATGATCATGATTATTCTAAAGCATTTTATATCTCGAGCACAAGTCTCTATGTACTACAGAGCTATTCACATTGCGTATTTGGCCTCCGGTAACTGCTAAATGACGCTCTATCTCAAAGTGATCTTGTCTATTGAAGTCAATCAAAAAATAATTCTTCAAACTACGTGACAGTTTCAAATTGGAACAAAAACTCGCCAGCCCACTGAGTTACTCGCCGGGTCTTCTCAGTGGGTCGCGTTTCCGATCCGGTGGTAGATTCTGCAAAGCACTGCTCTTGCTAGGGCCAGTTAGTGCTAGTAACACTCCCGGTATGAGCCCCGTGAGCTCATCTACTCGCGCAGTTACGCTAACATAGCCTCTCAAGGCTATCAGCTTAGGTAGGGAAAAAAAAGCGCACACGCGCGCAAATTTTTAATCAATGCAATAATAATGACATTTTTTTTATAATTTTTGTCGGCGCGCTTATCCTGTCCATCTTAGGCTCTTTGACACATTGATCTCAAAACGATACAGCTTATTGGATTAAAGACAAGCGTGAAAATCATATGCGTGACTTAACGATCTGTTATCAAGCTGTATGATCTAGTTAACTACAATGTCAAGGTCGATTCGATCCAGTTCTTAGTACGGAGCTCGTGCGACCGTGAATAGTTAAAACTGACCAATGCTCATTGTCATTGTCTTGTTTACAACGGGTTTTCGAAATTGATACTTATTAACGTAAAAATCTTAAAGTAATACTGATGTAACCCATACGCATATTGAGCTAAAATATGTAAATACAAATTGTAACGACCCGATCTCGAAGCGGAAACGATAATGACCCAGTAGCCTAACGTCAACTGAAAAGAGTAGGTATTAATAGTACACTATAGGAAAGTAATGTCAGATTTTCTGGTAACACAATCTTTTGCGAAGACAGAAGGTTATCGAACCTTCTGCCTATCGAGCCTATGCCTATTGACTGTATCGAGAGACAATCAATACATCGGTATTGATTGTATATGCGTAATCTGTATTTCAGAAGCAAAAAATAATGCCAAAAAACTGTTGATTCGAACGTAACCTACTACCTGTCTTTGTTTTAGGAAAAGTGCCTAGTAAATTCTAATTTACATCGTACAGTGATAGAAATACTGAGGTGTCGCTATGGGGGAAGTGGCAAACCTTATTAAGGAATCGAACTATGGTCTCATGAGTTTTAAATCACCATACGTGGTTCATGCTAGCAAAGATTGAAACCATTGTGTTCGCTGGAATGTTACCGAACACCTTAGTCCGCATAATTCGCGTGACGCGTTATTTTTATTTCCACAAATCGTTAGTGCGCGATCAACAACCGCGTCCGAGTCCGCGTCTTAGCATTTCATTTATTTAATTAATTACTTAACATACATAACTTAACGATGAACATTTTTAAGCCACAGAATCTTTATTAACAATCTCACAGTAGATTTTAAGATTTATATAGAAAAGCATTCCCAAAATTGTTTAAATTCGAAAATGTTGGTGTAACTTGAGAGGCAGGGGTGTTTAGTGCGTTCACCTCCCAGATACATCTACAGCACTAACATGTGTCATGATGAGCCGGCAATTTAACCTAACGGCCCTAAAAGGGTGTAATCTATAAAACGGGCCCAGCCACTGGTGGTAGGACCTCTTGTGAGTCCGCGCGGGTAGGTACCACCACCGCGCCTATTTCTGCCGTGAATCAGTAATGCGTTTCGGTTTGAAGGGTGGGGCAGCCGTTGTAACTATACAGATACCTTAGAACTTATATCTCAAGGTGTGTGGCGCATTTACGTTGTAGATGTCTATGGGTTCCTGTAACCACTTAACACCAGGTGGGCTGTGAGCTCGTCCACACATTTAGGCAAAAAAAAAAAAAAAAAATGGATTACGGCTAAGAGTTACAAATAGTTCACGTTACTTTAACACGTTGAAACATAGTTAATGTTGTAGCCTCAATATGTACTACTTTTATAGCACTGTCAATTTATTCATATCTTGTGAATCTGTAAGGTTAGTATGTCCATTAGTGGTAACTTTAAAACCTACGATGAGACAAGATTAAGAAAGCCATTGAGAATCAAAGAGATACTCGTGATTTGCCTACTTACTCTGCATTTCTAGGTTAATAGATGGAAAAAAAAAGATAACACGAGGAAAAACACTCTGCTATCTCGGCGTATGGCACGCTCTTTGAATATGATGGTATAATTACCATTCTGTAAGTCATCGAAGCTGTTAGAGATAGTTTATAGTGACTAGCAAATTTGTATTATAAACATGTCTGACTTAATTGTTTTTCTGAAACACCGTGTTAAATGTGTGTAAATTAACAAAAATTATAATTTATATTTCATTTTAACAATAATTTGAATGTTTGTTTAATGGAAATGTAATTATTTATTCATCTGGGTCATTCATTTTCTTTGGTGTATATTCTACAAGCCACAAGGACGGTGAATCGATCAATTTATCATAGTACCTACGACCGGACGATAACTTGATAGCGACGACTCGTAGTGGGGTCGCGACGACAATCAACAAGTTTATTTCAAATTGCTATACACAAATAAAACGAACGGTCACGCTTAACTTGTAACACAGAACAAGGAGTCCTTACTAAAGAACCCACCTACGTCGTATTTCTAATCTTGATTTTAGACTAGTCAATATCTACCTGAAAAAAAAATCTTTAGGTACTTGAAGCGACTCGCAAATGACACTATAAAAGACATATTTAAATTTTAAATGTCCTTCTCAAAAACTGTAAGACCGGCAAAATATTCACTTTTAGATTTCCGTTTATAAAACAGCTCACGTATGATAAATTATTTTGAAATATTGTTAAGATAAAACTTTGTTAGCTAATCTTTAATTAAATAAAAAAATGTGAGAACATAAAGATAAAGAATATCATCTTTATGATCTCACATCGGTCTTTTAACATTAACTTTGTACTATTTCCATTTTTTATTTACCCATTGTTTAAAATTTAACGATTTCAAATTATACCAGTTTCTCACATTTAACTGCCAATGCAAATCAAATAATTCGAAGCTATGTATGACCTTACATTAAAAGTTGATTTCTTAATTCGAACGGGTCAGTTTCTTTTATTTAATCCGCAATACATCTAATCTAATCGCTTTATCATGAGAAAATTTAAAACGACAAGAACGGCTATGTGTCTCTGATTAAGTTAAATGAAACCATAGAATTTTACAACAATTACGATTTAGTTACTAAACCTTTTATTACTGCAACTACATGCAATATCCATATAAAATACAGACACTTTAAAGTACTGTGATTTATTGCGAATAGCCTTGATGGGTGTCCCTAGTAGGTTCCGCATTCTATCCTGGTTTGAAAAGCTGCCAGACTGGACTCTCGGGTCTGCGAACTGTGTTACTAACCACGTCCGCTTTTATTTCTATACCTCAACACGGGCAAATGTCATTGCCCATAAATTGAAAACCGATGGCTCCGTTATAAAACTCCATGGAATCTACGGATTTGATATGAATACGATTTTATTCGTGATACCGGTCCCTGGTTTTATTCGCCAGAAACGTAAATCGCAATTGGCGAAAGAACCGTTGCGATCCACCCGTGATCCAGTTACTCGATATGGACGGACAATTTTGTAAGTAAGAAAGTGAGACAAGCGTGGGATTATAGGACTATCATGGAGATCTGAAGTGGCCGATAGCATCGCATCCAATTTGTTCGAGGTCGATATCGTGCTTTTGGCGTATCCAAAACGGATTTGTATGTGCGATAAAGTCTAGATATGATTTGGTGTCAGTGTATTTTTAAATCTCTTTGTAACTGTGTGTGGGTCGAGTTTTTTTGGACGATTTTATTTATCTAACAAAAATAATGTTTGTTTGTAACCGATGCGTATTGTACGTTTTATCGATTTGATTTGAACTAGCTCACGACTCACCCTGGGTGAATTGGCTACCGAAACGCATAAACATCATAACGTAAATGCCACCACCAACCTTGAGACATTAGGTCGAAGTTTTAACCCTACATTCAAAACAGAAAGTATGACTGCTTTTCAGTATGAATATGCGGGATGGCTCTACCTATGTGTGTAGACAAGACATAAAACGACCAGTAATTATAAAAGTTAAGTTTTGCGGGCTTTTTTTTATTACATACACGATCGTATTCCATCATCGTGGAAGTCGTTCGTGAGCATATGTTAGATACCTATTTCCTTAGAAACAAATGAGGGATTTGAAAACCGAGTCGCATCGTTTGATACGAGCACACTGTTCGTCTAATCATTTGAGTCACAATTACTCCCAAATGATAAATAAAAATCAATAAATTCACCACAAAATCGGTAATTTTAGAGAGAAAGGACAGACTATAAACTATTTCATCAATAAAACATTATGTCGTTTTATGAGTCTGGTAACCGCGATTGATTTCCACAAATTGCATGTAATGGAAAGCCAAATTTAATTCTCGCTTGCACAAAGGTTAATGTTGAAGTTTATTGAGAACAAGATTGATTTTAAAATATTGGATTGCGAGCGAAAGTAATTCGAACGTTTTACCACAAATTCCAATTAAGAATGGATCTTTTATTGTGTATGGGTATAAATCTCGTGAAATAGATATTACCGCCATTAAATAAAAGGAAACTACGTATTACGTACAAATATAATATTACCGAAAGCTTAGTTTTATAGAAAAAGAAAGTGACTTACATTCCAAGCAGGTGGAGTTATCAACGCGAGCATAATAGGGCTGACACATGCACATTCCTCTGTCACAATGAGCATAGGCCACTTTACAGTCTGCATTGCTTTGACAATGAGAGCCCAATAATGATGCACTGGCTTGTGAAATCTGGAACGAAATTTTTTTTAAGTAAAATAAAAGGCTTTAGAATTTCCATTACAATATTTAAAAATGTACCAGATTCAGTAGCTAACTGAATAAACAAAATTACGACCAATAAGAGTTTGGTTTTAGTCTTTTTTATAGTTTTAATTACTAGATATTTATAGCGAGTATTAAGGACAACGACCTCATCAAAACAAACGAGATATCCTTGAAGAACCAGTAATTTAAATAAAAAACCGAGTAATGTTTCAATTCATATCTATATATTAATACGTGAAGCAAAAACTTTGTATCTTTTTTTACGAAAATTGCACGGACGGAGGAGTAAGAAATTTTCCACACTTATAGAGAATATAGAGAAGAAGTGCATAATGCTAATATTTTTTTTAAATAATGCATAAAAGATACATTAAATCAATAAAGAAAACATTACACACACTAAATACCATGTATGTGACGCACACACGCATGCATACTATTTATTGTCAAACTTTTGTTCTTGACGTCCGTGGTCAAATTGAGAATAGATTAAATATTGTTTGTCTTTTTAATATTTTTTATAGTGTAGCCTTGGTGAAATTTGTGATTATAGAAGAAGTATAAAATACAATCATAGTAGTGCACAAACTTACAATTCCAATTAATTATAGTCGAATTTCGACTACTGCGGGACCACTAGTTTTCTTAAAGGCTTAAAATACTAAATAAGTGTGATTTTGATTTACTATGTTTTTTTTTTTTTTTTCATTACTTTAAATCGTTGGAAGAATTTACGGACAACCGTGTTTGAAGGGGTCACTAGAGTCAACACAGAGACATCGTAACGTAAATACCGCCGTCGACAAATAACTCGAAGTCGAGTATCAGATGATTCTTTGCAAAAAAAGGTAGAACGATGGATCCAGCTGAGCGAGCTCACATGGCCAGTAATAGAGATCGCCTACGACGTCAAATTGATTTCAAATTTCGAGGAGAAACCGTAGTGAGTTCAAATAGTAGCGGTGGCGATAACTTTCCATCCAGGTGGACCGCTTGTTCGTCGTCTGTTTATGGTGCTAATATCAACGAATAAATAATAAGAATAAATAATAATACTAAATATTGTTTATTCGTAGGCTAATTTAATGTAGCTTAAAATATTTTTAATATGAAACAACGACGGCGGTCACCAACATGTCGTCTGCCTTCGGAGGCAGTAAAAAGTGATAAAAAATTTAATGTATGTACATCATTCATTTTTAAGTAGTAATATGAATACAAAATTTCGTGACTCTAATAAGAACGTGCATTGGTATGAGATGTAATCGTAAAATTGATTTAATTTCACTGTTTTTTGTATTACGTCACAATCTTGAATTGGCGTAGACTATTGTCTCTATGAGGATATCCTTTTCGCCTACGAGGCCATTCATCATCTAACGGAACACATTATACAGGTGTTGATTAGACAGCTATTTTAAAATTTAGCTTTTATTTACCAATTTAGTAGTTCGGTTCTAAACAGATTATTCACTAACACCGAAGTGATGACCAATCTCGATATGACATAAGTATTGCAGTTTGCATGTGTGTTTTTTGCTAAAGACTATGTATGTACTTCGTTGCATAAAATTGCCGATCGATTTCTATTTTCATAACTAATACAAAGTTACATCAAAATATACAAGATATTTTATATGGGAAGTTTTAACGGGTGTAATAATGAATAAAATGTCGAATGGCCATTTTCACCTAAGGAATGGTATTTGTTCTATTGTTTGTATCGATAGGCATAGAAGCTCACGGTCCTGAAGGGTATTGGGGTCATCTTGAGATATTCTACCGAAGTTTTAATTAAAATAAGCCATTTTAAATTAATGAAGTCGTGGTGGCCTAATGAATTAGATACCGATGGTATTATCGTATTGAGCCGTGCATCTATGCTGGTATTTAAATCCCTCAAGCAGTAATTTTTTGTAATAAAATACGAACTTAGCTCACGTGAACACGGATGAGTCCAATGATGAATGAATAATATCGTGTAATTAAAATGAAACCAACAGTAATTTTAATTTGCGTAACTACTATACAATTGTGACATAAATCTCAACTCTGAAGCTGGGTGGCATTCCTTCCAAAATGTCTATGGGATCCGGAACCACTTAACACCGAGTAGGCCATGAACTCATTCATCCGCCTAAGTAAGAAAACAATTACGGCTATGCCACCCGCAACAATTGCTTCGCGGAAGAAATAAGCAAACGGCGAAAACTATAGTGGCGCTATGGATGGTATAGTTGTATAGACTTTACATGGATCTATTATTATATTAAAACATTTAATGAAATGTCGCTTAACGGGAACGAACCTGCATCACGCCCTGCCACCAGCAAATTTTATAAAATACATAATTCCATTTAAATACCACGATCCCGTTATAAGCTTCTTAATGATTGCATTATTACCTTTTATTGCTTATTTAAGCAATAATGACACTTTATTACACGTTGTAGGCTTCAAATAAATGAATTAATATGTCGGTTACGATCAAAAGTGATTCAACATCACGCGTCTTGTTATGGCTATATCGATCGAAAGTTGTGCACTGTTTGTTTTATGTAGCAGCGAGGACCTGTTATATCATTTATTCAAGTGCCCATCCGGGAAACTCGAAAACGTGAAATAATACATAAAGGAGGGAGGGGCCGTCAAAAACACTCGTACCAAATAAGTATATATGCCATTTCATAATTCATGGGTGAATCTTCTTGTAAATAAACGTCTAAGAAACATGAGAATATAAAAGCGATATTCTTACTTTTTTTTTCCTACCTATGCTGATAGCCTTGAGAGGCTATTTCAGCGTAACCTTAACTAGTGGGTGAACTCACGGGGCTCAAACCGGAGTGATGCTAACACTAACCCAAGCAAGAGCAGTGCTTCGCAGAATCGACCACCGGATCGAAAACGCGACCCACTGAGAAGATCCGGCCAGAAACTCAGTGGGCTGTGTCTATGAGTTAATTCGCTCGTCGAGCCCTTCGTCACAAGCGACGGGTTCGACGAGGACGGTGAGCGGGTCTTACAACATTAATTTACATTCTATGCAGCTTTGACAATGCAGCACAATGACAAATTGAAGTCGTCGTGGCCTAAAGGATAAGACGTCCGGTGCATTTGTGTGTAGCAATGCACCAGTGTTCGAATCCCGCAGGCGGGTACCAATTTTTCTAATGAAATACGTACTCAACAAATGTTCACGATTGACTTCCACGGTGAAGGAATAACATCGTGTAATAAAAATTAAACCCGCAAAATTATAATTTGCGTAATCACTGGTGGTAGGACCTCTTGGGAATCCGCACGGGTAGGTACCACCACCCCGCCTATTTCCACCGTGAAGCAGTAATGCGTTTCGGTTCGAAGGGTGGGGTAGCCGTTGTAACTATACTGAGACCTTAGAACTTATATCTCAAGGTGGGTGGCGCATTTACGTTGTAGATGTCTATGGGCTCCAGTAACCACTTAACACCAGGTGGGCTGTGAGCTCGTTCACCCATCTAAGCAATAAAAAAATAAAAAAAAGCTTTGACAATGCCAATTTTAAGTAGCTTCATAAAAATGCCGTTGCTTACCCATATTAATTTAATCTCGTTAAGAAATATACAATTAGAATCTCTTAGTATGTAACGGAAGTGTTGTTTTGTTTCTGTCGCTGTATTTGTAACCCAATTTCCATGTAACCAAATTTAAACTACGCAATTTTTTGTTTCACTGTTTTTTTTTTTTTTCCCTACCTATGCTGATAGCCTTGAGAGGCTATTTCAGCTTCACCCTAACGTTTGTAGGTGAGCTCGCGGGGCTCAACCGGAGAGTTGCTAACACTGACCCTAGCAAGAGCAGTGCTTCGCAGAATCTACCACCGGATCGGAAACGCGACCCACTGAGAAGATCCGGCGAGAAACTCAGTGGGCTGTGTCTATGGGTTAGTTCGCTCGTCGAGCCCTTCGTCGCAAGCGACGGGTTCGACGAGGACGGTGACCGGTGCTTGTGGTGCCTAAGAGCACCGTTAATGGATCAGGAGGATCCGTAATGACGTNAAAAAAAAAAAAAAAAAAAAAAAAAAAAAAAAAAAAAAAAAAAAAAAAAAAAAAAAAAAAGGGGTACTGATTAGATGTCCAACATGACAATTTAAATAAAAACACGAAACGTTAACACTTATTTCATTAAATGGTATTACTAGATATACGTCATATGTAATTAAACGTTGTTATTCCTTCACGTAATGTCGATATAATTATACGTTTTGTTAATAAATGCATACAACGGTCGGTGTTCTATTACTTTCGATTTTAGCTTTCATGGAAATTTTTGTAATACCATTGCTATGAAACTGCAACAACCATCGTCTTATTATCAAGAGCACATCATCAAGTTTTTATTCACGATAATTACAAAAGAAAAGTTTTTTGTTTTTTAGGTAAATGGCACGTATCGCCGCGAATTAATTTATGTGCGGAGTTTAAATGCTTTTCTAATCGAGTTAGAAAACAAATAATAAAATTATCATAAAAAAATTAAAAAATATATTATCAAATATTTTAAACAATATTTATAACCCCATTTACATATAAATATATATTTGTATCTATTTTAAATTCGACTTAAGTCATTGTCTTAAACTTAAAAAAAACGTAACGTATTAACAAGAGAATTAACTGAGTATTAAGAGATTTACACAAGTTTTTTTCCAGATCATAAGCTTCTATAGCTTTGGATCCATTTTTTCCATCTTAAATTTTTAATCTTTAAATATGCGACCATTTGATGGACAAGATTTCTTTGAATAATTGATCGAAACATGATTCATAGTAAGATAAGATTTCTAAAAATCACCCGAATCCGTTTTTCATCATTTTCGATACCGAGATTATTAATGACATATAGAACCTAGACTGTATAAAGGCCCAATGCTATAGCAATTCACACATTGGTAAGCATCTTGAATACAGTAAATAAATTTAACTTTTTATGGGGTCACGTTATAAACGCATATTATTATGCAGGCGGTTTACAATCGACTAAAAATATTCCTTCACTAACCGAGTCCAAGTGAACGTGTCACGGTGGATTCGTCATTCCTTATTTGGTAATTTACGTGTCTTGGAAATAAGGTCAGAATGGAAGGTGCCGAAATATTTCGAAGGTGGACGGACGGATGAGAAATAGCTGTGTTCTAAATACTAGTATATTCATGTTTAGAATAAGATGTTACGGTGAACTTTATGTTGCATGTGTGTCTCTTGATTTTTTAGATTGACTATGAAATTTTTTGATTACTATTGAAATAGGTTTGTCGTATAAATTTTTTTTTTCAAATATTTTATAATCATGCAAGTTATTATTATAGATCGATATTATAGATTTGGTATCAACATAATATAACAAAACATAGTACAACAGCTTCAATGTTTAATGAGTGTACGTTTTTATCGATGAGCAAGATATTTGTGGAATCTTGATGACAGCATAAGACCAACTTTACTAATGGTGACTTTACCCCATGGTGACTTCCTTTCACCGCAACTAGNTTTTATAATCATGCAAGTTATTATTATAGATCGATATTATAGATTTGGTATCAACATAATATAACAAAACATAGTACAACAGCTTCAATGTTTAATGAGTGTACGTTTTTATCGATGAGCAAGATATTTGTGGAATCTTGATGACAGCATAAGACCAACTTTACTAATGGTGACTTTACCCCATGGTGACTTCCTTTCACCGCAACTAGATGGCCCTCAAGTATTATTTGAGGATCTCTCGGTATCGGATTCCCACTTTATCTTGTGGTCGTATCCTTGTTGTCGAGTTGCCAGGTTTTTTTTTAACCAATGTACCTATTTTCGATTTGCATGTGACCGGACAAGTTTACGATGTTTTTCTTAAGTTTTCGAAGCCAAAGACAGACACATTACATCTACGTATTTAATATCGTCTGGAGGCGAAACTATAACTTAAGAAACTTAACAACTGTATCTCACGATACTGTTAGTGCCTTCTGTTTTCCAAAAAAACGAAAATAGTATTTTTTACAGACAACCAGCGGACGTCATTGACAATTTTACCCTGAAATGACTAGAAACTAATTGCTGCATCATCTACCAGATCCACTTACTAAATTTGTATTGATCTTAGAAATCGCTCAAACACACCCGAAATATTTCATCAAAATCTGTTTAGTCGCCTAGTAGAACGATTTCACATTCACTGAAAAACACATACAGATGACACGTACAAACATATAACATATCACACCGTAGTTAATGTTCATAATTATACCATATCTACAATATCTTAACAACAGTAACAGCTCATGCTTCTAAAATGTACTAAAAATTCTAAAAAGAAAATCTAAAAATATCCATAGAATTGTTTTTTCTGTTTTAGTTCCTTAATTCAGCCAATAAAGGAAAAATAAAATATGTAAATAAATAAAAATCTTTATCAACTATTCACTTAAATGCCACGATAAAAGCTTCTAGTTTCATATATTATTATGGAGTTTTACTCTTTTATTATTTTGTTTTTTTTTAAAGGAAGGATTACTGTTGGCCCTTTTTTTCTGCATCGGTACTCAATATGGGACTTTTTTTGTTTTTTTTTGCTACTTTTTCTTTAATTGCCGTATAGGCAGACGAGCATACGGCCCACCTGATGGTGAGTGGCTACCGTCGCTCATGGACGTCAGCAATGCCAGGGACAGAGCCAAGCCGCTGCCTACCGTTTAATACTCTCCACAAGCCTCGTTTGAAAAAGGACATGTTATAAACCTATGCTGATAGCCTTGAGAGGCTATTTTAGCTTCGCCTTAACGTGTGGGTAAGCTCACGGGGCTCAAACCGGAAGTGATCGTTGGCCCGAAGGCCTGTCCAGTTTCACCAGGATAGGTGAGCGAGTAAAGACTTAGGCAGAAGGGATGGGATGGGCACAAATTTAATTTAATTTTTACATAGTGGTCTCCAACAAAATGACATTTATACAAATAGAGGCTTGGACTGAATTGTTATTTCAATCATTTCGTATTTCTGATTACGGAACCCTAAAACGAAATACTTGTATAGTTCTCTGTGGAAGAATACAAAAACATATGTAGTTAGAAAGTTAAATATTACAAACCAACTATACTTCTCCATTATGTAATAAACAGCACAGTAAAAATTATATTATCTATCACAAGCATCGATACACAATCAATGATCACAATGACAATGATCACAAGTATTAAATGTTAAAAAAGGTGCCCGTAATAATGAATTTACGACTGATGCTAAACAGTACACGGGTCTTTGTCTCTTGTTCTGGGAACAATAGGTGCATAACCGCATGAGAATATTGCACGTTGTGGTAAACATGGCTGCCTCCTCGACTGCACGCAGGCTTGCACACACAAAACAAAAAAAATAGCATCTGAATAATGGATTACTTAGGCAAAAAGGTGTACGACGTATATTCAAGGACTTCGATGAAACGATAGCTGTTATTCGAAGATTAATTTAGGCAACAGAAATAAGTAAGGACAATAGTATATTTTTTATGTTATTAGCTGTCTGATTTATTGCATTGATATAATTAATGTATGAGACATCTCTAAGATATATCATTTTTTATGATTTGTTGTTATAAAATACCTGCAGTATATTTTATATGCGTAGTGTATTCTTCGTTCAACAACTACAGTTTTCTTTACAATTACGAACGCCAATTTGAAAGGTCAATAAAGAGTATTACAACAATATTCACATACATATTAATAGTAATTTTTTATTTATTTTTATTGCCTAGATGTGTGGACGAGCTCACAGCCCACCTGGCGTTAAGTGGTTACTGGAACCCATATACATCTACAACGTAAATGCGCCACACACCTTGAGATATAAGTTCTAAGGTCTCAGTATAGTTACAACGGCTGCCCCACCCTTCAAGCCGAAACGCATTACTGCTTCACGGTAGAAATAGGCGGGGCGGTGGTACCTACCCGTGCGGACTCACAAGAGGTACTACCACCAGTGGCTGGGCCACCAGTAATAAATTCATAGTAAAGTCCTAGTAACTTTAAACTGAACATTAAATTTCTGTGAACTTATTTATACATATATACATATTTATCTTCTTCTTATTTGTCTCCACCTTATCTCATTAGGTGGGGTCGGCACAGCAATTTTTTCTATTTCATTCTTTTCTATCTGCCGTCATCTCAACACTCACTCCTCTCTCTCATATCGTCATTCACACATTCCATCCATGTTTTCGTTCGACCTCTTCCCCCTCTACCTTGGACTACCTACTATTTCCATAAATCTCCTAGTCACATGCATCTTACTTATTGCATGTATTTAATTATATTCATGAATTTATTATTTTATGACCCTATCATAAAAATGAACAATTTATGACATCATCGCACCTTTACTTTATCTACACGGAAAAGAGTAAAAAGCATTTTACAGAAAAGGTCTGCTTCAATTATAAATTCATTGCGGAAATCACGAATAATAATCGAGTCGCCTATGAAAGTTGCAACGGATGTGATCGGTTTGTACAATGAATTCACTGCCATTCATGATGCATTCCCGATACACGAGTTAAATAACTTCAAATAAATGTTATTGGACCTTAGATTCTACGTAATCTAACAATTATGAAATATTTTACTGTTGTTTAATAATGATGCCAATTGGATGGTGATGTCTATGGGTTACCGTGATCACTCTATACCAAGTGGGCAGTGAGCTCTTTCAGACTCAAAAAAATTATAAAAAACTCGTATTATTCCATCCTATTTCTCTGTGTACTAGTTGCACACTAACCTATAACGTATTCATAATAAATATTTTTACATAAATTAAATAAACATCATTTCACTCAATGCGGATTCTGCGCCTATAGGTACATGTCGCTTTGCTTTTTGTATTTTTTTACCTAGGACAGTATATAATTATGTGCTTTTATAATTTTGTAATTCATAATTAAAATACTAAATACGTTTTTTTTAATACATAATCCGTTTTATATGTATCAATTACGTTAGGAATTACGATCAAAACAAAGAAATCTAAATCAATGAACACGGTCTAATAGTTTTTTTCGATCGTTTAGTAAAATGTTTCGATAACGATCTAATCTAACGTAGTAAATGGCACATGTAGTAAGTACTCTCTGAGGTTCCCATGCGCGAGTGAACTTGCACGACGACGTGTTGGTCGTTGACCTGGCACGCGCCCTCCACATCCCATCAATGAGAATGCTGCATCTTTATAAACATCCTACGCTGCAAACCATTCCAATAACTTAATGATCTTCAATATTGATCATGGAACATGCTCTTCGAATTTTTTATGGTATATTTTTTTACTATTGCATTTATATATATATATTGTTTTTTTATTACTTAGGTGGGTGGATGAGCTCACGGACCGCAAGGTAGGTGACAACGTAAATGTTGTCATCTACTTTGAGATATAAGTTCTAAGGTCTCAGTATAGTTACAACGGCTGCCCCGCCCTTCAAACCGAAACGCATTACTTGTTCACGGCAGAAATAAGCACCTACCCGTGCAGACTCACAAGAGATCCTACCACCAGTAAAATTTGCATAATTGACCCGACGATCACGTGCTGAGTGGTCATTGGAGCCACCGCTTACTTTGAAGTCAGGAGGTCGTAAACGTTCAAACCAAGATACAGGATTGTTTTGCGGTAAAATAGGCTAGACGATGTCATCCAATCTTACGGGCTCAGAGCCTATATTAATCATTACGAAAACTTTGAGGATTACCTTTTATTACGTGATGTCTTCTATCGTGAAAATGGAGTTGCTTTTGGAAAAAAATTGCAAACTGTGAGTAAATAAATTAAACTTTGCGATTGAATTGAACGGCAACATAATGTGCTCTCAGTATATCCACCATTTGAAATGCTAGTCGAAACCGATGATTAACGTGACCTAGACGTATTTATAATAGTTATTCGGGTCACTTGATCACGTTCTTGATTTTATAATTACGGGTATGATCAACCTGAGATCACTTGTTAGGATAAAATGTAAATACAATGTCTGTTATAGAGGAAGCGTTTTTTTGTTCGCGAAATTACAGAGATTGATTGCCACAATGACAAGCATAGCCCCTCATTAAATTAGTTATATGTGTGGTGATCTGAATACGATGAAAGCAAAATAATTATAGATCTAAATGGCGAGGAAATAACTTCATCTAGGGCTTTCGCTTCGTGTTTAGCGTGCTGTAGGCCGAAAACGATTATTTCTACCAATAGAAATAACCTACAAAAGTATTTTGGCAAGCTATGTGCCATTTTAGGTATCGTATTTACCAATACTATTTATATTATGAAGTGGTATTATGAAATTTGATTTAAATTTATATTCTTAGAAATTATGTTTCATAACATATAAGTGAACGACGTAAGATCTTAGACAATGAATGAGTATAAAAAAAATTGATAAGCATTTTAATGTGATATTAAAATGTTTATCAACAATTTAACAGCGGAAGCAAATATTAAATTAGTTTCGTACTTTTCAAATTCGAATCGTCACGCGCATTAAATTCTACTGTCATTCATATTTTGTTATCAGAACTATAAATTATTTTATTTTAATATTTTATGTGCTACGTGTTTTGATAATAGCATTCATATGTGCTGTTATATAAATCTACATTTTGCGCAAATCAACTACAAAAGTTTAATAATTTTAAACTGGAGTTTTTCAATCCGTGAAACAAATGAGAAATGCTTAATCACAATTATATTAAAATTCATTTTATAAATTCATTCATTTCGAGCCCTTCGTCGCAAGCGACGGGTTCGACGAGGACGGTGACCGGTGCTTGTGGTACCTAAAAGCACCGTTAATGGATCAGGAGAATTCGTAATGACGTGTAAGCATTAATAAATTGAATTCTTTAGTGTGTCATAGTTGACCCGTTAAAGTTCAGGCATCGTGGAGTCGGATTCACGATTTCTAAAACGCAACAATGAAAATCGTAACTAGAGATAATTTTTATTAAAAAGCACATTCTTTGAAAAGCCGCGTGCGTCATGCACTTTTCAACAAAAGTTGCGTTTTGTGGACAAAAACTATTTTCGTGACATCAAGTTCTCCACGTAAGCTATTGTGAACTTAAAAGCATTTAAATATATTGCGTTTACTGACGTAATATAGACAGTTTTTTGAGTTGAAAGCTGAAACATAAATTTGTTTGTAAGTTTGTAATTATTTATGTACATCCGACGCAGCGACGGCACTGGTAATATTTGTTTTAAAAATCTTTGTCTATTTCATCGACTCTCCCAAACGACTTAATGGATTAAAATTTATTTCTTTTTAATGATTTTTAATATTCGTTAGCTAATATAATAGCGATGGTTCGTAATTGTGAGTCATGAAAATACATCTTGTTACTTGTAAACTATCAGTCTAAATTTGAATTTTATGCGCAAACCTTTTAATTATATTTGTTCTAAAGCGAAACGCGATATTAGGCATTTATATTTTAACATAGCAGTTTGAGAACAGTTGAAAATGTAATGAATTTTTTGGTCTTAATTCAGACATTTTTAATTGCAACACAGGCGAGAATATACAACATTTATTATTTTGTTAATGATTGTCGTTATTGTTATTTGTGTCTTGTATTGATTTATGAAAAATATCGATATCGTCCGAAGCCGACTTTTTTAAATTGCTTGTTTTTATATTTCAGTATAGCAACAGTTTAATTAGTAAATATACCTACACCTCACTTAAAAATTATCGTCATATTTGCCATCGAAACATCTGACGCTAGATAAAACCATAAAAGTACATAATATATTCAATCATGACTAATGATATTAACCATGAATCTTATATGAAATACTACAAAGGCAAAAGGTTTTCAGCGGCTCCTTCGAAACAAAAAAGTGCCCTTTTATATGCATTTGTATTATTCATTAAAATTCACAATTTCTCTCCGCTCGAAAAGTTTACATAGATGCTTTTTAGAGACCATAAATTATGATAAGTATACTGAATACAAGAATATATAGTTTTTTAAATAAAAGATATTTCATTCTTATATAAAAAACGGAGTAATTACAACTCAACACGGAAACCATATGCCTCAAAACAGAAAACTAATAAGTCCACAAAAACAATACCTTCCTTACCAACATTTTTCTTTACCGTTCTACAGAGCAAATATTTCTCGGATTCCTAAAACAATTAAGTGATCGAAACCAGTTACTATTTATTTTGAGTTATTGGACCGTGGCCTTGTCTGGTTTCGTTGTGAGGTCGGTAATGATTCTCTTAACTATTAAAGTAATGGGACTTTCTACCACTTGTTTGTTTTCATCGCCCATAACGTACTCGTTTATTGATTCAGTATTGTTTTTTCTTGTCTAAAAAGATTTTAAGTTTAAATATTAGCATTCACTTTAAAGCTAACATTTAGGTATTGATTTTGAAATCTTTCTTTATTTAACAATATCTTTGATATTTTTCGTTGAACGTTTCCAATTACAGAACTGGTAAATTTAAGTAGATTAAGATGTTCTAAAAATTATACTTCGAATAGATAATTAAATCTCAATTGGACACACAGATTATATTTATAGCGTAAGTACGTTTAAAATCATATTTTATTTGTTAGCAACATTGTATACATAATCCCCAGGGTACGCACCCTTCTCGTTAACGTCTAGACAATTGCGTGGGTCGCGACTTATTCTCGTCTTGAATAGCTCTAAGATTTATGAAAAAAAAATCAAAACGAAAAGTATTTTCTTTTAAGTTCTCACAGCTTAGTTCAATTGAATACGTTGTCTACAAACAACCTAAAATAATATTATAATAAACATTAGATTTATACGTATTTCTTAGTTAAAATAAAATAGACTAGTTGAGTACCTATTTAAAAAAATCAAATACTTATTAATTTTTTTTAAATACTAAGAAAGGTAGTTGTTACTTACGCAGAAAAGTAGCTATGAATACCACTTAGATAGAGACATCTTTTTTTCATAATATAATAGACGAGCTAATACATATCAACGCATATTGTTATTGTTAATATTCACGATTAATTCATTAGACACGAAGCCTTACCGTTAAGTATATGGATCATGCTTGTGAACTTCAGTCAAAAGTCAACAAAAACTCAAAACCTTTTGCCCGTAGATGTTAAAAATTGCTGAAGGATATTTCGACCTCATACCGGTTCGTACTACTATTGCGCCTATTTCTTTCGCGTAGGAATCATGCATTCTACTTTGATGGATAGCTGTTAATACAATACAACGTGCTTCAAGGTGGACTACAGCAATCATGTTGTCATTCTGTTACCACTTAATACCAGGTTAAGTATAAGATCACCAACCAGTACAGTAATAAAAAAAGATTAAGTCGATCACGATTGATATAACTAATAACGGTAAAATAAGTGAAAATAATTAGAAAACTCTTTCTGATAGTTTCGCAAAAAATTTGCATGCCCACTGAATAGAATAAGCATAATGGAGAAGATGTAACTGCAGACGATTTGATCTTTTTGGAAAGATTTGTGGGCCTTCCTGTTACGAAGTCTATAATTGGGTATTAGCGTTAATACCTTTCTATTACGCAATCTCGCCGAGAGGAATTTAAGGTCTCTTGGAAACGTGTTCTTTGATATTTAATGAAACGAATCCCAGTTAATAGGAACAGGACACCGTGTACTAAAATATTAACGTTTGATAATAAAGATACAATGAAACATAGTGTGATATTTCAAAATGTTCAACAGTACAGCAGGTGCTGCGTGTAAATTGTAAAACCGTTTAGATAGAAGGTTCTTAGCATTGATCGTTAGAACTAACCAAGAATATCTTAAGTGGCTGACAACATTGTTGCTAATAATAAAACTAGCAATTAGTCTATAGATAACATTCAAAAATTGAAACTTAATAAAATAAGTATAGTCTTGGGACACGTTCTTCAGCTTAACGAAATGTGATTTTTAATATTAGAAAATTTACTGAGTCAAAATTAAGAGATCGATTGTACATTGTACGTATTTTTTATTCGTTTTACAAAGAAAAATGTATGATTTTGTATTAAAAATTAATCAAAGACAACAGTAATCACACGTTCGATCCATAAACGATGACAAATACCCTATTTCCAATTAATACTTGGTTGATCCAACGTAGGGTGTATCAATTGTGTTCTGTTTGGACCTCGTGTTCGTCCATCGGATTACAAATATTATAGAAACGCCGTAATTCGGACAGTGATTTATATGACGGGGGTGGCGGCCACCCTCCCAAGGGGCACCGGCCACTACTGCTTATTCCAAACAACATTGATTTCTGGAAAGGGACACGCTTTGAGTTTTGTCACGATGACATTTCAAAACTAGTCCAATTGGGAAATCAAAGATATTATATGGTATCGACAATATTTTACAAATAAATACTTAATTGTAAGAGTGAGATAAATAGGACACACAACATAATTTAATTTTCTTCTTATTCACGCATTGCTTTCCTATGAAAAAGTAATTCTTAGCTAGTCATTTCGAATACTTATACCCTACTGTTTTTATTTTTATTACGTAAACGGGTGAACGAGCACACGGTTCACCTGTTGTAAAGCGGTTTCTGCAGCCCGTAGACACATCAAAGTAAATGCCAACTCCAAGACAAGAGGTCAAAGTCTTACTTGTATTGTAAAACGGCTGTTCCAAATAGCCAGGATGGCAGTACCTAGTACCTACCCAGACGGGCTTACAATACGCTCTTAGAATACTTACTTACTAATATAAAAATTATAAGTAGGTAGGTATTTCATAAATCATCATAAAATTTCCTCAAACGCAAACGTTATAAATATTAATTCTTTATTACACTTTTTATTCGATCGAAAACTACGTGAAATATTATGAACGAGGAAAGCGTTGTAAGCGTATTGTTCAACAAGTTTAACAAATAAGCGCTTTAGTTTTCACTTTCTCCGCAATACTTAAATCCAATTGTTCACAGTTTGAGAAATGCAAGTTCACTCTTCAAAGGAGCCATTAGCTGAGCGCAGGCAAAATATATTGCTTTTGAGGTTTTTGTACAATGATCACTGAACATCTGTGTATAAGAAAATTTCTATACAATTAGTGTTTACGTTAAGAATCTAACGAATTCGATTCCAACTGCTACTAGTGGTGTTTTTTTTGGTCGCTAGAGATGGACAAATGAGCACGGGGCTTATTCGGCGTTATATTGTTATCCAGGCCCATGAATGGCGGCATCCACCTTAAAATCTCATAGGTACTTTAATCACGGGTGTCCTACCCTTCAAACCAGAAATCGTGACTAACAGAAATAGACAACATCGTAGTACTTTTCCATGGTGGCTTTTTCTTTTTACTACACCTTGAGTAATAAATTACAAGTTTTTTGAGCTTTATTTTGTGAGCCGATATTTCGTTCGGTAGGTTAGTGATTTACGGATATATAAAAAAAAAACAAAGGATTTGAACCCCGGTAACACTTGATGCATGTAATTCGGGCGTTTTACTGATTACGCCACGAACGTGTAGATATTGCCTTTTTTCCCTAGCTATGCTGATAGCCTTGAAAGGTTATTTCAGCGTTCCCTACCGTGTAGATGAGCTCCCGGGGCTCAAACCGGAGGTGTTGCTAACACTGGCCCTAGTAAGAGCAGCGCTTGGCAAAATCTACCACCGGATCGCGACCCACTGAGAAGATCCGGCGAGAAACTCATTGGGCTGTGTCTATGGGTTAATTTACTCGTCGAGCCCTTCGTCGTAAGCGATGGCTCCGGCGAGGACGGTGACCGGAGATATTGCCGTCTTGTCAACTTTACTGAAGTTCAAATGGACCCCGAAGTCAATGCCATTTCTTTCATTTGAAGGTGTACCTCGCGTACATAGTGAGTTTCCGGAAATCATTTCTGGCTCAAACAATGAAAGCATGAAGAGAGCTTCCTATGTGTTTCTCGTTTGCTATGCTTTCTTCAAATCAGGTTACTTTACAAAAGGGTCCTTCTTTGGCTTTATCGACATCTATGCGCAGCGGTGATCACTTCCTATCAGATAGACCACGTGCCTTACGCATTGCCTTACGCGTTGTTGCCTTCCAGGCAACAAAAAGCACGGCTTCTCAATTTGATCGCACTGTTGGTATAATCATTAATGACCTTGACTATTCATGGTTGAAATTATTGAAAGGCATTTGGAATTAGGTACTTGTTCTTGTCCCGTATATGTGTTACTGGTATCTATCTATAATAGAATATAATGAAATGTATCCAATTCTTAGCTGTATATTTTATTTTTATTTTTGATGTTAATGCAATGTCGATTGCACCTATAATTGAGGTGACATCTGCCATGAACTTTTGTAAATTTGTCAATGTTTTGTATTGATGATCACTTTGTTGGTGCAACTTATTAAATAAATAAATAAATAAATAGAAAAAAAATCTAAGCCTTAAAATGTGGGAAAAAATAATGTCATACTCATGATTTAAAAAAAAACTAAATATATTGCGTGAATCCTTTCTTAAGCCCGCGCGCAATACCATGCATACGAAACGCACATTACATGGGTAGGTCATAAATATGGCAAGTAATTTCAAAATAAAAAACTTGAAAAACAAAAATTAAATTAACATACTCAATTTGCAGGTAAATACATTTATATTATCTTATTATTTAATGGTATACCGTTAAAAGCGTTCCTTTTCTTTTGTTCGTAAGAAACTGTTAATTAATTACACAGCTATCCATCCTTATTGGGGCAATTATATCGAGAAACTGGGTTGCAAATCGTTCATCTGTCGGCAGGCGGACTCTCATTTATTACGGTTCACGAATGCTCAACTTTTTACTGGACCTCTTGACACTGCCTATCATTAAATTAATGATCACTTAATTGGATTAAACACCGGCGCTTGCAAAAACCCAGTTGAAATATTAGCTTTTAAATGTGGTTTTTTTTAGTGCTACGATCGCACTACATCGATCTTAAAATGTTTGACGTTATGACAGAGCATTAACATGTTTGAAAACATAATAGTCCCATTGAATTTTAAGAATTTATTGCTGCAGTTATTAAAAACGTACTGTTACTTGAACTAAATTGAAATTGCGTGTGGCGATGTTTAGTTCTGCAAATATTCACTCACGCTAATTCGGAAATGACCCACTTTTACTACTTTACGTAGGAAATAATTGGCTTCTGTTAAATTTAACGTAAAATTATAAATTATGTAAACTAAATGCGAATAAAATCTTTTACTAATGTGGAACTACAGAAACTAGTAGAATGTTTTTTTTGTGTTATGGTGAGTGTAGAATCTCCAACCAATTGTTTTGGAAACAAAAACTTTTAGGCTGCAAATATAAAATTATTACCTACAGGTATTTTTTTATTTTCTTTATAGGCTATAGCTGTAAATATCAGTACATAAAAATTTATATAGCCTACGAGTCGAGCCACAGTTCAATTGAGTCTAGGTAAATCCTAACACTTATAGAAAAACAGGAAAATCTGCCTGAGTGTGTTAATGTTATAGAGCCGGTTTTCTAGGATTTAGCTGTTTATATGGATTGATAGGGCATACAGGTCGTAGGCACAGCAACCTGACCATTGACGGTGACCCACAGTATGTGAGACGCATGCAACGGTACCTAGCCGACCGTACCTATTCAGCGTGCAACTGGAATACTTGATTATACAGAAAATTTTACTGCGTAGCAAAGATTTTATGTATTATTTGATATAAGATAATTTTAAGAACAACTATAAAACAGTTTTAAGTAATGTTTAATAGTTATTCACATAAATATACAATAATATAGCTACTCCACTAGTTCGTGTGATATAATTAATTAGAAAGTTAGAAATATATTATAAAAATTGCATTTATTCTATGTAGGATAATACTAGAAAAGTATTATTTTAATGCATAACTATATCTATCATATTGCAAAATTACAGACTACACAATGGTGAGTGTGGTGCAACAAAGTAAAAAAAAAAACAAGTAAAAGTTTTGCAAGTGACATGTCACATTGTTTATATTAATGAGAACCAGAGCGACCCATGAGAATTCTTATTTTAATAAAAGACAATTAGAAAATAAACGGAGTGACATTAAATACTGAATAAAAAATCGCCATTTAAAAAGACGTGATTCACGAAAAGAAATTTTATTCTTATTAAGTAACGAAACACAGCAGAACAACCTAATTCGGATGTTGGATGCAAAACGAGATATCTTAACAACAATGGACGTAAGTAATGAAATCTGCTTATCAATACGGTTTTTGTTGTGGTGTATTTAAATTTGTTCCAATTGAGTTTCATTGTACGATGAATAGCAAGATACTGATCTCGTAATACGATTTGGCATCTAAACTAATCTAAAGTATGTTATTGTATAAGATGATCGATACAATACCATTTAAGCGAACGCATACATGTTTTGAGATTTTACGAAATCATGATTTATTTGGATATAACTATTTATTCAAGAAAAAGAGGAAAGGTGTTAAATGGAACTCATAGAAAACGATACACGCATTTTTATTAATGCGCAAGTGACTTTATTTGTTTATTTCGCGTTTGCCTATAAGAAAATGACATTATGACACTATCCTAAAAAAAAACGTGTTATTCCCGAGAGATATTTTTAATATTAATTGTAGTGAAGCCGCAGCTAAAAGCTATACCTAGGTTTAAATCTATTTATATATTTTAAACGAGTAGGTACACATAGACATACGTATAAAACGCTTCTGTAAATTTAAAAACAGATTTATCTTATGAAAACAAATAAATCAATGAACTATTGTTTATCTACGTCTTTTATTCGCACTTTTAATACGATGTCCAGGGTCTGACATTATCTGTTCGACTATCGTGAATTGGCTCACGCGTGAAAAAACCAATTTAAATTATTGAATAAAAAACTTCTATTATGCAACCATAATTGGATAGGGTCGTTGACTTGAAGAGGCGACAGAGCACATGTGATATGAGAAGACGTTTTTCGTCTATTTTTTGTGCAAATTACTTTCCCATAGATTTAATATGCCATGGCACGAGCCCGGACGAGGTTGCTAATTTGTTTTGTTAGAATTAAGTTCGTCACGCTCATCATTTGAAAAGTTTATAGGACCATTATAAAAGTATTTTTCATTTATTCAATATGTTGTGAATTACGATAGAAATCTGAATTTTTTAAAGTATTTTTTTATTGCCTATATGCGTGGATGAGCTCACGGCCCACTTTGTGTTAAGTGGTTACCGGGGCCTTTAAACATGAGCAAAAACCTTGAGATATGAGATCTAAGTGTTGGGTTTATAGTACAACAGATGAGTGGAGATCCTTCAAACTCAAACGCATTTTGTGTTCATGGTAGAAATAGACGCGAAGTGATGGTACCTGATCCGTGGGGATTCACAAGACTCCCACTAAATAGAGATGGAAACTGCGCAGAAATTTTAAGAACAAACAAGTCGTGGGTTTGGTCACTGATAGTATAATAATATTTACTGAACTCAAACAGAAGCATGGAAACAATTGAATAAATTGAAAATTACGAAAACTATAAGTATTCAAATTATCGAAAATTATACAATAAAGAAAACAAACACGAGATTAGCTCTAATAATGTTATCCTTTCTACAAACCTAGAACTACGTTAAAAAATTAAGGATTTTAATTAATTAATAGGTTATGTTAGGTGTAATTTGAGATTTTGACTACAATTATTATGATATCTTTTTTTAAAATTGGATTTATAACATTTCCAAGATATTTAAGTTTTGACTACTGAGCTGAACCAATATATTGGCAAGGAGAATCACAATAAAAACATTGAGCGTCGTAATTGAGTACCCTTCGCTCCCGGCGTTCCCTAATTGCATGGCTGGAGACGATTCCCACGCAAGATGCTGTATCTGGCTCAAACGTTACGTTATGTATTATGTAAGTTTAATCAAAATTCCGTGAATCACGACAAGGGAAACGTGTTCTTAGTATAATTCAACAACGCCCGTTTGTTTACTGATTTAAAAGTGTCCTAAGACGGGGGGTGCTCTTTCCGGGTTCATCTTGGGGAATAATAAAGTTGCGGTTTTATTGACGCGTGTCTATACCTATTTGTCAGTGCATATGTTACTATTAAATTAACGTATGTCAGTCCAAGGTGAAATTAATTATTCCATTGTTAAATGACACAAAGAAATAACAAATATCACATTCGTAACACATGTTTGTAACATTATATCTTCAGAATTTTAATGATTGACGGTAATAACATTCAACTTCTGCTTTATGGTCATTATGAGTTTTTAATGCTGCACGGTTAATTCCTAAATAACGTGCAGTAGGAATCATAAGAATCGGAGCTAATAATTGGGTGCACTAGAGCGGCTCTTGTAATTGATACGGAGAGCTAGCGGCTCGCGATCAGCACGTGCAATTTGAAACACCTAGGACGATATTCTTGCTAAGTGTAGATTTTTCCGTGAATTCAATTCAGAAACAATATTTAGTAAAATTGGATTGATCGTTCAAATAGACTTTAGTTGCTTAGAAAATAGATTATTGTTTTTGACAAACATAAATGATGATATAATCTACGATGTTTCTTACAAATTAGTCTAATTCATCTAACTCAAGTATTTCAAATATTTTCGAATTGAGAATCGTATACTCAGCGTTAGTTACGATGAGCAGAGTCATTGCTGTAATAGTAAGCGTCTAGGCGGAGATCCAGTACAAAAATGTGGGATGTTGCAACGATTACGGTTACCAGACGCCGATACTTATCGCTTCGTAATGGGATAACATATCGTACGTGCATCAGTGCAAATACTGATACTTATCTTATTTAACCACTTGTAATGAAATTATGTGAGCGTAATTCACAATTTGTGGTTTATAATGAGTCAGATTTGTAGGTGATTAGAGCAATTTGGATTTTACTGATATCTTTACGGAGCTTTGATTTTAATATGGTCAATGATCTCCAAAGTTAATTTGCGAATTGTTTTTAAGTTTTCATAGTTGTTTTTTTTGGTAAATAAAAGATTCTGTGGCTTTTATTAAATATCTTAATCTATAGGTGATATGATTTTTGTTTATTTCAAAACATGTTTATTTTGTAGCTCGTTAGATACATAAAGTAGAAATTGAAATACGGACTTTGTATTCAAAACATTCGACTATGAATCACCTGAAAAAATAAACGTCTGCATTTAAAATTACAAATATAATAAAACCGACTTGCTTACCATCACAATAAATAAGGCGAACCATAGTAAGTACATTATAGTGCTTGATTTGACGTTCATAATTCACGGGTAACACATCAACTGCAGTGTGCTGGTCAGTCTCGAGTTTACTCGCGAGCTTTGCTTTCCCGCCAAGACGTGTTGCAATAATATAGTCGCACACGGCTGTTAACTGACGCTAAGCCCGCCAAACTGAAGCAAAGGCGCAAAGCACCGTGAGTGAGAGCTTCGCGAACCGTCTCTGAATGGCCCACTCCACCGAGGGAGGTCGGCGGGAGTCGCGGGAGGGACAATCCGTAGGGGAAACCGCCAACCGCCTGCGGTAATTCACTAAGAAAACTTATTTGACGATTTGCCGCTGAGGGAATCGGAGACGTAATAGAAAAATGAAAACGATTTGTAATGTCAATAGAAGGCTTGGGCCATAGACGCGAGTCGAGTTTGCTCTTCATAATGGATTATTTGTATATTGAAATTAAAGGAAAGATGTTTTATCGTTTTAAAATGTTTTTTTTTATGGTTTAGTAGAGTTACACAATTGAAATAATTCACATTTTAACACCTGATAATGGTGACAGACGATAAAACCAAATAGACTGAATACTACAAAAGAACATTGACATTGGACTATAGGTAAACCATGAAAACACTTGATAATTCATAAATGACTATACATGTACCCATTTTAAATAATAAATAATTAAATGTAGGTAAAAGTTACTGCATCTTATTGTTTTTATCTGTTTTGTGCATTACACGAAATTAAAGAGAGCCTGTGTACTGCGCCCTATGTTATTGCTGGACGAGGCAGGTAAGTTTCTGGAGTACATTCTTGAATCTTTCATCTATCGATGGAACAGTATAATGTTGACGAAGACCGCTCATCGTCGGTGGGATCCTACGCTCGCGAGACTGCCTGACTTGCTACTACCAGCATGGCGAGATACATCGTTGTCAACCGGATTAAACGACAAAGCTGCTTTCAGACTACGCTATACTATAGTGCCATATTGTATAGCAGCGTATACTTAGCCAATAATATTATATAGTACAGTAGTGTGAACGTGTTCATAACAATGTATCGTGCGCGATATTGTTGTGCTAAGGGCTATATACTGTATTATATTATAGCGTAGTCTGAAATAAGCTTAAGACCTCGACGTGGCACTCAATAAATTCCATCTTTTGTCTGTTGCCTGCAACCTGTCAATAGTCACATGTTTGGAGGCATTCGCATTGAAAATGCGTTACAGTTGATTGATTGAATTGAAAGACTCGGGCATCATTGTAAGCAGTCGTTACATCTTTCGCATTCACTGGTTCCCGGGCTATTCGGGACGGCCGACCGAACAAGGGGCTGAACAGGTAACACGCTGTCACTACATGGGGGTGGTACGGTCGATGACTCCTACAAGAGGGTTTAACGGTGGTGGGACGTCTTGCTTACTGGTGGTAGACGTCTTGCTTACTGGTAGGGCCACCTTTGAGTCCGCACGGGTAGGTTTTTTTTTATTGCTTAGATGAGTGGACGAGCTCACAGCCCACCTGGTGTTAAGTGGTGACTGGAGCCCATAGACATCTACAACGTAAATGCGCCACCCACCTTGAGATATACCTAAGTTCTAAGGTCTCAAGTATAGCTACGACGGCCGCCCCACCCTTTAAACCGAAACGCACTACTGCTCCACGGCAGAAATAGGCAGGGTTGTGGTACCTACCCGCGCGGACTCCCAAAAGGTCCTACCACCAGTAATTACGCAAATTATAATTTTGCGGGTTTGATTTTTATTACACGATGTTATTCCTTCACCGAGAAAGTCAATCGTGAACAGTTGTTGAGTACGTATTTCATACCGCCTGGTACCACCACCCTTTCTATTTTTGCCGTGAAGCAGTAATGCGTTTCGGTTTGAAGGGTGAAGCCGTTATACTGTAAAAACTGAGACCTTAGAACTATAACTCAAGGTAGGTGTCGGCATTTACGTTATAGGTGGGCCGAGAGTGATCTGGTTTACCCATCTAAGAAAAAAAAAAAATCATTTGGGCTATGAAGCGATGGCTATTTAAATTTATATTTAAATTTTTATTCATTTGTGTTATGTTAATAGGTATAAGTAGGTAATTGTATGTGTTTATTTATAATCAATTAATTTTGTTTGTAACAGTAGGTATTCATAATACGACACCGTACAGCTTAATCATTTTATTCCAGCTGATTTTCACCAGAAATATATTGAAAGTGACAAAATGCTCAGAAATATACCATAGAACGCATTCAAGCCGCACTCAATAATTTGAAAATTTTGACTAAAGTGGAAAATAAAACTAAATCGACATTTCCTAGTCCATATGTAAAGGCACTCAAAACCTCATCAAGAGTAAAAAATGTCCTTGGTAATCCATGGGTACGATTCCTGATGATGAGCTTCGTTCATGATAAGAAAAAAAAACTTACTCCTGGCTTAGTCTACAAATGAAGAATGGTGAACGCAGTCTTAAAACCAAATACATCATCACATAGAAGTTTATTAATTCACGATAAATTTACGGTGGTAATACGAGAAGATATTTTAAAAATAAAGATTCTCTGTAACCATTGAAGACAAGGGTTTTTACTGCGTAAGAAATTCAGCATATAGGTATCATGTGATCAAAATAGGTCCTAATCTTAATTACATAAGAACGATGGCTGTTCTAAACATCAAACTATTTCGGGTAGGAGTGGACAAGATAGTGGTATTAATTTTTTATTAAATTTTATCTCCTTGACCACCACACACCGTCGTCGATAATGGAATAAAATTTACGGCTTGCCTTTATGCATCGCTATCGTTGAGACGTGTAAATTTACTTAGGTAATTTATTTAGCAAACATTGCTATCCGTTGGAAGAATCGGGTACCGGTACAGCAGACGTCTTACCTATAGGTTTGTTGAAGTCGTCGTGATCTAAAAACGTGACGGAAACAAAACGCCCGGTGCATTCGTATCGAGCAATGCGACTGTACTAGTGTTCGAATCCTGCAGATAGGTACCAATTTTATTAATGAAATACGGAGTTGACAAATGTTTGCGAGTGACTTCCACGGTAAAGAAATAACATTATGCTCTCGTGAGCCCGCACGGGTGGGTACCACTGCTTTCCCTATTTCTGCTGTGAAACAGTAATGCGTTTCGGTTTGAAGGGCGGGGCAACCGTTGTACTGTTAAAACTGAGAGTAAGAACTCATATCTCAAGATACCGGCATTAATGTGGTTGATGTCTATAGGCTCCGGTGACAGCTTAAAACCAGGCGGGCTCATGCAACCAACTTGGCAATAAAATTAAAATAAAGTCAATTGAAACATAGAACTTCAAAATATCTGCAAAATATAATGGAGCACGTTCCATGTTGAATACCTTTTTTCAGTTGGACCTAGTTTATATTTAATCCCTAATTTCATAATCTAGTCGGAGACAACCACAAAGACAACCGGCCCTTATCTACACATATCTCTGCTATCTCATTAGTATCAAAGCTTAGACGACATTGACCTTGAATATTTAAGATATTATTAAGATAGATTCATAAAAGAATATTCTAACCGTTCGTGTACTTTATACTTTTTACGCCAAGACGAACTGGTGGTAGGACCTCTTGTGAGTCCGCGCGGGTAGGTACTACCATCCTGCCTATTTCTGCCGTGAAGCAGTGCGTTTCGGTTTGAAGGGTGGGGCAGGCGTTGTAGCCAGAGACCTTGGAACTTATGTCTCAAGGTGGGTGGCGCATTTGCGTCGTGGATGTCTGGGCTCCAGTAACCACTTAACACCAGGTAGGCTGTGAGCTCGTTCACCCATCTTAGCAATAAAAAAAGAACCTGGACGACCTCGAGTCCATCAGTAAGTATCTAAAGTCAGTATCAGTGTAATTACGAAAAAGAGGTACGACACGAGAACCCTCATTGTGGCCGCCGGTAACTACATTGTCGATCCTGCAGACCGAATGGTAAACAGTCGACGTCGCCCTAAACACGTCATTTCGAAACTCCCGATCCACTAACGGTGGTTTTAGGTACCTCAAGCAACAGTCATCGTTCTCTTCGAACCCGTCGCTTGGGACGAAGGTCTTGGCGAACAATTTAACCCACAGACACAGCCCACTGAGTTTCTGCCCGGATCTTCTCAGAGAGTCCGTTTCCAATCCGGTGGTAGTTTCTGTGAAGCATTGCTCTTGCTAGGGTTAATGTTAGCAACGTCGTCAGGTTTGAGACTCGTGAGCTCACCTGCTTACGCGGAGAATCTAGTATAACCCCTTGAGGTTACTACAATAAATAAGAGAAAAAAGAAAAAGTTTCCTTTTTTATAGACGAGCTCACGGTACATCCAATGATAATATGATCCAAATCATCACAATTATTTATAATAGGCAATTGCCTTTGTAGAAACAATTGTATATGTAGTCTTGCCAAACAAATTCCGCCATTACCTACGTGAAAAAATTATTGCTGAGGTGTTAATATATACACTTTTAGGAATCGGATGTGAAATATTGTTAAAAAATAACAATTAACCTCCAAACAGGATCATAAGTAACAATTTTAAAGTAACAAAGTGATTTAGTTAAACTTAGATCCTATGCTCTAAGGACAATCAAAGTTGAACGCAAGGAACCAATCAAACAGTAAAATAGAACGGATTTACAAATCAAGTTAAGTCCAACCGAGAGATTCCGTATGGATCCACGTCACAAAATATAACACAATCACGAACATTTCCGAACTGCCTTTTAGACAGTGGCAGCCCCTTCTTCTTTTTCTCGCTTTGGTTTCCTCCATGCTAATGGCATGACCACTTTCGCGCAAGAAGAGCTTAAATATACCCGCCCATAAAATTATCAAAAAGGTTAAATATCCAACAAATGCAATAATAATGCATATTTGAAGTTCATTCAAAACTATCTCCGTTGGCGTTAAAATAACCTCTAACACATTAGGTAGGTACTCAATTATCGTTATTTGTAGAGAACGTAAACATAAGTACATATTCGGAGACTTGTTAATTATTAAAAAACTCCTTAACGTAATCGGTACAGTTGCGTAATAGTTTTTGAGTGACCACAAACTTTGTTCGAAATATAGTATTTTTTTGTTGTAAATATTTATACATATTAGTTTATCAAACAGTGATAAGAATTATCTGAAATGCAGAAACCGACGAAAACATTCGTTCGAAATGACTTAAGAGACAGACAATAATAATTATGTAAAATTAGTATTTAATAAAACTATTCAAACCAAATTATATTCTACTGAAATTTTCTGACGCAATTAATTCTGAACAGTATTGTTATTTAATTTCGTTAGTCTAGACACAAAATTTTACACACCCTACTAACTAAACAATGGAAGTTCATTAAATATTTGGGAATTCGTTTTAAATGGCAGAATAATTAAATACAATTATTTTATTTTGAAAAATAATATATTTATAGGAAATAAATAATCGAAAAAAATAAATAAATGCTATTAGTTTTCATGCCAAAAAAATTAGGTACCCTTATTCCATTACAATAAAATATTGTAAGTTGATATAACAAATATTAAAGATTAGACCGTTTCCTTTCTGTAACTAGTCATTGTCCTAGAGCAACCTTCAGGTTTTCGGCTAGTTTATCCATGAATTCGAATGTTTCATAGTAGTCTGATCTTTTGACATTGTTCATACCTTTGATGCAAATGGCAAGGTCTTTAGTCATAATTCCAGATTCAATAGTTTCAATGCAGACCTTCTCCAGAGTCTCAGCAAAGTTCTTTAAGGCATCATTGTTGTCTAATTTANCTAGTCATTGTCCTAGAGCAACCTTCAGGTTTTCGGCTAGTTTATCCATGAATTCGAATGTTTCATAGTAGTCTGATCTTTTGACATTGTTCATACCTTTGATGCAAATGGCAAGGTCTTTAGTCATAATTCCAGATTCAATAGTTTCAATGCAGACCTTCTCCAGAGTCTCAGCAAAGTTCTTTAAGGCATCATTGTTGTCTAATTTAGCACGATGCAACAAACCTCTAGTCCAAGCAAAAATTGAAGCAATTGGATTGGTGGATGTCTCTTTTCCTTGCTGATAGAATCTGAAATGACGTGTAACAGTGCCATGGGCAGCTTCAGCCTCAACTGTTTTGCCATCAGGACAAATGAGAACAGATGTCATGAGGCCCAGTGACCCATAGCCCTGAGCAACACTATCAGATTGTACGTCTCCATCATAATTTTTGCAGGCCCAGACAAATCCACCCTCTGATTTCATAGCATAAGCCACCATATCATCAATTAGCCTGTGTTCATACCAGATACCAGCATCCTCAAACTGTTTCTTGTACTCCCTGTCATAAATATCTTGAAAGATGTCTTTGAAACGACCATCGTATTTCTTGAGAATTGTATTCTTAGTGCTTAAGTACAGAGGGTATTTTCTGTCCAAAGCAAACTTGAATGAAGAATGAGCAAAGTCAATAATAGATGCATCAGTGTTAAACATAGCCAGTGCTACACCTGCACCCTTGTACTCATGAACTACATGTTTTATTGCCTCACCAGATTCAGGTTTGAAGATTATTTCAAGAGTACCAGCACCTGGGACAACAAAGTCAGTTGCTTTGTATTGATCAGCATGAGCATGACGTCCAATGATGATGGGTTTGTCCCACCCTGTTACAAGTCTCGGTATATTCTTGCAAATAATAGCCTCCCTGAAAACAGTACCACCAAGAATATTACGGATGGTCCCATTAGGGCTTTTCCACATTTTCTTCAGTTTAAATTCTTCAACTCTCTTCTCATCAGGAGTTATGGTCGCACATTTGATGCCCACATTGTATTTCTTTATGGCCTCAGCACAATCAATTGTAACTTGATCATCAGTCTTATCACGATTTTCCATACCCAAGTCGTAGACATGTAATTCAATGTCCAAGAAAGGAAGAATCAGCTTTTCTTTGATAAGATCCCAGATTATTCTGGTCATTTCATCACCAAGGATGTCAACAACAGGTCCAGCCTTTATTTTAGACATATTGTATCTGAAAATGTTTTGAAATATTTCAATAAAATTTAACATAAAAGCAGTTAATAACTATTACATTATAAAAATAAAAACTGATAAACAATATCATTTGCACAAAGATTTGAGAAACATTTCTCACTTATCAAATAAATAATATTGTAGTACAACATTCAAACAAACTCAATGTAATAAATAGAACTTTAACCTTGATAGTGTTGTTTTTATATCATTGTATTTTTACTAAATGAGTTTAAAGTTCAAAAAACATATTGTTTACTCCTTGGAAAGAAAATAAAGTAATGATATGTACTTCTTAGCATATTTCAATCTAAAATTTGAAATTTAATTTGACTGTTCTTTATTTAAGTAATTTTTTTAGTCTAGTACTGTAGTCTGCCTCATGCATTTATTTATAACTTGAGTGTAAAAAAATAAAAAGACAGATTTAATAAAAAATTACCTGATGATATTTCATTTTCAATAGAGTTTAAAAAAGGAGCAGGTAATCAATTTTGCTGGTAGTATGTCCTCTTGTGAGTCCGCAGGGGTAGGATGAGTGGACGAGCTCACCGCCCACCTGATGTTAAGTGGTTACTGGAGCCCATAGACATTTACGACGTAAATGCGCCACCCACCTTGAGATATAAGTTCTAAGGTCTCAAGTATAGTTACAACGGCTGCCCCACCCTTCAAACCGAAACGCATTACTGCTTCACGGCAAATAGGCAGGGTGGTGGTATCCACCCGCGCGGACTCACAAGAGGTCCTACCACCAGTAAGTAACCACCACCCTGCCTATTTCTGCCGTGAAGCAATAATGCGTTTCGGTTTGAAAGGTGGGGCAGCCATTGTAACAATACTGCGACCTTAGAACTTATATCTCAAGGTGGGTGGCGCATTTACGTTGTAGATGTCTATGGGCTCCAGTAACTACTTAACACCAGGCGGGCTGTGAGCTCATACACCCACCTAAGCAATAAAAAAAAATTACTTGCATTTTTTGTTTTCTGTTTCCTTATTTTTTATTTGAAAACTGGTGTTTTCATGTGGTCCCATTTACATTTTAGCGAGGTCTAACCAAGAAGTTCTTGAGTAATCCTTATTAATACTTATTTTATTGACTTCAACTACATTGATGATATTCTCATTATATTTTGTTCCAAGTTGGTTTTCTTCATTCTTAACATTATATTTCTTTACATTTCATTCTTAATATTTGGCATTACAACATAATATTCAGAGTGTGATATTTAGGGATTTTTTGTAATTTAGNTTAGCGAGGTCTAACCAAGAAGTTCTTGAGTAATCCTTATTAATACTTATTTTATTGACTTCAACTACATTGATGATATTCTCATTATATTTTGTTCCAAGTTGGTTTTCTTCATTCTTAACATTATATTTCTTTACATTTCATTCTTAATATTTGGCATTACAACATAATATTCAGAGTGTGATATTTAGGGATTTTTTGTAATTTTGGGTAAATTAGAGAAAATTAATTTGAAATGAATCTATAAAAGTTTTCAAAAGGGACATTATTCCAATATATTTTATTCATTCTGTTCATCAATTTTGTTTAACTTATTTTCTAATAATCAAGAAATTTAAAGGTTTAAAAATAACTTTACACTGGATGCAAATCCATTAAGTACCACTCATTCATTAAATCCAAATCTTTCATGTAGTTTGCGGTTGTCATTTAATATCTAATATCTCACTTTTTGTTTTTAGTTAATTTAAAAACCTAATTTGACTGTCTTAATTGCATTAAGCAAGATAAAATTCTCATTGTAAGGTAGTTTCAGTGATTTGTATTAATGGTATATTTTAAGTTATGATAAAATAAAATATAATATAAAATACCTTTTTTTTCTATGCATATATTTCATTTTATATTATACTGAGTTTAAAATAATTGTTAGTATTTTTCAGTCTGTAAATGCACTTTAAATATATTTGTTATTCTTTTATGTATTTATTATAAAGTTCTAAAAAGGTATTTTTAAGAGAAAGTTTGACATGTAAGCTAGTTAGTTACTCAGCAAAAAATCAGCAACTTTCAAAATCAATTAACTTGAATTTTAAATAGATAAAACTTATGATATAATGCACTCTACAATTTTTACTCAATGAAATAAAAATTAGATGCACCCAGCATGTGGTTCACTTACTTTGCACAAGTACAAAGTTCAAGAAACCTGTTTAACAAGTAGCCTCGTATTTGTGAGATTACGTTCATTTATGTTAACCTACATTTCAACGTAACAGATAACATTACATTGGAAATGTATTAATAAAATATATCTGAAAATTACTTTGGCCACAACTACCACTCACCTTTCTACTTCTATGAATAAACGAGTACTCTTAAGATTAGTGGGAACGTCCTACAGTGCTAGCGCCACTAAAGAAACTAAATACATAAAATGGATAAAAAGAATGTTAGTTTTATCTGATACTACCAAATGAATTAGTAATAGAACACGACCGAGTTGTGAGATGTGGCAGGCGGCTAATGAAAGTGAATTGTTACAATAGGTAAGTTAAAAGTTAAAATTAAAAAGTCAAAGTTAAAATAAATTTAAAAGTTATTTAAATAAAACCTACCTGTGACGGGAGTAACAACCACAATTAATTGATTAAATGAAAATTGAAATGGAAATTAAACTTGTTCCCCTCCTTTTTGCAGTATGGCAATGTTCAAATATTAAGCGTATTATTTAAGGTGGCAATTTTTTTATGGAATTTTATGACCTGGCTACTTCGACCTTTAAGTCATATCTCATTTTAATTTATCCACCTCGAGATATAAGTTCTAAGGTCTCAGTATAGTTACAATGGCTACCCCACCCTTCAACCCGAAACGCATTACTGCTTCACGGCAGAAATAGGTGGGGTGGGGGTTAAGTGGTTGGCGCATTTACGTTGTGATGTCTATGGGCTCCAGAACCACTTAAGACCAAATGGACTGTGACTCGTCCACCCATCTAAGCAATAAAAAAAAATACCTACACGTGAAAATCACAAGAGGTCCTACCACCAGTAATGAGGAAGTTTCCAATCACATAAAAACAAAAAAATAATTAAATAAATTTAATGCAATGTGAAAGAAATGAGCCTGTAATTAGATGGAGTAGCTATGAAATCGTACTTATTTGGGTAACACAAGGGCTACCTTTCTACAATACGAAAATGCTCAATGCTCAGTAAATCAGTAATTGGCATTCTTGATAAAGCTTATTTTTGGACTTCGTTACTGCTGCTAAAATTAAGATTACATTCACCTAACGGTTCGAAATAAAAAAAAATCATAGTTTTCTTTAGTCCTTATATATGAATTTTTATGCTACTTTTTTTTAAAGTTAATTGATAAGGTATAAAAATAAGATGCATGGCATTAAATAACCATATATCTTTTTACTTTTTTGGATCATGTTGAATTAGATGAGCTGATTTGGCAAAATAAAACATTATGCTGAATAAGAATTGCCATCAATCGCTAAAAAAGCATTGACGGTAATTGAATCCTCAATTTTAAACAGTTTAATCATGACTAGGTACACCACTACTTGCCGATCAAATATTTTTTAAGCTGTGAAAGTGCACAAATTTGGGAAAATAAAATAAAGCCGCTGGACGTAACTTCTCGGGACTCTCCAAAAAGTCCATTGAAAAGTCTCAGTAAATTACCAAATTACCAGTATTTACTGAGGTTATATTTCATCCCATATCATATCATCTCGTCCTATCTCATTTCATTTCATTTTATTTCATGCCATGTTTCATATTAATCAACTTCATTTCACATCATGCTATCGTTTTTCATATTTACAACAAAATTTTAATAAAAGATTAGGCTGTATGATGAGATGCCTTCGCCTATAGAATTGTAAAAATTAACCTACTATTATTTTTTAAATCTACACTTGGGAGTCCGAGAAATTCCGATTTTCGACATTTAGAAATTTAGAAATTGAGATTCTGAACTTGTGTTTTATCTATGATTCTGAAACATAAAAGAAAGATGAAGATCCTAAAGGATTATGTTTGACGAGTCTTCGAAATGGTAGTGAAAAAGAATTGGCGTAAAATTGAAATAACCAGGAAAACTTCAAAATCTGAAAAGTCGGGCGATTCGTGGACCTTCTTGGGTTCTAAAGCTGTGATCGTTTGTCCTGTTAAATTAGTAAAAATGCAGACGGTAAATTTAGCACCTAATCTCTAGGTTTTATTTGATTCTTCATTCCTCCTTGCGACAACCCGTTCCCCCAGTAATTCACATCACAAAAGCATTGATGAATTTAATTTGCAAAGCTACAAAAGTTCTATTTATTTTCATAAATCAAATCTCAATAAATCATTATATTACGAATGTGAGAGGAATAACATATTTTTAAACCATTTAAAATATTTTAAAATATTAAATATTTAAACCATTTTAAAATATACACTATTTAAATAGGCGTCAGCTTAAATATATTCTTGCTCCTGAGTGACTGTGTGACTTAGATATCATTTTTCAGAAGAGCTTGAAGAATTTGATTAATTTTGTTTGACCACGAATAATTACATTGAATATGATATTAATGTCAATTTGAAATTAAAAAAAGTTTTCCCAGATATGCAATGATTTTAAATACTTTTAAAAATATGACAATTTTTAGAAACAGCCCATAACAAGACAAATTGCCATAAATACCCTTGCGGCTATGCACAGAAGATTCAGTTTGCCAGGACCAGTGCAACCGCATTCAAGGCCTATATCAGAATTCAGGGCCAGTGCCAACAAGTCTTTGGATATGCTACGTCAAACCATACAATCTGCAGTTACTAGGGAAATTGACCAAGTGATCAAAAAATATTTAGAGGTAAGAATTTCACTAATCCTATCTGCTAAATTGTGATATTAATAATGTAGTAAAAAAAAGACATGTGGCGCTCAGGGACTTCCACAGTAAAGCTATTGCATAGGATTTTTGTCAACTTATAATATGTATAATATAATTAGACAATAATAATTTAATATTAAAACTATATTAAAATTAGACCAAGGTGTATTTATAAACATTAACAAAAGCAAAACATTAACTGTCCCCTTCACACTCATAAGCTAGACTGCGAGAGAGATGGGCAGACTTTTTATGATGCGCATGCAGTGCGACATCACACCACGCTCTTATTCACAAACACTACACAAGCGCAACATGTGAATGTGCTGAATGTGAGCTACATGGTAGGCAGAGTGGGGGTGCTAGATTTTATTTTCGTTACGGAATTTCTTGATTCGGTCGCCGCGCTTTACGCCCGCGATGAAAGCTATCCAATAGCTTAAAAAAATATTGTCAAAGGCAGAAGAGCAATGTATGTTATTTAATTGAATATAGTCACCATTGAGTATGAGGAATGCCAATTCACTGATTTAATGGTACTAATAAATAAATGGTATCTAATAAAATAAATGATACCTATTTCAAAGTGAACTTGACTGCGTATAATTATGATGTAACATTAAAAAGTCATAGAAGAAAATTATCTTAATTCCATTTTTATGATTACATACAATACATAATACATACAATACATACAATATGAGAATATGTTTACTTTTCAGAAATTCTTTGTGCCAGCAGTAAATAATATAAGACTGAATTTGGGAGACGAATCTGTCAGTGAGGACCAGGTAATGTAAAAAAACTGTTTTTATTCATGTTTGAACAGGCCTGCTGGTCTGTAGTGTAAGTTAAATAGCAACAGCAACCAATAAGCAACAAATAAAGCAATAAATAGCAACCAATAAGCTTGGTTCATTGGGTATATTTTGCTAATTTAAAACCACATGTGCTAAAAAATAACTGTAATCATGTTCTGTTGGTTGGCATTTTAAATATTTTAACACTGCTATTTGATGAAATAAAATAGAAAAACAAGTCCAGAAATAAGTATTAAATTTTATGAAGTTTAGTGTGAGCTCTGAAGCAGAAGAAAATAAATAATAGCTTAAAAAATAAAAATGAAACATGCTTTTATAGAAAATCCAACTAAAAATAGACAACAGCAAATCTATTGAAAAAAAAAAAGCATGGAGGGTAGTTTTAAATCTTTTATTGACAATAGAATAACAATAAATATATATTCTACTTTTTAGTTGGATTTTCTATAAAAGGGTGTTTTGTAGTTTTATTAAGATATTATTTATTTTTCTTTTTTTTTGTTGGATATTCTATAAAAGCATATTATTATTCCTACTTAAAATGTTTAATTGTCATCTGCCCTTAATAAGTATGCCAAATTTCAAGTTAATCTGATGTTTTGAAGAGGGTCAAAATCATGTTCAACATTTCTGTTACATACATATTAACATATGTACGAAGCCAATAAAATCGTATTAATAACAAAGGTCAAGTGTATCTAGATTTCATACTAACAATTGCTTTCTATTCGTTCCAAAGCCAAATTGACTTCTAAAATGTTGAGAGTCTTCAGTTGTGTGAAGCAGTTTTTTAGATTTGTTCAAAGACTTTCTATACTAATTACAATTTCAGTATACAATTCTGCCCCTAATTGCGAATTCGCAGCCTCCTAATACCAGTAGCAATCATTTCACCCCCGAAAAATGATACTTGTTTGGTTTCTCGATATTCCAGATCTAATTACCAACTGAAGATACACAGAAATGTTACACATGTAAAAATTTCTGTGCTGTAACATTGTTCAAATCCTGCCCCTCATGGACTAAAAATATTTTGTATTCAGGTTCGTGCTGTGTGCAGGGCAATGCTGGACGCCACACGTTTGCTATACACAACTCCAGCGCGAACAGTACCATGTCCATATGAAAATAGTGAATCAGAAGCATTAGAAACCAAATTCAGCAAGCAAGTTAGTATACAATGCAGTTATTTGTATGTATTTTGAAACACATGTATCTAATGCTAAATGGAGCATGAAATACTATTTATAACATTTATTATATTATAGGTTGCTAATTTGCTAATTTTGAAATCTTTAATTAAAGCACAGTTCCTAAAGGTTGAAACATCCGTTTCTATGTTCCCGCTTAGAGAATCAAACAAAATATTTGCTTTGTTTTTCTCTTTTTAATATATGACTATTATTCATTAAATATAACTGTTATAGTTGCAAAGTACACTACAGTATAAAAGAAAAGATTCAGAGATTGAGACAGATCTATTTGCCAAACGGAAGAAGATTAAACAAGAAGATAATACTGACAGTGCTTCCTCTTCACCATTGCCTTCACCAGCATTAAGAGATCCAGAAAAGTGGAACCCAGATCGACTTATGCAAGATACGCTGTTTATTATGGGATCTCATGCACATAAGGTATTGTGCTACTGTTTGATAGATCTTTGCGATATAAATGTAAGGTTGTCTTAAAACAAGTAAATATTATAACAATATTTTTATTTGTTTATCATGTTGGTAGAACCAACTTTTTATTTTATTTCCCTTGTAGGCAGACAAGCATATGACTCACTGCATGGTGAGTGGTTACTGTCGTTCGTGGACGTCAGCAATGTCAGGGGCAGAGTCAAGTCACTGCCTAGCACTAAAAGTTCATGGTCCACTTTGTGTTAAGTTATTACTGGAGACTATAGATATCACACAATTACACAGTCTAAAACTTTTGTGGGTTTTAATTTATACTGCACAATTTTATTATTCCTTCCTGATAGAAGTCATTCATATATCTGTGACAATTACATATTTCTTGTACATTTGAAAAGTTTATAAACACCTGTGTATTTAAATACCGTTCATTGTGGCGGACTGTGGGAGAGACCTACATCCAGCAGTGGAGAGATAAACATTTTGGGACATTGACACTCTAAAGATATCTCTGAAATTAATTGTTTGGCCTAAAAATATTTTAGGTTCTTGGATTGGGCAACTCACGTGGACGGTTATACACGCGGCACTCTAGTTTACCAAGGTACCCCGCCGATAGCATAGACAAGGAATGGATTGCTAATCACAATTTAGCGAATGCTGTTGGTGGAAAGACTTACATAATGGTATGTACGAAATAATATTCTGATTATTTTGACTGATGGTTTTGAAATTAAGATAAACAAGCATGTAAGAGAAACAAAAAATATGTTTTAGGTTTTAGAAGATATTGAGGAATTGGCACACAGTGAAGCTTACAAACACAGTTCTTTACCAATGCTTGGTGAATTATCTGGATTCAAAGTACCTCAGTTCATGTTAAAAAAAATTAAGTCATATGTAGTGAAATGTGTCTTGAGTGAAGACATCAGTAATACAAGTAGTCCACAACCATCTACAAGTAGTGTGCAAGATGATGATAAATTCAAAGATATTAAAATTGAAGCACCTGAGACTTTTGATGCGAATTTCAATGCGAGCCATTACATAACTGGTAGCGAGAACTCCAGAGATTTCTCTGATGTAATGAAAGATGACAGTGATTTCTCTGATATCAAAGTTGAGGACATTGATGATATAAAAGTGGAACAGATAAAAGTCGAAGATTTGGATGATATTAAAGTTGATGCTATAAAAGTTGAGGGTTTGAACGTGGGCGGTATTAAAGTCGAGAACATCGACGGCATTAATGTAGACGAAATCAAGGTTGAAGACATCAAATTAGAGAACGACGACACCTTTGATCTTTGTAAACAAGACGATGATCAGAGTCATTTGGTTGATGGTCTGTTGGATTCAGACATTGAGTTTTTGAGCCGTAATCTCGGAAACATTGAAAGCGAAACAGATGCGAGGAAGACCATAGAGAAATTGACTGGCGCTAATGCCGATACGATAACTTTAGTCGGAGATGAATTCGATCTGGGTTCGACGTTGAACACAAACGTAAGTTGAATTTTTTAAACAATATCCTTCGATTTGTTTATTTGATATTTACTAGTGTTAATGGGTTGGGATAACTAGCTTACCTTCTTTTTATCGGTGCCCATAATACATCGCATTAATATCCGATCGGATAGATCGGATTGTTTCGCTCCAGAAATATACATGATGCAAACAATGTTTTTACTAGTGGTAGGACCTCTCGTGAGTCCGCGCGGGTAGGTACCACCGCCCTGCCTATTTCTGCCGTCAAGCGAAGTAATGCGTTTCGGTCTGAAGGGTAGGGCAGCCGTTGTATACATACTGAGATCTTAGAACTTATATCTCAAGGTGGATGGCGCATTTACGTTGTAGATGTCTATGGGCTCCAGTAACCACTTAACACCAGGTGGGCTGTGAGCTCGTCCATCCATCTAAGCAATAAAAAAAAACCTGGACGACCTCGAGTCCATCAGTAAGTATTTAAAGTCAGTATCAGTGTAATTACGAAAAAGCGGCACGACACGAGAATCTTCGTCGTGGTCGCCGGTAACTACATTGCCGATCCTGCAGACCGAATGGTAAACAGTCGACGTCACCCTAAACACCTCATTTTGGAACCTCCCGATCCACTAACGGTGCTTTTAGGTACCTCAAGCAACGGTCATCATGTATACGAGAAATATTGGTACAGTTTTCAGGTAATCAAACGAAGTGCATCACTGTGGCGTCGACGACCAGTGGCATGGTTCACAGCGTGCCGGTCGCGCACATCGCGGCGCCGCCTCGCATCACGGGCAGCACCCTGCATTACTACACCAGCTCCGCGCCGCACGTGACGCACGGGCCGCACGTGACGCACGTGACGCACGCGCCGCAACGGACCGTGCACCATCTGCCGCAAGCCACCGTCACCATACAGAGCATCCCGGGCTCCGCATCGCAGATGATACGAGGGTGATTATAGGCCACATTATAATACCTATATAATATACTAGCGACCCGCCCTCGCTTCGCTTCGGAAACTGTAATTTATTATTGATTTCTCCACTATTTAATGGATGTATACATAATATAAACCTTCCTCTTCAATCACGCTATCTATTAAAAAAAAACGCATCAAAATCCGTTGCGTATTTTTAAAGATTTAAGCATAGGGATGTAGGGACAGAGAAAGCGACTTTGTTTTATACTATGTAGTGATAATGCGTTTTAAATAAGAATGTGCATGGACCTGCGCCATATTGTGACGTCATAGCTGTCAAATCGAAAAAAATAAGTAATGGCAGTAAAAAAGGTAGACATTTTTAAATATTTATTTATAATCTAAATCTTCGAGTTTGCTGATTCCACTCATCCCATTGTTTGAGTAATCATCATCATCGTCGCCCATCCATGGATTATAGGGCCCGATAGTGTTGCTGCCTTGATTTTTAAATAGGTGGGATTTTTTTTATATAATCTAAATTCATGTTTAATCTACTTCGAACACTCAACATTTCAAGAAAATTATGTAGGTGCGTATAGTTCAATAAAACAGATATATTAATAGTCATTCAAGTCATAATTAGACAAAAAATAAACAATAAAAAAAAGAAGATAAGATTTATTTTTGTTGCTGTCCATACTTTTCTATCGAATTTTGACAGAACAAGGTCATTGACGTGCACATTCTCATATGAAACGTACTATTTAGGATTATATCGAGGGGTCGTTTAATACGTGACATTTATCTTTGTAATTAAAGGTGCGTTTTATTTGGTATCAGCATGAACAGTTTGATGTTTTTAATTGAATCCTAATTAAGTTTACCCCATTCAAATAGCCGTGGAAGGTTTTTTGTTACGATATTTTTTCCTAATTTTAAACTTTAAATGGCTCTACTGTAAAGTTGCAAAAATGTCGCTTAAACCACCGTCGATAAACCACCGACCTTCAGCTAAATAATATCTGTTTACGCCTTCAATAAGCTTTTATTAAGAAGATCATTATTCTATTAAAAAAGATTCGACTAAGTATTCTCTATAGTTAGCACTAGATCAGACAACCCCATGGGATATCTCATCGCATTTACTCCACTATTCGATTGGCGCAAAGTAATAAGTTTATAGTATTATGAAAGAAAAAGCATTCTATTACTGCTGTTCATGGGCCTGTGGTCCGCGAGTTAAGTGATTACTGGACATCATAGCTTCAAAGATGGATGACGACACCAACTTATTCTAAATATATTACATTATTTTTTTCGAAAAGGGCACAATTATTTATTTTAGTAGTAGGCTAATAATATAGTTTTTTTAATCGCTACCTTATAATTTCTTAGACATAAAATAAAATGAAAACCAGTACGGCACACGCGCTCTAGAAGTCAAACTTTCGAAAGCATTCTATCTCATTCTTACGCAGGATAAATCCTATAGATGTATATGTTTGTTTCATTTTAATTGCACTTTTATAGTGCCATTTTCGTTTCATGCTTCAAATCCAAATTGCGAAAAAGACGTTTTCACTTCCAAAAAAATCAGCAAATTCTTTTATTTATTTTTTTTGTTTCTAAAGTATGTTTTTGTTCCATTTTCGACGTTATCTATACTAATTCCTATTTTTTTCTTTCAGAATACCAATCAACACGAAAACTGGAACTTTCAGTACAGTTATGTCGCAAGGCGGAGGGAACACTATAATTGGTTTCGGTACGCGTACACCGAACGCGACAATAATTGGGACCCCGCAGTATGTGAACGTTTCATCTAAATCATTTCCCACTGGCAACATCTTACATAACGCGATCGTGTCGAGGAACATCATAAACCGTTCAAACTTGGCCGCCGTGACGTCCGGCGTGACGTTCAACGTGACGACGGTAAGGCCCGCGTCGCAAACGACCACGCCCAAAATAAGCACGGCGGTCTCGACTAGTTCAGACTACGACAGTATCTCCACTACGAAGGACATGATCGATAATGCCTGCAATTCATCGGTTATGTTGAAAAAGGTACTAACCCTCGGCAGTACTGGTGCGGCGAAGTCGTTTGTTATGCATAACACGCAAAAAGTTTTATCTACCGGTTTCGCTAGCGGCTCGACGCCTCCGCCGAATGTGACCATAGTCAGTTCTGGCGGTGGCCCTCTCGGTCATTCCACATCTAATATTTTGAGCGCGACTTCTGGCACTCTGAGCGCTACGCACGCTACCTTGTCCGCTTTATTAGCTTCGAACGCTGAAAACGCCAAAAAAGGCAACAAAAAATGATCGTTTGTCTCTCTGAAAAAACAATAATCCAAAAACAATTTCGATGCATTTAAAATGGATCTCATTTAGATTTTAAGTTCCCATTGTAGTCGCTCATTTAGTATCATAGCCAAATTACTATTAAATTGATTTACTTCGCTCGATGCGAATCAGACTTCCGATAACGATAAAGACTGTTCCTGATTATCTCAAAGAATGAAAAACAACTAACTACCTCTATATTGTCTCAATTTTAGGATCGCTATTTATAGTGCATAATATTTTTATTATGTCTGTGTGTGTTTGAATATAGGTTATAGTTAAAATTAGTTGAGTAGTTGTTGCATTTTTCTCGTTTTGTTTTGTTTAAACGTAAGTACTTAGTGTTTAAGACGTGATGTCTATTTTCCGGGATCAATTTAAAATATTTTTCTAAATATAATTCTGGTTCATTATTGTTCAGTATTAGTATTTTTTAAAAAAACGATGAGTATGTTTTGTCTTTAGAAGAAATTATTGAAATAAAATTTATTTATGCATATTATTTTTATAATAGCAGAATGCTATTGATTTTTACTATACTGCGCTGGTTGCTTAGAGTTTGTTTATATCTATATTATTATTTAAAGAGATCAAGAAAAAATCAATATTCGAATTTCAAAGAGAAAAATTTCGGTTATTAAATCCATTTCGTACTCAAAACCACCGTTAGGTAAGTAAATCTTATATGTATGTATGAAATTTTTGCGTTGCTTAAAGAACTAGTTTTAAAGATAAACAATTTTAGAGAAACTTATAAGCTATATTATATAGCTATACTATACTAAAGCTATACTATATTAAGCTATATTAAAAAAAAGATTTTTACTGCGCTATGCTAACACCGTAAAATCAAATATCTTATTAAAACACTAAACATGTTTTTGAGTTGTCGATATGACACGACTACGTATTAATAAGTACTGAATGAAATATTGCGTTGAGTATTTAAAAAAAAAATCGTTCACTTTAAATTTTTATAAAAAAAAAGTTCCTATTTAAATGATCCATAAAGTTATATGAACAAATATGGAAACAAGTAATCAAAATTTTTTAGCTTAATTCGCCTTATAAGCTTAAATTGAAACTAGGTTGCAATATTAATGTGCTTTGAACCAATGCTTTAGCTTTAATTCGTATCGTGTTGCAATATGTTATTGTATTAAGCCTTCCTATTATTATTTTTGTTTATTGTTAGAGCTTTATATCGTTTAGAAATGCAGCCGCTGTGCTTTTCGTGCAATTTGGTTATTTTGTTATCTATTTAAAAAAGTATGCTTAAGCTTGTTTTTATTGTTTTTATGCAATTACTATAATTATACCTATTTTTATTTATTACGAAGATAAACAAACAATTAAAGACATACATATTATAAGTAGTAACGTTTTATTCCAATCAAAATGAAAATAAGTTACTCAGTTCGGGGTGTAATTTTTTGATGAATAAATAGCATTTTGTTATGTTTTAGATAATATTGTTTATTCCTAAGAAGATTTTTCGAAAAATTGTGCAAATTTGTTACCTTAATTGAATTCCAAAAAAATACGTATGTCTAAAGGTGTTGCCATAACTAAAAAAGTATATTTCGTAATCCGAATGAATATTATTCATATGAATCGATCTATACGCTTTAAAGCTGTCTCTCGAATCATCATTTAAATATTTGCGAATAAAGCAAGGTAATATTAAGTCTTTATTTCATTACAAATGGAAAATAGTCTTTGACGAAGTTCAATTGTCAAATAAGATTTTTGTTTTGAGAAGTTTTTACCTAAATTATGTTACTCTTTGACATAAGTAATATTACTATGTAATATTAAAATTACTTACGTTATTTACAACTTTACTGATATTTATAACGTGGCGTCTCCACTTGAGTGTTAGGGCCTGTTTGACTTACGCTCTTGTCATTATTTTCTTTCCGAACTCAATATGACGTTAATATAACATCTTTATTTTCGATTTTTTTAAGCATGTTTTTCATTGAATCTTTACTCATTAAAAATGTTTTACGACTTATTACTTATCAGTAGAGTTGTGAATATAATTTGATAGTTTATAAGATGTGATTGTGTATTAGTGTAATATTAAATTAATTCCGTCTACATTCTAATAATGCTTAGGAGTTTCTTATGGCTGTGTGTTAGTGTAGTATCATTGGTGAAAATTTGGTCGGTAATTAAAAGTTAGTTATTTAGAATACTTGATGTCACTTTTAGATGAAATTTTTACCGGTATTCAATTTTTTAATTCTGTTTTTAGCCGTTGTCAGTATTCAAGCGGACGAAATACCGCAAGTTTGAGATATTGGTCGCAGTCTTTCTTTTACGTTGCATTTATATTGGTTGTCTCACACTTGAAACCAGAATGTATGATTGCTTCGCAACAGAAATTTGCAGGGTGGTGGTATTTACCCTTGTGGGGCTACAATACATTCTGCCAACAGTAAATGCCGGTTGGCGTAGTACGCTGGCATAATACTCAGGAACTCTGTTAATATCTAAGCCCCCCGTTACAACATCTACAGAAACAGTTGGCGTTTTTATTATTATTGTTTTTATTATTTCCCTTATAAGCAGACGAACATACGGCCCACCTGATGGTGAGTGGTTACCGTCGCTCATGGATATCAGCAATGCCAGGGGCAGAGCCAAGCCGCTACCTGCCGTTGCTACTCTAGGTCACAGCTCCATCTCTTCCCGTGGGTATCACGTACACCAAACGGTATTTGTACCGTCGTCATGATCAGTTGTCTACTATTGGACAGTTTACTCCACTGAGCCCGGTTTTTTGGTTCTCCTCATGCATTCTTTGCCACCCTACCCAAATCATGGCTCCACCTGACCGGTCGCATCCCACAATAGTTTTGTCGGTGTACGGTCTTCAGCCCACCGAGTTTCTCGCCGGATCTTCTCAGTGGGCCGCGTTTCCGATCCGGTGGTAGATTCTGCGAAGCACGGCTCTTACTAGGGTTCGTGTTCGCATCACTCCGACTTGAGCCCCGTGAGCTCGCCTACTAGTTAAGGTTACGCTGAAATAGCCTCTCAAGGCTATCAGTTTAGGTAGGAAAAAAAAAGTCTCCACTCAAGAACCGATCTGCTCTAGCGATAGTCGGTTCTTCGTCATATATGTTCTTTTTATGTACCGCCCACTTCTACTTCGACTTGGCATTCGCACAGCTACATAATGTGTCGGTGACTAGTTCTATCGAATAACATCATTCCTTATTTTATTCTTTAGAGAAGCCTCCAATATGGCTCGGCATATTCTTTGTACAATAAGTGGTGCAAAATACGACCATGATTAATAACAGTTCAAGATTTAAATTCAAATGACGTGTTAATATTCTATTTTCTATTGAAAAAGTATTCATTGTACAAGTAAAAAAAAAAGTGGGTTAAAAGTATAATGTATGTTTGAAAAAATCGGTTGAGAGTTAACTGAGGAGCAAAGGTACTGAACGTAATTTGACCTCGTGTCTTATCCTGGGTGGCGTAGCTTTCAAGCTTTCAGTCCATGGACTTAGAAAACCATTTAATACTATTTGGGCTATGAGCTCGTCTGCTGGTCTACACCATATTAAAAAACCTATCCTTTGTTCCAAAATATACCGATTGCTGTCTGAATAAGACAATCGATATTTTAATATAAATAAGCTTTTTTTAGTACGAAAGAGAAAAATGTTAAAACTTTTTGGCCGATTTTCACCTTAGTCCTAAGCTGACTTTAGTGATAATAATAAACCTCATAACGATAAATGTTCTGAATATTTTATTAAACTTTAACGAGACTAAATAAGCTTTTGACAACTTTTCATTCCACTTTTACAATGTTTGTTTAAAATTCGTGTCAATTGTATTGAACTATAATAATAAATATAATGACATTATTTACTTAAATTTAACTTTCTCAAAATGAAAGTACTAATCAAGGTTGTGTTTTAAATACTAGTGAACAATTTTACCTAGAATAGAATATGTAGTAAAACAAAATTATGGAGTTTATGTTCATTTTCTCCACTATGACACTAAATCATAGATAATAAGTGATCTTTGTTGTTTAGGAATTTTTTTTCGTCTTCATCACAATAATGGTCCCAATATAAAGTTTATACGAAATAGTATGTCTTCATATTTCTATTGAAATGACATGCCACAGTGATTTCAGCGTTGACGTTCTCTTGAGAATTAATTGTTTTAAGGTCAAAGTTCTAAGGTATGAATACAAAAAAAAAACGATCTATAATCCTGTGTAAAATATAAAAAAATGTTACATACAATGAACATTTTGTTCAGTAACTCTAATTTTTAAATCATAATATATTAGTTTCATAATCATTAACTAATCAATTAAAATATCAAATATAACCTTTATCAATTTTAAATAAGTAAGTGCGTTTTTGATAGTAGAAAATTTTGACATTTCGTATATTCGATTTTAAGATTTAATCCGATCTGGCGCTTTTAAAAGTGCAACGACGAACCACGTACGATAAATATACACGAAATAGAAAAATTGTAGATAGGTATTTGACTTTTTTCTTAGTACAAAGTTTTGGTTAAATCCTCAAGTCACTAATACTTTTTTTAAATAAAATATATCTTAGATCATCATCAATGAGAGGACACCATTAAGATGACAAGTGGCTACATTAAAAGCAACACTAAAGACAGAAATTGATCCGATGTGATATTTAAAATTTTAATAAAATACTTGTTGTTGTTGTAACAAATGGATATTGTGTATCTGAAACCGTAAAAATTTTCCACTAAGTAATGTTGTAATTATTCTGGCTAAAAAAATCGCAGTAAACAAAGTCATTAAATTACATTAAGCCATTAAACATGGGCGCGTAAGAAAATAACCATATTATTATATTAAAAGTCAAGATTATTAGATTAGTTCATTGCCCTCTATTAACCCATGGAGACACTTCTCTGCGCGGACTTACAAATTGATAAATTCGTCCACTTTATATCTCTCAAAGATAAATGAAATGAGAGTCATATTATTACGACATGCATCTCTAATAACTAATAAAAAACAATAAATTCATTCGTTGAAGGTTTTTAATACAAAAGGTACTTCAATTTCCGATGTTCACGTATTATATTATACATATTTTTAATAGTTAAACGTCAAATTTGATTGATTATGTTTAACAATCTGAGTTTCATACGCTTCATCACTTTTATATCTATGGTTGTAATTTATGGTTGTAATTGCCCGTCTGTGGTACGATTTGTTGTGTTTATTACTAAGAAATAAATGAAAATGTTTGTCTTACGTACATATTTGATTTTTAGTTTAATATTTTAGACCTAATTCTGTTATAGTTTAAAATATCGTGTACCTTATAATACTGGGTACGTATAAATTTTTACCCGATAGTTCTAGGAGACTAATGTTTTTCGAGTGTATGTTATGTTTCTTAATAGTAAATGTTGGTTACGGATTCGTTGGTTCTAGACTGGGCATTTCTCAATATGTCTAATAGTCTCGAAAGTTATGCGTGTTAAAAATAAAGTGTCCACAAACATTGCTAAAACTGATTACAATATTGTAATAGTAAACGGTAAGGGTGACGGGCTCAATTAAATATAGAGAATTTTTAAAAGAAATATAATCTAGTTAATTTGAATAGTGCCTGACAATTCAATTAAAAAATTAACAATTCGAACTAAAACCACTAACCGAAATGGTGAGTTGTTTGTTAGACACATCAGTAAGTGGTTTTATTTTAAAAATAGATCGGATTTCGTCGGTTGGTCGGAAATAATGGAACCTCTACTCTGAGTGACCTATTTATTGTTTCCAGAATAATTATTCTATTCAGTAAATTTCATAAAATGAATACGGTCTCCTATTTAAGGATAGCTTAACTTTATTGTATATACATACGCACTTGTACAAGTTAAGCGCGTGCGTGAGAAAGAAAACATTGTAAGCGACCGGCAATAAAACCCACATCCGATGTCATATTGCGTTGTTTATTTTTGCTCTGTTAAAACTGCAAAAATATATACTAATAACGGAACAATGGACATAGAAAAGCGGAATTAAATTATTTATTGGAACAGAAAAAATTTATCGTAAATCTCGTCGATGATATACTTAAGTATATCATCACCCGTGCCTCCTGTGCTAGAAATCGCAGGTTTTAAATTCAGTTCATAATTCAAATTTCGTTATTTTTTTATGTTATGAACAGGCTTATATTACGTGCAGGGTGTAAACCGATGATCTCGGAAGTAAATCAAACTTAAATGAATAGTGTCTTTTTACACCCTTTGCTTTCAAACAAACAATATTATTGTGACAGCATACAATGTATATGCGGTCACGTTGTTAAACCTCCAAACACGTTCTGCTACAATTGTAGCGGGCGGCTGTTGCGTAGCGCTTCGTAGCAATTCGCTACAAGCCACGTGCTCTACCTGAAGCTTATACTTCCATTGAGTAACATTAAAAATTTTCATTCATGTTATTTCCGGTACTGGACTTCATTGCGATTTTTATACAATTTACACTTAAGCTGTTTAGTACTCAATACAAATTTTTTTTACATCGATTGAATTGGTTACGAATTATAGGAGTTAGTGAATTAGAAAAAATGTTATTTACAGTAACTGGTTTAACGTCAGATTTTCTCTTGGCTTTTTCTTTAAAAATTTGTAAGACATATAGGTATATACTCGTAATTCATTGCGTCATTAATAAAAACTAATATAACAATTACAGAAGCTTAAGAGAAATTGAAATTGTAATTTTGTGTAAAGTTTGTTGAGCACGTGGTAGTTGTAGTAGAGGGTGTACTGACTGTTGGAGTGGGCGCTCGGTGGGCGTGCTCGGTGCGTGTCGCGAGGCGGGGCGAGGGACGCGAGCACGTGCCGCGCGCTCACGTGGTGGTGAAGCGCGCGGATCTTCGCGTCCGTCGCCGTCGTGCTGCCCGTATGAATAATTGTGTACGGAGTGAATGAATCGATGCGACGGTGCGGGCGGCGGGAGGCGGGCGGCAGCGCTCTGCGTGGAGGGGTGCGCCGTGCCGCGCCAGTCTCGTGCCGGTAGTCGGTAGTGCAGCCGAGCGACTCCGGGAGCCGTCCCCGCCGCGTATCGCTCGATCGTAGTCGTAGTGCCGACCGGCTCGCACCGCGTGCCGGCCCCGAGCCCCATGGAGACCCAGAACCAGGATGTGGCCCGAAGCCCCGCAGAGGTGCCTAACGACCCGGGGTACGTCTTCTATCTCCTGATGAACTTTCAAGAGTTTTGTTCACGTTCACGTGCTTGACAGTTATGTTTATCTTGCAGGAAGATGTTCGTCGGAGGACTCAGCTGGCAGACTAGTCCAGGTACGCTCGGCGGTGGCAGGTCGCGCTCATTTCATCGGCGGAAGTGCATCACGTGCGTCCGCCGGTGATGCCCAGTCACCAGCAAAACGCTCAAAAGTCAACTAAAACATATTTAATTAAAAAGAAATGATAAGTTTCTGTGATGAAGTTCAAATTTTAATTCGTAAACACCGGTAAAAGTTTAGCTAATCAGCTGATTACTTGAAGTCGCTGTCGAAACTTTGTTAAAGGTATGGGGTATCTTTCTACAGGTCAATACTGATGAAAGTTACGTTTTTTAACGTTGGAAAATTAAAATATATTTTGAATTTGCGGTAAAAACCGATATTTTATGGATATAATACAGAAGTCAGATGTGCGAAGGCGGCCATGCCGGATGCGCGCGCATCCTCCGTTGCCACCTTCCGACCTTTCGCTCCACAGGCGGTCGAGCTATTTTCGGCTTTATCATCATTGGAATTCAGTTGTATATTTCTGAAACCTCAATTCTTACCGGCGTTTGTATCGAAACTGTTATCACAACATAACCTCAATCTAAGAACACGATAGCGGCGTATTTCCGTAGACACGAGTTCGAAAGTTTTTAATTCAACCATAACTTGACAGTTTTGGATAACTTCAAATACATCTAAATCAAACCTGTATTGTAATTGCTATCGGTAATGACATTGACAAAAAAATAACAAATATAAAGACATAAAATACAAGATAAATTCGAATTCATTGTTTTATTCAAATCCTTTACACGAGAACAGGGATATAGAGGTAATCTCGGTCTCATACGATGGTGTAAACCTAAATTACTCAGTCTTTAACCAACTGTGACATACGGAATAAAGAGGATGTGTAATATAGACCATCATAATGGTGCTCAAACAAATTAATTATGATCATGACTGTAGTACACTAAAGGTTTGTTGCGCGTACGCGACTGATGTGGTGCGTGTGGTATTAGGTCAAGCGCCCACGCCGCACTTTGATCCTCTACGTTCATGCCAACTTCTTAGGTTAGAGATAGGATATCTAGAGCGTTGCATTTATTATTACGGCGAGTATCGGGGATATCAGAGTCTGCCGCTCAAATCGGAATGATACTGTTACAATACTTTTTGCATTACGAAAAGTAAAAGCTAAAATGATTAGGATCTACAAAATATGTATTGTTCATTAAAATTTAAAAATATCTTATAAAAAAGGCTTCATTAGATTTGAATGCCCTTTTTTTTGTTTGAATCTTACTTAGCTATTGGATAAAGTAAAATGATGCTTGCAGACAAAAATACTTTACAAGGAAGGAAAGGAAAAAGAAAAGTTCAATATATTACTCAGCTATTTAGAGCTAATTTCATTTTCCATTTATCGGGTCTTTTGACTAAAAATAACATCCGTAGGCGTACGGTATCGTAATGTTAATAAATTTAATAGAAAAACATTTTTGATAAAATTAGACGCTACTGGTATGGTATTGAAATACTTGACGATACAAACGAGTTAGTTCAAAACTTGTATAACGAAAAAGATAAAATTAAATTTAAAGTAGTTAATGTCGTCTCAAAATATTCTCCACCAATCGGATTTGGTCAATGTCCTATGTAAAAAGTGTAATGAAATTCGTTCTAGTGTACACTATTTGGTTAAGATGTTTGCACGTTACTGGAGCCGTGGCGATAAGATAATTTTTGAAACTTTTATGACGACTCACGGACTCTTATCAAAATGTTCGATAGTGGGCTGGTACAGTTTGCCATAATCTCTGCGTAACAAATATCTAAGTCCTCAATTATCAAACTGTCTGAACTTTTTAAATATCAGAATCAATCACGACCACTGATAAGTTTGACAGGTACATTTTATTGTACAAATAATGTTGGGTCTATATCTGAATCAGGTATTTTTGTAATAATGAAAATCCTGTCAGATTGTAAAATATTGGACTCGTGACAAAATCCAGTGATAATGTTTCACTGTATTAACACTATAATACTATGTAATCCACTATGATAAATCACAGCGCTCTGGTCACGAGAAAACCGTACTTGTCCGAAAAGAAATCTGCTTACATTCGCTTTTTAAAATTGCATTTGGTATCTTGTAATGAGACCGGAAGGAAAACTATGGTTCTCCATATTATCCGCACGTTTTACAACACTAATGGCATTTTAATGACCTATATTTCTCAATAACTCTTGGGATAACATTGACTTTACCATTTATTATGTTAGTTTGGTTTACAATAGGCTTAGTGTCGTTTTGAGTGAATAATTGAATGATCGCTCTTTACGTATTGGACCAAGGACAAGTTATTACAGGTTTGGTTATCGAAGTGTTCAATAATTTTGCTTTAAACACTTTTTAAGGAAAGCAGCAGTTTATTAACTCGCGTGGTCACTTTGGGGAGATTAGAAGTACTTACGTTACTTTGTTGGTAGTTAAATATTACCCAAAATTAGTGTTTATAGTAAATTCATTTTAGAATTTAAAAACCACTAATTTGTTTCTCATGTACGGCTTACCCAATATTGAGTGGTTGTAATTAAAAATATGTGTGTGATTAATTACATTAAAATATCAAATTAACAAAATTATATTTATAAAAATTTAATTACACAATATGAAGTTTTTTCAATATTTCTTTACGTACTTACCCTAGTACTTACATTTATTTTGAGGTTTCAAATTTTACTTTAAAAACAATGCTCAACGCAGGACTTTTTTAGGGTTTCAAAAAGTAAATTAAATGTTACGCCGAAGCAATGTTGATGATGACCAATTTTAAAACTACATTAGGATATTATTTTTATTTAACATTATAGGGATATTGTTTTACATTTCTCGCTAAAATGTGTCAATTTATGGTAACCACTCACCATCTGGTGGGCCGTCTGCCGACAAGGGCAATGAAAAATCATTGTCATTACCTGATTTTAATGCGACACTATCATGTGCAGTCATTTTTTAATTGCTATCGATGGTAGAAAGGCAAATGCCTCACGTGGTGGTAAGTGGTTAACATAGTTCATGGACGCTGGCAATTCCAGGGGCACAGTCATGCCGCGTTATAACGATAAGGACTCTTTTGGGTCGGAGGTTCTACCACTGATATTGCTCTGAATACATTGTAGAATCGAGCTCATTACAGAGCTATGTGGTACCTACTTGGCAAATATGATGGGAAATTTACAAGGACACTGTCTTGGAACATACAGCACAAAGTAGAGAGTTTCTCAGTAGACCCAAATTATCCGTGTAGTGATAAAGTCTGCCCCGACTATTTTTTAAAATGTGTTCTCCACAAATTCCAATAAATTAATTTAAAAGTCATTAATAATTAATTTTAATTAATTAAAAATATTAAGAACGGTTTGACGAAAGTTAATCATTTATACAGCGGTCTCACAATTTACTTCGGTCTTCAACGATTTGCTTCGCCACTTGAAGCTATTGTTCAGTGAGGACGTCTATTACATGTCATATACAAGGAATAAAACTCATGATGAGTAATCGCCGTTAATGCTACTAACAATAGTACTATAAGTTAATATAAATTATGTGACTGACGTCAAATATATTCTGATTGCACTGATAATGAAAGACTTAAGCACGCGGAAACATAATAGTTGAATAGTTGTATGGAATTTAAAAAAACCTCAGTAAAAATATAGTGCGCGCTCTACACTTACCTACTTCATGGAACTTCGAAAATGCAATAAATCAGATCAATATCATCTTGTGTGTTCATTCCGAAAGCAATTCTATTTTCATTTCAAGTGCCCTGTAACTTGTGTTATTTATTTTTAAACAGCATTATCTCCTTCTTAGACTTGTTAGTTTATCAATTGGATTTTAGATTGTTTCCTAGATAAATCGAGATCATTCTGTTGGGGACGAAATTACCATTGAATTTCCTGTAGACAAAGGACTGCGAGTTCCTTTCTTATACTGAAAAGGCTGCAACTCATTTCTAAGTCTATTGTGAGAAGTTCACCTCAGACTCCATCTATTATTAAATCGGATATTTTGCATATGTTGAATAATGCAAAGTCCTGAGTTCGTAACGCTGTACGAACTGGATTATCCTAGTTTATTTTTAACTCGATGTAATATTGTGATGATGTCAGAAACTTAGACACTCAGATGGTAACTTGATGTTGCCAAGCAAAGAAAATAGTCATGTTTCAGCACGATGATGAGACGAGTAGACGAGCTGCCTTCTCCGTTAAATTGTTGTTGTTTATGTATTCTGGTATAAAATAAGCAACACTGTATTTGCCTCGAGATCTATAAGTTTTGTTTATATAAATAAACATTTCTACACCAGTTTTATAGGTACACAATTTTTTATAAACGCTCGCAGGAATTTACAGCCTAAATATCGATGTTTTAAAAAGCTTTAACAATAAACATTTGCCTTCATTGTCACGGCTTGCACAAGGTTTTACGTTTCCCGAAAGTTTGAGACGACCTGATTTCCGATACTCAAAAGATCGAATTCGCCATGCTGGTAAAAATATGTATTACCATTCCAACTGAAGCGCATAAGTACACTGCAAGAAGGATCAGGATTTACATATTATACAACATTATAATTTAAAAAATTATAATAACAGAGTCTTGATAAATAACAAACAATTATGTTTGAACTGAAAACCTAATTAAAAATAGAAATTTTGACAACATTTATAATTAGCTAGTCGAGTAAATACATCGGCGACGTTCTTTTCACCAGTTGTCATCTACGTGTGGCAGCTTTGTTACGAGTATATGAAATGTTGATTATTTTTTGTAAAATTGAGTTATGAGCCACTGAAATGACGTGCTAAGCACATCCTATTTTAATTTTTCAAGTTTATCGTAGTAATGAATATGCTGGATCACACGATAGGACAATATCTATTCAATTAAAATTTAATGTCGAGTCAGCGTCATCAATTGCTTAATATTGCTTTTACGAACAAATCTGAAATTATAATTAACAAGGTATGGTAAGGTATGCGAAGTTATCGTAATTATAACATATCCAAACTTCAACAGTGAATATTTTTGGCGTTTATCTAACACCTAGGATCCTCTTATCATATAGATAAAACGTCAAGTCAAATAAGTTTCCAGACCTTAATACACTTTCAGTTCTTTTTTGTATGTAAATAAACATGACTAAACATGAACAATTTTTGTTAAAATCTAAAAGCTAGCTACAGTTTCAAATAATTTTGACAACGGTATATTGTACTGTAATCACAAATACCTATAGTAAAACATTAAATATCACATTTTGTGAAATTAATCCAACGTTAACCCAAAATATTAGATATTAATCACAATATAATTAAAATCGTAATATGTTTTCTTTACGATTAATCGTAATCGTCGAAGTTATCAATGCAGTTATGTAGAGAATATTTATGATCGAAAATAGAACAGAGTAACTACGAAAAGGTTAGTAATGTTGTTTTCTCGATAAACCTATACCTTATTTATTTACTGTACTTGAATGTTTTCTTAAAAACCGAAGTAAACCTAATGGATATTGTAATCGTCGATTATTAAGCGGAATAATCGTAATCGCTAAGTGATAAAATTGTTTAATCACTGATTTAAATAATTCCAAGTAACAAAGTTGTAGTATTTTTTTTGTTTTAAAAAAATATTCAAACATGATTACAGCCTGGACTATCTTACTACAATTAGTATCGGTCGCTGGCGACGAAGGGCTCGACGAGCGAATTAACCCATAGACACACCCCACTGAGTTTCTCGCCGGATCTTCTCAGTGGGTCGCGTTTCCGATCCGGTGGTAGATTCACTGCACTGCGAAGCACTGCTCTTGCTATGGTCAGTGTTAGCATCACTCCGGCTTGAGCCCCGTGAGCTCACTAGTTAAGGTTACGCTGAAATAGCCTCTCAAGGCTATCAGCTTAGGTAGGAAAAAAAGACCATATTTTAGAGCGGACGGTCCGCTTTACCACAAATCGCGGTATAATCCCCCCTTACAAAGCGTTCGCTGGTCGTATGCGAACAAACAACAGTTTCAGAGCCAGCTCACAGGGACCGGATATACGTTTCGTTTTGCCAGTTATTTCGGCCTGGCCACAAATAGATATGGGTGTGTGCGTGCGAACATTTCTTTAGAACACATAAAACAGGACAGGCAAAAAAATTTGAAATTCAATTCCGAAGGATTAAAAGAAATGTTGCTAATTTTATATTAATGCTCTTTTAATCCCATTTATTTTTCAATATCCTAGGGCTTTAGTGATAAGGCATTGATTCGGATAATATAATCAACCATTCGATTATAGTCTTTATATACTTGAATTACCTACATCTTTACATTAAGAATTACAATTTAATTATTGAAAAGATTAGAAATACAAAAACAATTTGAAATGATTTAATTTCATGCATTGAACAATTTCTTACACGGTAATATTGTAATGTAAATTTATGTTATTAGATAATATTATATTCTGTTTAAATAGGGGGGCTTAATTTTTTTTTAAATATTATTATTATACACTGGTTTACGATCACCAAAACTGCATAGTATTGGTAACACTAAAAATTGTTAATTGAATGAAATAAGAGTGACTTTACATTAATTCGTTTTTATTTGTCTTTTATTATAATTTTTATTGTAAATATAAAGGATACTTAGAATATATTGATCCTCTTTTTTTAAATATTGTATTTTTAATAAATATTATCTTAGTCTACATTTTTTCAATCATTATATAATTTAGTTCACCCAAGCTATTTGTTGAATGTGCTGTTGGACTGTCGCTGTATTTTACCAAATGTTTTTACAGCTTCTAAACACTAGAGATAAATAACAGTTTAAGATTGTTTAAATACATGAATATATATTCATAGACAAATTTCGTTTTAAATTTATAATGCAATGACGTCTTCCAGGAATTTATGTTTCTGTTACGTACTAATATTTCTTCAACTTGCATAACTCGTGCAATCCGTGCATCCAGACGCACATCTGGGAACATTCGGAGACGATACACGCCACTGCCTTGTTGTCATTACTCATATGTCGTGCACACTGCTTAATACCTTCGCCTCGCGCTTGCCGCTTACGGAAAGCGAAATGTGACATTCGACACGGGATAACATACTTTAAGCATAAAGCTTTACGGGATAGTTTAGATTTTACGCGGCTTGTCTTATACGTTCTAATACGAATGTGTGAAAAACGACACAGAAACGCGTCTTCAAACGACATGCTAATTGACGACGGCATGAACCGAGGGTTAGACGCTGAGACTATTTTTTCAAATTTAGTTTGAGTGGCATTTGTTCTTGTAACAACTGTTGTATCCGTAATCTGCTAGGTTATTTCTGATAAATTTCTTCAATACTTAGTGTTCGCCAAGGAAAGCAATTTTCTGATGATCACATTTTAAATCTGAATATGTAAATTTAGTTCTTACATATTGTCACTGACGCAACGTTGATGCAATACACACCTTTGCATGAGTGTATTTATTTTAAAGATAAAGGCATGACATGGCTGCTACACTACGTGAATTTGAAGATTTTGATTCTAATCGCTATGATAACGATTATTTACGCACATTGCGCCAGTAGGTATTTAGTTAAGGTGCCTTAGATAAAGCGATAGCAGGTAAAAATAAGTTCATTAAACGAATGTTTTACTAGATAACCTGATAAGGCTCATAGTAAACATAGTTTATGACCCTAGTCATAGTTTTATGAGAGAATGTTGACATTAATTTACGTAAATCCTTTATTGAAGGAGAGAGTTTTTTTTCTACGAAGTCGTTCTATTTACATTATTAACGTACTTCAAAATGTTTCTCCTATATGGGAAACAAGCGGCCCGCTCCGGCTCCGCTCGGGTCTTTAACAAAAATTTCAACGATATTTGACGTTGTTTTATTTTTTTTAAATAAAAGAACACTTATTGCGGCATAATTACAATAGTTAGACATATTGTGTCGCGACACTTTTTGTAAATAATAATGTGTTCTACAAAGTCGTAGTACATTATTTTATTCTATCATCAATAGTTTTCGCAGGGCACGCGATGTAAATAATAAAAAAAAAAAAAAAAAAATAAATAAAATAAATAATCCGCTTTAGTATTTCTCGCAATTCTGGAAATGCTTAACAAAGGAAAGTAAAATTTTGACAGCGTTTAATATTAAATTATTAAAATGACAGAGGTAATCCCTAAGGAAGATCCGAATATTCTAATTTTTTTAAATTGCCATATGGGCAGACCGGCATACGGCCCACCTGAAAGAGAGTGGTTACCGTTGCTCATGGACGTCAGCAATGCCAGGGACAGAGCCAAGCCGCTGCCTACCGCTTAATACTCTCTACAAGCCTCGTTTGAAGAAGCACATGTAACAGCGCTCGGGAAACACCGTAGAGGGGAGCTCATTCTAAAGCCGGATGGTACGTGGATCTCTGGAAACGCACTGTTTATGAACTATTCTATTCTAATCCTAAAAGGCGCAGTAAAGCAGTGATAGAGCTGTATGAAGAACAGTTTAAGGTTAAAGGCGATTTCGATCTGGTAGTAGATTCCAATATTCACTAATCATTAGTTAAAATAGCCTATCAAAGATTAGGCAGTGAAAAAAAAGTTACATTAATGTTATTTTCTAAATAAAAGAATAACGCAAATACTCTTTGTGCACACAAATAATTAAAAACCCTTCACATTTCTTCATTTTATTTGAAGTATTCATGCTTAAGTTTCCGAAATTTTGTTTATTCCATTATAAAGATTCATAGATAGATTTCAATCGCCAGTATGATTAATAGTTATGAGTATGAAAAAAAAATGCGTCATTGTTTTATAATAGCGATATAAAGTCAACGCGTCTAAAATTGCGGTTTCATGCTATTCTACTACCTACTATTTCTTAACATATTGTTTTCATTTGTCTCGAATGTTTTTGAATATGTTTACAGAACGAATTAATACATATTTACAATATAAGTCTATTTATAATTTGTCTAGCTGTGATAATTGCGAGATGTATTGCTTGATTGAGTAATTAATAATTGAATTAGTGCAAAGTTCGTTTGACTAGAAAGATAACGTGATAGATTCTGTAGGCAGTGTATGTAGCATTTATTGATGAATTTTAACTACGTATCTGTGTGGCGTTATCTTACGTAAAAAAGAGAATACAAATAAGGGAAATTTCCCGTGAATTTATGACCAATAGACGTGACGTTCATTAAGTTCTTGGTAATTAGTCCCTGAGATGGTGACAATGATTCCAATCCAGAAAAAATATTCTTGTGGTCTTAAAGAGCAGAGGAGCTTCTGGTGAACCTTTTTTTTAAAGCTGGGGAATCCGTTTACGGATACCCGGTCGAGAGGGGTAACAGACCGGGTTATGTCGGACTCCGGTGCCTCCAGAGAAGAAGAGGGAGAATAGGAAGACCAAAGTCCTCCTCTTCTTCTAATTCCTATCGGGAGACTATGCCTCGAGAAAGGCGCGCGAGGCGCTGCGCGGCGTCAGCCACGCAAGACCCGCCCCGCAAAACCGACTACCGACTAAACCCCATCGAGCCCCACCACTCCGACTCCACGAACGGTACGGTACTTATGGTGGTTTATGGTGAACCTGGTATTTACCGGAGCCTATGGCCTTTACAACATCAATGTCATCATTCTCTTTGGGACATGAAGTCTCAATTGTATATATTTACTAGCGGACCCGGCAGACTTCGTAGTGCCTCAATCGATAAATACACGACAAACAAAAGGAATCCGTCCGACTGGGGATACATCATAGGGAAAACAAAATTGTTATTTTTATTTAATTCCGAGCATATTCATATTTATCTACCTTTTAAACCTTCTCTGGACTTCCACAAATAATTTAAGACCAAAATTAGCCAAATCGGTTTAGCCGTTCTCGAGTTTTAGCGAGACTAACGAACAGCAATTCATTTTTATATATAGAGATTTTTATATATAGAGATTACGACTGTCCTGGATTTCATTCTTCGTAGTAGAAAGTGTTGCCTAAATGCGCGGGCTCACAATAGCTTTACAGTTGGTAATTACGCAGATAAAAAAATCGTATTTATTTTTTTACAATATGCTTTATAAATTCACCGTGAAAATCGTACCACTGTCGTGTCTATTTTAGCTACGAAGAAATTAAGCGCTCTCTTTTGAAATGCACAACTTTGTGACCAGAACAGCTGTGAGCAATAGAAACTTTAATCTTATAGGTTCCGGTAATAGATAAATGTGACATACGTCATGAGTTCACTTTCAATGTGGAAACATCTTTCTCGTATTACAGAGTTTTCAATTGAAAATTCTGTCTTATCGAAGAGCCCAAGCATTATGTAAATTTAGCAAAAGACTCCCTGTGTCATCGCGTGTCTAGACTACTTTCTTACGCAGACGTACACTACCTCACATATGACCGCTTCTGAATATATTATAGCGAAAACAGGGGCAATTGTCTATTATACATGCCTCTTGTTTATTTTTTTTCTTGTTTTACAAACAAGGAATGCTAAGCTATGTTTTATTAACTCGTCGACTTACTCAGTTTTGTGTGGAATAAAGATTATCGACGTCGACGTCGAAAGATATGTTCCATTTTTGCAATTACTTTTACTGCTCGTAGTAAAACGTGCCAAAATGTAGGGGGAACGCACGCGTTTATAGCGGAAAGCTAATAAGATTATTGGCTGTGATGGGTACTGCTTCTTCAGTACCGCTTGAGATGTAGTATAATTTTTATATATTTTTATTATTAGCAAACACAGGTTCTAAGTTCTATTTAATGCTGAAGTTTCCGGCTCACGGGACGTCATTATATGACCATTTCTTTGCGGTTGAAGCAGACCGTTTATGGAATGCACTACCCTTAAGCATCAAACAATCGTCCTCGCCGGAAATTTTCAAGTTCATATTAAAATTGCACTACCTTGCACAATAATATGGCTCCTACGATATAACTGTACAAGTTGCTACTTATTTTGTATTTACTTGCATATTTTTTAGTATTTATTTATATTTAATCGTATGTAAGTCTATCTTATATTGTATTTATTTTTCACATGTGTATATAAGTACATATATATTTTTATGTAGGTTTATTAAGATATAGCACCATCCAGTTTGCTTATTCCTCTCCCTGCAAGGTTTCCTGGAAGAGATCGCTTTCAGCGATAAGGCCGCCCATTTATGTCACCAACTATTATTTGTTTTATATGCTTACTCTGTACATGTGGTGTTAAATAAAGAGTTATATTATATTATATTATTAAGATGTAGAAATGGAATTTAAATAAATTAAATAATCACTTAATTAAATGGTGACTCAGTAAGTTTTCCGAATAGAAATACCGATGTCAATCTCGTATGTAGATTTATCATATATGTACAACAGACGCACAAATGTTTTTTCACCTGTTGACTTAAAATACAATTAAGCTTAAATTAATATTCCCATGACGAGAACCGCTAATTTCGTAGCCCAACGATAAAAAGTCCAGTGTAGGTACTCGTATCGCGATGCGACTGTGTTTATCAGTGTTCAAATCTCGCTGGCAGTTGTCAATTTTTGTAATAGGCACTTAACCTTTGTTCACGGATTATTTCCCAGATGAAGAATTAGCATCGTGTAACCCGGAAAATAATAATTTTAAAGGCGTATTGTATTCTCGCACGGGTAGCTACCACCGCCCTATATCTGTCAAAAAGAAGTAAGCCGAAACTAAAACTGGAAAGTGTAAAGGGTTGATCGAGCTTATGTAATTTATTAAAACCTAATGTCTCAAGTTGGATGTTGTCATGTCGATGGGCTTCGGTAACCACTTAACATCAGGTGGGTCGTGAGCTGTTTCATTCAACTATGATTGAACAATATCGATACCTGAACTATCTCATAGGTATTCATGTATCAGGTTTTTTGATCGTGATGATATTGGGCCCTTTATATTCTTTAACACACCCCACAGCTCTTCTCGCTTTGGGTCTACTAGGAATGTCAATAAAAACTGAAATAGATCATTTAACCCAAATTTAAAAGAAAACCAACTTTTCAAGTTGTTATTAAATAACTATTTCAATAGAACAAAATTCTGGTGATACCTATGTTACTAATTTTTTAAACTGTTTAACTTGGTTGTTTTATATCTTAATTAGTTAAGGGTGATCCAGTCAGTTTTAATTGTTATTCTGTGAGATTATTAGTTTGTTTTTTTATTATACTTGGATTGGTGAGTATCCGATTTCTTGAAACATATTGTGGCTTCCTGTAACTGCCGTGACATCACTAAGTAATAACTGTCCGCTGCGTTAGGGGCTTTTAAAAACAATCAAAAAAATTCAAACACAAACTCTCCGCAGGTTCTCACTATATTGAATATTTTTTTGTGACAAGCCGACCCTTAGTGGTGTCGATATGTTTTACTTGTTTTTAAGATGTGCAGTAAATTGTTTTGCCCACTAAGCTTCTCTTCAGATCTTCTGGGTGGGTCGCGATTCCGATAAGGTTGTTAGGCGCTGCGAAGCGCTTCTCTTGCTAGGGTTGGTAGGTTAGCAACAGGTTGAGTCTGTTAGCTGATCTACCAACGACGGATCCGGGGGGGGGGGGGTTTCATGGGGGTCATGACCCCCCCTGAGCTAGTTTCAGGACTTGAACTTACTTGGACTAATTGAAGAACATCTATTGTTATCAAAATTAAATTATAAGTTCTTAACTTGCCCACGACTATGTGACCCCCTCCTGGCGCCAAAGCTGGATCCGCCCTTGTCATCTACACGTCCGGGCGAAGCGAGAATAGCCCATTAGGCTACTGGCGAATAGGTAGGGGAAAAAAACTTTTTTGGGTAAAAAATTTGGTGTCAATTGCTGAATGCAGTTAACAACAACCTTGAAACGAGAGGTCATAATCTCAATTGTGTTATATATAATAATATTAATTCTTCAAGCTGTTGTCTAACATGTAGAAATAGGATGACAATACTTACATATCCGCGGTGTAGAATGGTAAGTTAAGACTAAATCCAAGAACTATAACTATAATCCTTACTTTAACTCTCCCTCACATTTGAATAAGCGCCTGTTTTATATTATGCAATAAACTTATGAATCGCTTTTATTTGCACGTATTGACCTTGGCAGCGATGTGGCTAACGGACATCGCATTATCAACGAATGGAAATTTCTAAGAAGCTATTTATACATTCGCTCACATGTAACTGACCTGACGCATGTCCGGCAGGTACAATTTCTTTAAAATTAATCTCGTACAGTGTGGAAATCCGAGATGTAACAACAAGGCTACATTAACCGTCATCTTATAAGACTATGAATTTGAGTTATTTCAATGAATACCTATTGATTTTCAATAAATTGAGCCCACCGAGTTTCTCGCCGGATCTTCTCAGTAGGTCGCGTTTCCGATCCGGTGGTAGATTCTGCAAAGCACTGCTCTTGGTAGGGTCAGTGTTAGCATCACTCCGGTTTGAGCCCCGTGAGCTCACTTACTAGTTAGCGGTTACGCTGAAATAGCCTTTCAAGGCTATCATCAGCTTAGGTAGGAAAAAAAAGGTACAACACAATTGTTGTACCTTTTTTCACCAATGTCATCAAGAAAACGATATTTTGTACAAATATTATCCATTCATGAATTGATTCACAGATTTACAATTTTTGACAAGACATCTGAAGTCGGGCACCAGTGAGATCGATGTATGAAACCTAAAAAAATGTTCTGTTTTCGAAAAGATAACAATACTAGTTAGCTTTTAAAAAACGGATAAAATATCCAGATGAGATAACTGAGAGAGTTACAATGAAAATTAGTTTTATCATTCATCGGTAAGGTAAACTTATACCTAACGTTAATTAGGACACAAATTGCAATTCAATTACTCTTCATTCATCATCATCATCATTTTAGGCCTTACAGCTCAGGATTGGCCTTAGCCTGGTGCAGTATGTCTCTCCAGACTGCTCTGCTCAGGGCTTTCTCCTTCCAGTTCCTGACAACGATAACTTTGAGGTCGTGCTCTAGATGTCATCACTTACCATCGGAGCTTGGGTCTGCCACTACTTCTGCGGCCCTCTAGTTTGCCATAGAGTAGTTGTCTTGGCATTCTGGTCTCCTCCATTCGAACTACATGTCCTGCCCATCGTAGGCGTCCAATTTTTATTTTACTCTTCATTGCCAAATATGTTAAATATGTTAATTATTTATTGCAGGAGAGCTAACGATTAACCTAGTGTTTAGCGGAAGTGGTGTGTCAATAGCCAATCAAAATACCCATAACTACTATAATTATAGTCAAATCAGTGCTTCTTTAGATATCAGGGCAAAATCCACGGAACCTAAATTGGATTAACGGTACGCTTACCCTCTAAATCCGAAAGCATTGTATTACGGTACACAACCTATGCGATTCAAATATTCGTTTGCAAGGTTTTCAATAAGTTTCATCGGTCTATAAAGATCAGAATAATTGAATATGCAATTTCTAAAAGGGCATATCTCTGATAATGTAAAATGTTCAGGAAATGAAAAAAAACTGATTGTTTTCTAAAGCAGTGTAAAATTTAAAATATTAACTTTTGAGATATATTTTAGTGTTAATTAGCAATTGAAAATTAGTGGAATTAGTATAAAATGGGTGTAGGTAAGCCTCAAAACTACATGTATATGAAAAAACGTATTTGACAAAATATGCGACTTGTGCCCTTTTCGAAATTGCATATTCAATTAATTTAGTTACTTCTGAAAAAAAACGATGTTTAAGCCGGACAATGTTTCTCATTTCGGTGGTTGCAACATTCGTTCGGACGTTGATAACGGAATCTAAAAGTATCTATCTAAAAGTATTACACTATTATGCACTGGCTTCATGATCAGAGTGAAAGTGCTTGGATCTAGGCCAAAACATCTCGATGTCATGATAACACTAAGAATGAAAACTAAACATTTCACTCACTCCATACGGGATCTTATTCGACACTCATAAAACTATTAGCGTATTTTGGTTTGTTTTCGAATTTGGTTTATTATTCCTGTTTCGTGTTCAAGCATCGAATTTGCTAGAATTTTATTCAATAGATTACAGTTTGTTTTCGAACAAATTGTGATTTCCATAAAAAATTGAAATAACCTTATAATAATAGGTAGGTACATATAATTTTAAATTCTTATTAATTACCTACTGTACACAGAAAGTACAATGATTAAAAAATATACATACTTTTTCAAATACCATCTACAAAGGGCAAGTTCAACTCAATAGTTAATTTTCTTCCAGCAAATTAAAGACGGCGCGTCAAAAGACTTTAAAATAAGATACCTTTCGATTCTTAACGTTGAATACTCGATAGTTTATTGTAATATTTGTCTTAAATAACTTATTTTCACACTCGGAAAGATATATTTTTTACTGGTGGTAGGACCACTTGTGAGTCCGCGCGGGTAGGTATCACCGCCCAGCCTATTTATGCCGTGAAGCAGTAATGCGTTTCGGTTTGAAGGATGGGGCAGCCGTTGTGACTATACTGAGACTTTAGAACTTGTATCTCAAGGTGGGTGGCGCGTCTACGTTATGGATGTCTATGGGCTCCAGTAACCGCTTAACACCGGGTGGGCTGTGAGCTCGTCCACCCAACTAAGCAATAAAAAAAAAAAACTAATTCATTCCTTTTTGTGTAAGCATGGTGCCGCCTATTATAAAGGAGATGAAATGTACTTAACAGCATTACGTGAATCTGAAAGTGACGAATTTTAGAAAATGCGATATGTGTTCAATCTATTTGTCGACTCGTCTGGGCGACAAGTGGAGGCTCACGAACTTAGACGTTTACAGTTTAAAATAAGCATTTACAAGCACCCGCCTTAAATCAATATTTAAAATACTTATATAAGGCACAACAGCATTTACTGTAATAAATAACGGTATTATTGTATTTGTTATATTTAATGTGTGAAAATTTGTTGTTATCTCATAACTTTTCGATGACTCATAATATACTCACCCATGCACAATATACCATTCCCATAATATACCATGTTAATAATGAACCTAAGTATGGGTGCTACTTACAAATCATTACTAATCTTATCCTTTTCTTAATAAAGTTGATGTATTCCAGGATGGTTTTGTCTTCAATCACGAATAAAAGAGATCAAACCATTCTCAATTATTGAAATGAGATTTTATTCTAAAGCGTTATAGAGATCACAGACTAGAACGGCCTTAACAGAGACTATAGCAGAACACTTAGTCTTGGTGTATTCTAGAAGCCGTTATAGTTTGCTTACTCTTTTAATCATCATTAATACTCACTGTGAAAGAAAAAAAAACAATTACTGGCTACACAGTGCTTAAATTAGCAGGGTTTTAAATAATCTATTTCCCCGTTTATTCTGGATGCGTAAGAGGCAATTCCAGCTCCGCTCGGATGGGTAGGTGACCTCACAGGATCAACCTGAGAGAATTTGCAAACACTATACCAAGGACGAGCAGTGCTTCGCAGAATCTACCATCTGACCGGAATCGCGACCCACTGAGAAGATCCGGTGAGAAATTGAGTGGGCAATTAAACCGATGTCCAAGATGTCTTTACACTGAAAACATAAAACGTTGATATTATCTAACATAATTTAAACAGATTAAATGTTTACAAAACATGTCTGGAAGCCATATTTATTCTGTCACTCATAGCCTGTATGCAGTAAAGTCTTATTTAGCTACGCAAGCACAATATTGTAATGATATATTTGTATATATTAGTACAATGCTATGGATAAATTATAATTTTAAAACGATGCTTCGATAAAGAACTTTCCGTATTGTGTTTTCAAATTTAGAAACAGATCGGGATACGTTTGCGCGACAAGAATAAACAAATGCTCTCGGATATAGCTAATTACGGGCCAGTCACTTGTTATTTATTTAAATGTCGATTGAACGATGTCGATCTTTGGACTGGCACGCGGTGGATGCGTGTGTTAGTACCAGATAAAATTATTATGAATTGAGGGTGCTAACGCTTCTTGGATATAAGCTCTGATCGAATACATAGTCATCAATAAATAATAAATAAATATAAATAAATATTTACTAACAATCACGCCACGTTAACTGGTCCCGTGATAAGTTTGTAAAGAACTTGTGTTACAGGTACCAGATAACGGAAATAAATGTAAGATTTTTTATTATACACATACACATATTTAATATACATCCATAACCCTGGAAAAGACATTTATATTTACCATACAAATATCTTCCCTTGGCGGGATTCGAACCCACGACCCCCTTGTGTAGTGACCATGTCCCTTACCACTACACCAGACGGCCGTTGAATGCATTTTTGAAACGTATATATTGTGGGTTCGCAAGTATAATGCTCGCAATACCCATACAACTTATGCGAACTGATTCTCTGAATCATAAAATCTTGTTCAGTTGTTACTCGTGTTGGAGTAGCACGATTATTGTGGTGGTTACAATGTTAGCACATTAGATACAAACGAAGCAAGTTGTGCTGTTTTGTGGCAAGAACAAAAGTGGGAAAAAAACATAAAGATAAACAAATCTAACAATTTTTGTTGAATGCCCATTGTGTGTATTAGAAAACAGTTCTGGAACGCATTTTGTGGCTGGATCGCATCGATTGTATACATCTATGTAAAAGGCACGGGGCTTCATTCATCAGAGATTCCAAATTTTATTGACAGCAAAAATAAATTTTATGTTCGAACGTAAATGTATGTGGGTTTTAGAATCAGAGATTAAAATTGATTGATTGCGTTTAGATGTCGGTGTAACTCAGCTTCCGGACGAAATAAGATGTAGTGTGTTTTAGAAGGAAATATTAATAGGCGCGGTGAATAGAATAAAATGGTTGAGATTGCTCTACTTTGTTGAGAAGGCGATGATGCTTTTTGATGTAGGTAATTATAATTTCATTGCCTGTCCGAAAGTAATGCATTAATAACCAAGCCCTTCATTATATTTTCATCGATATATCTGCGCTAACGCATCCATGTGCGCAAAAAGAAATACCAAAAAATGATTTCATTGAGTCACTTTCGACTCTGACAATCCCACATTCACATTTCATGCGGCTATGATCGCCTATTTATAGGTTCCAATATTATTAGCGCTTCGTGATGGACATTTCCTGATTGAAACAAATTCATCTTATAATTGCGTAGAAAATAAGCGAATAAAAACAAACATTGAAAGAAGTAGACGATCTGAAAATAGCTTCATTTGTATTTTGACTGGTATTCCGGCTAGAAAGTCCTTTGATGAACCAATAATAAGTTTTTTCACTGAATCGACTTCATCTTTCTTTCTAGTGAAATTACGAACTCATCTGATTTCGGTCTATTAATGAAAATTGAAGTGAAAGAGCACGAAGAACATTTTTGTCTGTTTTCTTTCAAATATTTTTTTGCGACAAGGTGTGGGACTGCTCTTATCGTTCGAACAAATTAAAAACGTTACATTTTATATCGTTCAGAAACTATTATTATTATTTAACTTTAAAATAATCCTATTAAATCTTATAAGTCTAAATTATAGTTTGCGTAATTACTGGTGGTAGGACCTCTTGTGAGTCCGCGCGGGTGGGTACCACCACCCTGCCTATTTCTGCCGTGAAGCAGTAATGCGTTTCGGTTTGAAGGGTGGAGCAGCCATTGTAACTATACTTGAGACCTTAGCACTTATATCTCAAGGTGGGTGGCGCATTTACGTTGTGGATGTCTATGGACTCCAGTAACCACTTGATACCAGGTGGGTTGTGAGCTCGTCCACCCATCTAAGCAATAAAAATAAAAATAAAGATAAATTTTACTCCAATAATACAAGAAAAACAAATAATATGAGAGTTTACAAATGATCCGTTCAGATTTATTAATTAAATCCGAATCGATGTAAACTGATTTTGTTGTCATTCAGGAAATTTAAATTTTACTTTCTATAAATGAGAGTGAAGCACATTTGAAAAATTATTTCTAGAATAAAATGTTGTTCCGCGTAATTGTCTGTAGACTACTCATTAAAGAAATAGAATATTTTTGTAATTTAATTAATATATGTCGCCAGTGGGATACGCCAAAAATTACGTTATGAATCAGACAAACGAGCATTGTTATAGTACGGGTGCGGTGTCCGGCTGTGGAGGTTGTTCATTGACTGTCCACCAATTGAGAAAATTACCGCGATTGCAGATTACTAAACCATTCATAGCGAAGTAAACAAACAGGTCTGTAAGGCCAATGCATTTGAAAAAATGTGGTTGAATTATGTGAAGATAAAGAATAATAAATACTAATATTATGACTGAAAGTTTGAATGTGTGGTTGTTTGTTACTCAATCAAGCAAAAGTCATCGAATTTGAAGAAATTTCATACGTAAATACTCTGAATTAACACATCTTAATTGACAAATAAATCTGAATCTGACATCAAACAACATCTGAAATATCTGAATTAACAACAATCACAACTTTTTATCGTAACAAATTACGTGACCTGGGTCATGCCGGGTATATCTACTGTAATACACCAGTAAATTATGTCTGTCTGTTCTGTTAGCAGATGATTTTACATTACAACTGTATGATAGTTTATGGACAAGAGACTGAAACAAGAAAATTATTTATCCAGGGAAAATGCAACGTGTTTCGTTCTTTCTGACAATAACAAATTTAAGCCAAGTGAAACCGCAAAGCACGCTTTGTATAAAATAACTAAACAAATTTTGATACGAATAACTAAGCCTGAATGGGCCTAGCTGCCCATTTTGATATAGGGATATGATTCTCCTTTATATTGATTTGAATGTACATTTTTATATTACGAAATAAAATCGGCCGAAAAATGTATTTATAAATCTATTAAATCATTTTGTAAATGAGTTCAGGCATGACGAATGATAGGCCTGAATGAAAAAAGTGGACATGTTGCGCCCACCTCACATCCTGGGATTAGAGCTAAAAGCATTAGTGTTTATTCGAAATACTGGTTCGCAGTGGTCACAATTATAGCAGTGCCTTATACATTGTATACATTTGTAAACATCATACTCGTTTTCCTTGCAACTTGTAATGATACCTCGTTTCCGATAAAGATAACTTTACATTCGTCTGATTCTTATACGTATCTGATTTCTCATTACTATGCAAAGTATGAATGAAGAATTAAATAAACTAAATAAGCGAACGGTGGTTTGTTTGCTTCTGTGATTTGTCGAACATGCATTTCGATTTACATGTACGGGTTAAATGTGTTATCATCGTTGCCCCCAGGTGAACGGAATTGGAATACACGACAATGATATTGTCAGAACGCTACTAAAATAGTAAGTTCTAATAGGTAATATACTAATGTAATATGTAACTATACTGAGATCTTAGAACTTATATCTCAAGGTGGGTGGCGCATTTACGTAGTAGATGTCTATGGGCTCCAGTAACCACTTAACACCAGGTGAGCTGTGAGCTCGTCCATTCATCTAAGCAATAAAATAATAATAATAATAAGTTCGAAGTTCTAAGTGGTTTATCAATATTAACTAAATCGATTACCTATCTTTGGTCTAGTGGATAGTGGGCTTGACTTCTATACCACGGAGCTTAGTTTCAAATACCGTTCGAAATGAAGATAGTCTTTGATAAAGAGTTTTGATATTTTCGTTCTGTGTAAACATGTTCTTGTTTCATTTTTTTTTTGTTACCTATAAACATGAAAACATGAAAAAAATCTTATTAGTTGTTTAAAAAAAAATCCTGCCACATAAATCGGTATTAAGACTTTTTAAAACATTTTTCTTGGATCTTTTGTATTTGCGTGTTCGTAACTATGTATAATAAATTAGTAGGTGCGAACTTAGGCTTATTACTCACCACGGCTTTGTTAGTGCGGAACGCCTATCTCCACATTATAATTAAGCCTTGTTAATTACAGACTTTGACATAATTTTATTGTTATGAGTGCGCAATAAAATTCAATGTAACATTAAGTCCGGTCCAGGCCTAATGATTTACACGGCAAACTTTTGTCGTAACCGAGATTTACGATGTCGCATAACCGGCTATTTTTGAAACAGTTCGACTCTCTTTGCAGGTTAATTATAGACTAACAATATAACAAAATAATATTTGTGTTTTAGTAGATCGCCTTGAAAGTCAATACTGTTCTAGTTTATGAGTTACGGTTTTGTTTCTCGAAGCGATTTTTTTACGTATTAGATGTGAATAAAAATGTCTCAGCGTAGTAAATGGAAACGTTAAACAGACGTGGCTTTTATAAAGTTTAAAAGATTGCGTCTTAATAATTTAAGACTTTCATTTAACGATACGAGCATTCTTGGAATTTATGAAAACAACGAAAATCGTATCGATTGGCTTGCTATCTAAGACTTAAATAAACTTTGTAGGGGCCATTGTAAGCCAGCTCGGCTGGTTGCTCTAACCTAACTAATTCCACCACGAGGAATTCTGGCGAGGATGAATAGTAGGATAGTTGTATAACAATGATGATAACATTGAGGCTTCAATATCATGCCTTGAAGCGGACGGTGGCACTCACTTTGTTATAACTACAGGCTCCGGTGCTCACTTAAAACCAGACGAATCGTGAGCACTTTAAGTGAAAACAAAAAGCCTTTTCATGATCTTGAAAAAATAATTTTTTTTCAGGTTGAACGGAATCAAGGCTCTTTTCTTATTTATTGAAAACATATAATGCAAGAATTTTGTGCTTCAGATACTAAAGCGATGATAACAACTGATCAATATTGTAACATCATTAAATTCGAAATAATATGCGAATGTATACGTCATTCTTTCATCAGTTTAAAAAAAATACGTTGTACGTATTTTATAAACAAAAAGATAAAAACTTGCGTGAACGAACGCAATGTCATAAATATTATCTTGTTTTTCATATAAGCTGTGGGCTCTTCTTTGATACAACTATAGATTTGTAGTGGGGTCTGATTTAAAATTTGTACACATGACCCTTAGGGCGTATTTTACGTTAGCACGGGTGGGTGTCTATCAGTACGTCATCCTGCCTATTCTGATTCAATTGTGACTTCGATTTCATGACTGAAAGTGGGTGGAGACATTCAAGTCGTGATGCTTATCGGCTCCTGTAATTTAACATCGGTTAGGTAGCTATTTCGTCCCATTAAGCATTATATGACATTTGAAATTGAAAAACTTTTAGAATTAAACATTGAAACTTGTTTGACTTTGTAAATGTAATGACGAAATTTTCACTTACATACTATTGCTTATAAATGCATTTCGTTCACAGATTTAAGTTTAATAAGGGGTAAAGCAGGTTTGAAGACAACAAAACATATTCACGAAAGGTGTTTTGAATTAATTTTATGTATTGTAATTAATAAGTGACATCTTTTTCAGGTTATAACGACTACTACTTTATGTTAGCGCATTGAATGGTAATATCATAAAGTTAATTATAAAAACTCACTTATCTACTACTATTACCGTAGAAAACTTAAGTCATTCTTGTATTTATTTACACAGCTGTCTCAGTCTTAACAGTCAATTCAATCTCCAGTACGTATTAGTTTTCGTGCTGCAATTGTGTGTTAGAAAATATCTATATATAATAGAACTTAATGTGTTTTTGTTTCTAGACTTTGTCTGTTCCTATAGAGCCGGTTAGCGGTAATAGTGTTTTCATTAAATTTTGTTGAAATGTAGAGTTACCTATTCAGTTTTCTTTTAAGTAAAGCAGACACCAATTAGCGATCCACTCTATTATAGCGTTAAGGAAATTCCCAAATTATTCTTCACCGTGTAATAGCAAACGTAAAAAATCAGCATGCTAGACGTAAGATTTCACATCCCCGAGCAATTATTTCACGGAGTNTAGCGGTAATAGTGTTTTCATTAAATTTTGTTGAAATGTAGAGTTACCTATTCAGTTTTCTTTTAAGTAAAGCAGACACCAATTAGCGATCCACTCTATTATAGCGTTAAGGAAATTCCCAAATTATTCTTCACCGTGTAATAGCAAACGTAAAAAATCAGCATGCTAGACGTAAGATTTCACATCCCCGAGCAATTATTTCACGGAGTTAATTTAAAATTAATCCCCACCCTGTATTTATAAGACAACCATTCACGTTAGATTCACGGTGAAAAATATTTTTCCCAGGGTTACGCAAGCGGTAATTGTGGTGGAGGACCTTAGTTGCCATCTTCCGAAGTGTGGTAAGTGAGGCACTCCATTTATACACAGTCTGCCCGACGTGATTCCGGAGAGAAATATTTTGTCGATTGTACCGCTGTTGTCCTGTTAACATAGCTTCATGATGCATACAGAAACGTTGCGGAACATAACGCATAAATAGATCTTTCCCGGGAACCACCGGAAGCAAATTCTCACAACGTAGTCTAGCCGCTTTAGACCATAGCCAGCTTGCTAGATACTTAAGCGTCTAACGGTCGATGTCACGCTATGCATGGTAATCATAAGAGCACGATTTGTATTGTTCACACATTACCGTGATTTATTTTTTAGTTTTTTTTTTCTTGCACATTATTTTGGTATTTTTGTACCGTATTTTATTCAGCACAATTCTCGGTTATACTGTAGTAAAGTTGTTTTAAACTAAAATGCTTCGTAGAATTTGGTTTCAAAAAGCTATCGGAGTAATCGTAGGAGGCTCCAGGAAGGGCTTTAGCCAGTGAACCTGAGCGTAAGCCAAGTGATCCGTGTAATGGAAAGTCTGGAAGCTGGCGTCGATACCTTACTCTTCAATTTTTGTGCATATCATATTCCTACGGAAACCTTTTGGGTATATTTTTGTTCGAGAATATTTTCGACTTTGATAAGTCGCCAGATTTTTTGCCGTGTCTCTAGTTTGGAAATTTAGAGTAAAAGGCTTACCCCTAATCTGTGTGATAAAGTTCAATGTGCCGCCGATATTTTGCAAAATTTTTTGAATTTTAATTACAGAACATATATGTGTAGGTACTAATTGTATGAAAAAGTCAGTAAAATCAAAGCTTCTCAGTTATCGATATACATAGGTATTTTTCATACGCAAAAATGACTTGTTTGCTATTTATTGTTTTATGAGAAATATTTTTATTATTTCCAGGCCTATAATATTACTATTGTCAGTTTAATTGAAATCAGTCTCATTTAATCTTTATTTTAAGCAAAGTATGTCAAAAAATGAGGTAGGTTATAACGGCGATAAACTTAGATAGTACGCACGTCTTAATTACTACATCTTCATATCGTGTATTGCATCGTTGTTATTAATTGAATTTGTGTTAATGACTGATATCAAAATACCCATTATGTATTTATATTTTTGTCACGTTGGATATTTTTTTTGGTGCATTCGCGTACTTGATAGTATATTTTAAGGCTATATAAACGAACTGATTTTACTCTTTATCATGCAACAAAATGTTTCTGGGATCGTTTTATGCACAAGTTTCTTGTAAGGTATTTCATTTCGTTTATTTTTAGGTTTGATTACGCATAGATTTCGAAATTACTCATTCGATCACTTTTCTAATAGGGCTCTGATTCAAAACGAAAGAAAATTAACAAGACAACGTTTTTAGTTAAAAGAAAGAATGACAATTTAGTTTTCTAAACGCCCCCAAAGTACTCCAATCAACTCGTAAGAAATACATTGAAATGTATTTATTATCTGCAATTTATAGAATTGTCACCTTAATTTCTATGGAGTGTCCTCAGTTTCCTCTGATAGCTAATGTTAACGAGGTGTCGTAATTTGTTTTAATTTTCGCAGGATTTTGAATACCATACATACAACGTAGACGGACAATCAATGACAGCTGCTTCTCTGGATGCAGAATATTAACGTTCAACAATATTTACGAACGAAAATTTATTAAAACGGTGAGAATGTAAAACATATGGTTTTCTTGTTTAGCAATGGTCACGAAATTTTTATTACTTTATTTTATTTTACTCACAATGCAATACGTTTTTCTGCCTTAGCGCCCCTTATCCGTTGGGTTTCCACTTCCGTCGATTTATGTTTGTGAGATTCAGCCGTTTCTGCAATCTGCTTTTAAATTTATTGATCTACCTAGTGCGGGCATGCCCTACGCTAAATTTACCGCTCCAAGGCCCCCGTTTCTTGAAATCTCTTCGTAAACATTTTTATGCAACACTCAGAGGTGCGTACGGCGACTAGTATGTTTATATTTGAGAATAAATGTATTGATATGTTTATATGAGATACATTAAATATTAGACTCAGAGTAGTGGTTTTATCTCGGTCGATAGAAAACATAAAGAGTCCGTTTTTTTTTGTTCTTAAATGAAATAGATTTCGTTGGTTTTCCTATAAGTTATAATTCAAACAAATAAAATAATAATAATTGGAGTCGAATCACAGAAGTTCACCTAGCCTTGAACTAGGAATCCCCGTACTATGTTTACGTTCTAACGTAATACACATCCGGATTAAGAGGAAACAAACCGCTAACTACATCACCGTCCCGAAGATCCGGGTTTTTTTAGATTACTTCAATGATTGTAAAAAAAAATTAAGAACTTTGAAATATCCAATACTGCTTCTGTTTGTGATGTTTCAAGTATCCTTCTGTTCGAAACTAAATAATGATTCAACCCGATAATTCTGTTTAGGTTCCAATATGAATACATATGTACGGGTTTTAAGAATTCATTTCATAAGCTTTAATACAAACATTTTTTAACTGTTAAGTATTCTTTAAACATTTATAAGATTATTTTTTTAAACCATTTAATCTGTCTCCTAACAAAGAAACCTATTAGTAGCTTATGCAGGGGACCATTTAATACAAGTTAATAAAATAAACATGTCTTTGAAGTGACCGTTATTAAGCTGTCTTTTGTGTTGTAAAACGTAAATGATGACGAGGCCGACTTGAGACATGAGAGAGAAATTAAATAGAGTAACAAACAATACGATTCAATGCAATCGAATTTATAAATATTTTTGTACTCTGTAAATTAGAGACTCTCTCTAATGCAATTACAGTCTCTAATATTTTGAAGTTATACTTCTTTCGGTGCGTTATGAAAAATTGATGAGAGTGAAATTTTACGATGCGCGCGCATCGTGACACAAAATTAACAGAATTAAGTTGCCCACTAAATCGCTCATTACAATACGACCGACGTAACTTGGCGAGTCTGAATATAGCCGCAGGTGAACTTTCGCGCATGTACACTCGTAAAAAAAAGTGTTATTAGCATTAATTTTTTAGTAATATAAATGACAAAATTATTATTTAATATAATTCATACTAAATATTATAAAATTATTAACGTTAAATATTAATTATTAATTATTTAATATTTAAAAAAAAAGAAATAAATTTAATAAAAATAAAGTATAACTTCTTATGCGCGTACATAAGTACACGCACCCTTTTTTTTTAATTAATTACAAAATATTGGTATCAGTTTGGTGATCATCTGCGTCAGCTGAAAGTTCACAAGTCTTCAGTCACGATTTACGAATCAGGGTTTGGGGTATCAGGATTTAATGAGCCCTGATGGTCCATAGACCGGTCATCAGGTCGGTCGACTAACGCGACTAAAATTATAGTGCCGATCGCCACGATTTGATCCGCCGTATTACTATCGCCATTGAGAAAGAGATTTGTGATAACGAATAATGATAAAAAAAATTGATAAAAATGGTAAATATGCTTGTATGGAAATGTTTTTAATCATATTTATTAAAAACTCAAGTACACTCGTAGTGCCTCAATCGATAAATAAAAGACCTAAACTTTTGTATAAAATAAACTTAAAACAAACAAAAGGAATCCGTCCTCGGGTTACGAATGGTAAACCGTCGACGTCGCCCAAAGCACGTCATTACGGATCCTCCTGATCCATTAACGGTGCTTTTAGGCACTGCAAGCACCGGTCACCGTCCTCGTCGAACCCGTCGCTTGCGACGAAGGGCTCGACGAGCGAACTAACCCATAGACACAGCCCACTGAGTTTCTGGCCGGATCTTCTCAGTGGGTCGCGTTTCCGATCCGGTGGTAGATTCTGCGAAGCGCTGCTCTTGCTAGGGTCAGTGTTAGCAACTCTCCGGTTGAGCCCCGCGAGCTCACCTACAAACGTTAGGGTGAAGCTGAAATAGCCTCTCAAGGCTATCAGCAGAGGTAGGGAAAAAAAAAGTCCTCGGGGGACACATCAAAGGAAAAACAAAATTGTTATTTTTATTTAATTCCGAGCATTTTCATATTTATCTACCTTTTATGGACTTCCACAAGTAATTAAAAAATTAGTCAAATCGGTCCAGCCGTTCTCGAGTTTTAGCGAGACTAACGAACAACAATTAATTTTTATATACATAGATTTATTGTTGCAAATATTTTAATCTGCATGATACTGTATTCCAATGTCCGTTCTTAAGTCAAAGTTATAAAAGGTGGTAAATTTACATCAATAGGCTATCTACTTTTCGTTTGGTTTGGTATAAATTCACCGTTTGTAGGTTTGCGACGGGGCATTAAAATTTGTAAACAAAAAACGTGCAGAGATTACTTACATCAAAACTCGATAGATGGCAGTATACCAGTTTCCTATCTAGATAAATATGTATACATAACAGCAAAAGAGCCTTTCTAGTTTTACACAACTTATAGATAACAGTAAAACTTGCTCTCTGAAAATAAATCAACTCACGTGCCAGATCTTCAAGTGTGTCACACATACACGGCACATTCATTTTTGATAGCCAGACCTTGGGACTCACGCTAGTCCGCCAAATAGTATATATTTTACTTAAACTTTTAGTATATAATTTTAATTAAACATATTAGCCATTTATTATTATTGAGCCAACGTGATCTTTATTCTTTATTCGTCCTAATTAACGTTTATTTTGCTGAGACAATCAAAGGATCTAGCTATTGATACTTTATTGAATAATCAAATTTTAATTCGAGTACTGCTGAGCGTTTAGAAATATAACAAACATAATATCACTTATCGAATTTATTCAATACTAAGTTACTCGCACAGTTTTACAATCCATACAGTTGAGAAACGCTTTTGATGTTGGACGACACCGCCGCCCGTGTAAGTACTTACGTACGCCATCAGTCCTAACTGTGCAAGGGTTGTCAAAAATTGTATATTGTTAAATAAAATTATGTAATTTATTCGCATTCGGATGAACAATCTTATAAAAGGGAAACATGAGCATAGCCGTGATTTATATTATATTTTTCTTAATTTGTTAAATAATTTATCTAACATATTGTTTTACGTTTGTTTATATTTTTAGAAACTTCTTTTGAAAGAAGATAAAGACGATATTTGACTAGGTAATACGGAGTTATAGAAATAAACTTACCTCGTGTCACGAGAAAATTTATAAAATCTTAACTCCTTGTTGTATTTTTCTGTAGAATCATATCCGTATATCGAACGACTGTACATCATTATAATGAACGTAAAAGATGATTCTCGCAAAACTTTTGAGTGCGCAAACTGAGGGCGATCGGGGGTCGCAATCCGCGCCATTCGGCCAGATCCCGCCTTTATTTTACGCTAGTAAATTCGTTTCCTAATTGTATATATTGTAAAACTGTGGTACTAGAGTAGTTTTGCTCACGGTATATTTGAAGTTCAGAACGCATTCGTTTTATCTGTTTACTTTGCGACTCACGTCATCTAAGCAAAAAATATACATCGCAAATGCTCAGTTCTAATCATAGACTTTACAATGTCAAAAAAAATTAAAGATTAGATCAGTATCTTTTGCGTGATTTTTGTTTGAAAAAAATATATTGAGCAACACAATAATTTTTTTTTGACGCCTACCATTTTACCTCACTTTAAACTGAAATACGTTTATTTCATATAATGTGCTCAGAATTCAATTGTAAAGACATAAGCATTTACAACTTAAGATATTACTTGTCCTTGAGATGTTTTTGATATAAAAATGACTATTTTTAATTACTTCAATTACGATCAATGTATAATAGGACTTTGTGTAATCGACCAGACTGGACTAGTCTTTTTAACTTTATCTCTGTTGGAGCAGAAATAAAAGGTTAACAGTCCTGACTAAGGGGAGGGACGCTTTAGCTAGACATTTAGGTAGCCCAGCAATTTGTCTTTTTTAAATGAATTAACGTGTTCCATTTGCAGTTGGATTCAGTCGGTGCCGGCTAACTAACAGACAAAAACCGGTGACAACTTTGTTAACGAATCTGATTGTTCATTTCCGTGACAGGAAGGCAACACTTATCGCGTGGATTATTTCAACTACTCGATTCAATGTAAAATTGGATCTTAATGCGAGAATATTAATCATAGTTTTGCTTGACACATTGTTACATATTTAAAGCTTCAGACATTATACAGCATTCGTATTTTTCTGTAAATTAATTAATTTCATGTTTTCATTAATTAAAAGAGATCAGTAATGTTGGAAAGCTCAAGTTTTTCAAATGATTTTATTAATAATGTGGCTAAATGTAATTAAATTTAACAGATTTCAACATTTTTGGTATTCGCATACTCGTAATTCATTTTCTATTTTGAAAGAGATCGATGTTTTGTAGCCCTGCTTTGTCTGTAAATTATGTAGGAAGCTACTGTGCCATCGAACGAATATTGGTTTATTAAGCAATTATTACAACCTATTAGCGTCTCATATGAGTATAATTTAAGGAAGGAGAGGAAGAGGTAGACCTAAGAAGAAATGGATAGATTGTGTGAAAGATGATATGGGTAAGAGGGGAGTGAGCGAAGAAATGGTATATGATAGAAGATTATGGAAGGAGAAAACATGTTGTGCCGACCCCAGGTGACTGGGAGAAGGGCAGGATAATGATGATGATGATGAGTATAATTTAAGTAAGCTGTGTTTTTTTATTTAGATTTATTTGTGGCCTTTTTTAGGTTGTCAGTATTGATTGAAAATTTTATATATTGCATAAAATTAAGAGAATGCTCTGAGATAGTAGGCGCCACTGATCATTCCAGTATAAATGTATAAATAAAATAATTAAAAAAAAAATATTTATCGAATCAACTAGAATTATTAAAAATCTTCAACAGGGTCACGTAAAACTGCATCAGATCCTAGTGTGCTCAGGGAGTGTTTGACTGTGAAACATCAAAATCGAATTCCAACTGAAATCCAAATTTGCATATACTATGCACTACTGTCCAACGCTTTCTGTGCATAGTAGTTAGCAATCTGAATGAATTAGCAAATGGTTTCTTTAGTGAATATTCTGAAATATCTCGTTAGTCTAATAGCCTTTAAAATTATATCAGAGTAGATAAGTTATGAAAAGTATCAAATTGTACACATTTTGGCTAAAATATTTTTTTTCCTACGTATGCTGATAGCCTTGAGAGCCTTTTCAGCTTCGCCCTAACATGTAGGTGAGCTCACGGGCTCAAACCGGAGTGTTGTTAGCACTGGCCTTAGCAAGAGCAGTGCTTCGCAGAATCTTCCACCGGATCGGAAACGCGATCCACTGAGAAGATCCGGCGAGAAATTCAGTGGGCTGTATCTATGGGTTAATTCGCTCGTCGAGCCCTTCGTCGCAAGCGACGGCTTCGACGAGGACGGTGACCGGTGCTTGTGGTACCTAAAAGCACCGTTAATGGATCGGGAGGATCCGTAATGACGTGTTTTGGGTGACGTCGACATTAAATAATAAAAACCGTGTGATGTTAATAAAACGACTTTAAATATATAATAAATAACAAATTATACTGGAGGTCAGTTTAATTTTATTTATTTTACTGTATATGAGCGTATAATTGATTAAGATGCAGTATCAACGTAAGATAACGACAATAATCGTACTACGTATAAAGGCGAGGAACGATGTCACGTCTAGAAACGCAATTATGTTCGCAAAGATGCTTCCACGAAAATACTTACCCGTAAACTCGGCTTCTACTGCATTTATTGCTTGCGATGTAGGATTTTGGGGGGTTGAGAATCAATACGAAAGATATGTAAGCCTGTGCAAACACAGACGACGGTGCCGACTTGAAAGAATTGGCGAAGCAATTTCCGTCACAGAATGGAGTTAGATTAAAAGCCTTTATCATTACGTCACAACTGACTGAAATTTCTTCTTTTTTGTATCGAGAAAGAAAAAAAGAGAGAAAGTTTTCACCAAATAGAGTAAACATGGAATGCATTGACATTTTGATACCTTTTAATTTTTCGGTCCGGGAAGTTGTAACTTGCGAATCTCTGAACGTCTGGCCTAGGAAAACTTCTCAATCGGATTGTGTCCTCTCGCGTACCATAGTAAAGCGTATGTTCGAAACAGCCTACACTTGACACCTAAGTCGAAGGCTCTCGTTGTTTAAAGCAAAAGCTGAGCTTCTTGTGGAGTATTCCTTTGTTTGTGTTTCTATCTTTGCTATTAGCCTCGTGATGCGTTCTAGTTCGAATGACGGGACATTCTTTCTACAAGACAACTAAAATAACGACGATCTCATGTCTGTCTAAGATCTTTGCTAACTATTAAATATCAGTTGTAAGTTTCATGAGTTGGTCTAACTAATAATAATAATATTCATTAGAGTAATTTAACATGATATTTTTTTTTAAATCTCTCATAAAGCACTGACCGAACACGTGAGCTCACAAATGTACTATTATATTTTTACAACAATTTTTGCTTGACGTTAAAGCATGTAACAGTATAAGGTGACAGCAATTTACGCTCCGTCGCGCTTTCTGTGTATAGGACTAGTGCTGCTCTATATACCTGCTGTGATCTATTCTAGACCAGTCTTGTGACCTGTCACGCTAATGAATTATGTGCGTGTCTACTATTTAAAAATGTTCGGAATGATTTTTTAAATGACATTTAAAATTCCGTCAACAATGGGACGAATTCATTGCGATCCCGAGTGCTTTTATTATTTGTATATCGATTATAACGTTAAAATAAAAAAGAAAATGTGACGCTCAAACTTGAGAACCTCCTAAAAGTCTATTAAAATATGAATGTAATGATGTTCCAGTTAATGACTATCACCCCGCGCAGGCGTATAGCATTTACTACGACTAGTAAATGTAGGTTGGTGATCGAAGTATGCTGATATATTAATCAGAGAATGCTGCTACTAATACTCTGGTGAATCCTTTAACGCCTTTTATGACACTCACAGAAAGAGATAAGAACAGAACCATTCTAGGCCACCATTATTTTGACAGTACTTTTACTGAATTTATCACATGCGTGAAATCTATGATCCGATTTGAATATTTCTTTAATAACAAAGAAGCACTACTTAATTAACATAAAACAATTGAAATATAATAGAATTCAGTCTCGATTGTTCCATTGTAAATTGCAGCGAGACTATGTTGTGAAGTCACTCGGGAAAGCCGAAGATAGAAATTGTAAATAGAACAGATTGAAATTTAGCAACTGCCTGTCGAGGCGCATTACCGACTGTGCTGCCGTATTTATAAATATTCGGTCTTCGTCCACAACTATCTAATGATATAGTTAGCTCACATTATTTAATTTGAAATTCGTTTCAATTCTGTGCCCAATTTTTTTGTAACATAAACAACCAGTTGATGATCTAGCTTCGGTCTCTTTATAAATTTCTGTAGTTTTAAGATTATTTCAAAAATTAATAGTTATACTTTTATCAATAGTGGAAAATATTTTAGTACCTATCTACATTCTCGCTCGCTTTCTGAGAGACTCACTAACTTCTATCCACATTATACGCGATTTGACAGGAGAATGGTACATACTATTTTATATACCTACTACCATTACCATATACTAGAAATAGTAATATTCCCATATACCTAAAATAACACTTATTTGCCAAGCTTGTTCTGAATGAAAATAAATTAAAATAAAAAATTCTAACGTTGATTTCTAAGCCCGCAATCTCTGATTTAAAACACAATGGATTGTTCTCACGTGGCACACACGGTCGATGACCCAACACCCTTGATTTTTACTTGTCTTACATTGCGCAGAGTGTTTAACATATTATGCCAAAATATACGAAAAACCTCATCAGTTTTCATTGTGATCTTTTATTATGACTCATTCAGGAATCGATAGTAGTACAAACTTTTTCCTTTTTTGGATACGGTTTTGACGTAAATTAATTTCTCCCGTGTTTAGTATAAAATATTTCCTAGCGAAAAATGTAGTGGTTTTGTACTTAGTTTTCCTGCTATTCTGTATTTTTTGTTACCTTTATTTTATTGTATATAAATAAATAACATATTACTGTGTATATCTATTATAGTTATAGAAAATATCTGCTCGAACAAGAAAAAAAAATTGCAATAGGTGCTAGAAATTATAGATAAGACTTGGAATTTGGATGAGACGTACTACTATTATATTAGTATCTATGAAGTTTTTTAATGATGAATTTTGTTATATGGTCCGGTTTCAATTGTTCATTATAAAAATGTAAGAAATAATTGATTACTCGAAATTGCTTATGGTTGAAATAGGGAAACATGCATTATACTGAAAATTACGATGGTGTTTTTGATTGATTCACTTGTCTTGATGATCATCAAAACAGCTATAAGTATATCGACGCTTGAAAGGCAAACGTGACTAAGCGACAATAACTGATTTGTACATAAATGATAGGCAATAACCATATTCGATGCGCAAATAATATATATTTCTAGGTCTATTAAAATCATTTCAATCCTACAGCTACTAGCTAGATTCTACTACAGCTAGGTTCGTTAAAATAAATTTTGTTTACAGGTATTTCAACTTTAAATTAGTCTACTGTAAAGTTTACGCATTGTATAATAATATATATTGAACGTCGGGCTGTGGAGTTACATTGTAGAGAATTGGCATTTAATTTGAAAAAATTCTTTAGGCTTAATTCAAGCTTTTCGAATGATGTCGTGTAAGAATTCGGTTTGGTGAGATTATAACCGTTTATTTATATATTTTATGATTCAATTTCATATTACGAGAAGATAAAAAAAGAAACATCTGGTAACTCAAATTAAATGTATTTTCTTTTGTTGTGTAGCTTGTAGGCAGAGGTGTATACGGCCCGTCTGATGGTGAGAGATTGCCGTAGCCCATGGACTTTAGCAATGCTAGGGACAGACTCAAGCCACTGCCTACTGCTAAAGACTATTTTGTCCTCAAACTTGAAAGGTCCGTTCTTATCTCTAGCTCGTAGTATAAATTTAATAAAAAAAATAAGGCATTTTTTTTATTTTTTTCTATGGGTGGACGGGCTCACAGCCCACCTGGTGTTAAGTGGTTACTGGAGCCCATAGACAACGTAACCATCTACAACGTAAATGCGCCACCCACCTTGAGATACAAGTTCTGAGGTCTCAGTATAGTTACAACGGCTGCCCCACCCTTCAGACCGAAACGCATTACTGCTTCACGGCAGAAATAGACGGGGTGGTGGTACTTATCCGTGCCGACTCACAAGAGGTTCTACCACCAGCAAATCTAGTCCTCGATTAATACGTTAACAAGAAAATTGCAGATCATCAAAGAAATTTCTCTCAATGTAAAGTGATAACCCTATAACTAGAGTTTTATGGTTTGTTTATATGAATTTTCATTCCGTTTCAGTAGACCAGATATAAATATATGGCTATATAATAACCTATTTGAGTTAATGCTAAAATAAAAATAATTAAATATAGCGGAAAAGAAACTTCCCTGTGAACCGTAAAGTTTGAAAGTTTAAAAGACAACAGTAAAATTAAGACACATTCGTCCGAAATAAAATACTTAATAAGAATGAATACGCAGAGAGAACGGACGTATGCGTGTATAAACTGTCATTAAAATAAAATTTTGGCATCGTTCCAAGCCTCCAAAATTATTGTTTGCCTTGCCTGCACAAACTATAAGTACAGTCTGAATCTTTTTCGTGCTTATCATTTCTGCTTTTACGACCGAAAGGTTGTAAGTTTATCGACCAAGCGAAATAGTCCTTTTGTGACAATAGATGTTTAATCTCGACAAACGTTATGAATAAAAGTGTGTCAGTGTATCTCTTGATGCACGTTATTAAGCTTTGAACGACATTTTTTATCTTTTTAAAACAAACATTTATTTATGCGTCCAATGACGTGGTTCACGCGTGATACATGTAAATATTTCACACTTTTTATGGATTGAACGGTGCAAAACTTGCAGGTCAAAATAAATTTGTGGATGTAACGAAAGTGTAATATAAAAAAAACTGTAAAACAATTTACAAATGACTTCTGTATGGCATGTAAGAATAAAATTGTATTTTTAGGAGACAACGGGGATAAGAGTATTACGACTGCTTAAACAAATTTAGTTGGCTAAATATAAACAATGTCAAGTGTCTACCGAAGATATCTAATAGCTGTATTTTATTAAAGCTGCGTCGCTCGATTCTTCTATACAATAGTTAAAACTCTCAAGCGAAAACACCAATTCCCCTGACACGACTGTACCTACCGCAGTTCGATAAAATTAGATTTAATCGACATTTAAACGGAGTAATTGAATATAGAACCATTTTATTGGTTCTTTAGCAAACGCTGCAAAATAAATTAATTGGCGATTTGTGTATCCAATTTGTTCCGTCGTACACAGGCAAGAGTTTATATCGATGGGCTCTTTTTAACAGTCGGTTCTCGGCTTTGGTCCTCGCATACTACAAAAAAAAAAAGATCCGTCCCGGTCGTCAACTAAGACCGACTAAAAATAAAATCAACCCACATTGATTGATGTCGAGTCTCACGCACGCTTGTTTTTGACGGCTCCTCGTCAAGAAAAAGGAGTGCCAACCGACGTGCCCCCGGTCGTTCTGCTTTTCTTAATATTTGTGGGAATTGGATGCGCTCGGTCACATGACATAATGAATTTTAGACTGTCTTTCGAACAGGAAATTCAGCGTCACACTCGTTGTATGATGAAATAAGAATGTAACTAATGTCGAACGCGGCGCGACGGTCACGGCGTGGCACAAAAAGGAATACGGTTTATTTCATTAGGATAAAAGAAAGTGCAATTAATAAAAAAATAACAACCATTAAACAAAAACTCAGAAGTTTTAGCGGCACCAAGTTTATTCGGTATTTTCACATGGATGATTGAGTTAGACGACTTGCGCAGGAGGCAGGAACGCAATCTCCGGTTGAGTTTGGCGGAAGGCCCCCACCTCCCTGCCACCGGTTTGCACACGATGCACTGTCAAGCCTACCCTCTCAGATTTTCACACCCAATTACATCCATAGCATATAAGGTGATTACAACACCCAACTATTTATAGCTGGCTTTAACGGTATGAGTCTAGAGGTTTTTAGGTTAGTTTTTAATTTATTTTAGCTGCGTTTCCACTTAGAATTATAAGTATGTATGTAGATATTAAAAAAATTTGGAGTTTCTATATTTGTACAACGCTGATAAAACATTAAGATAATATATTTGAGTTCAATGTTTTTAGTGTTGAGTCGTAATGTAAATAAATTCTGAAAATAATAATTAAGGTAAAATAATTTTTGATAGCACTAAGTGACAGGAGGAACGAAAATTTCCGGCAGTTTTCCGATAAAGGTTAAAAATCTAGTTTCCGCAGTCGCGTGATAAACACGTTATTGACGTTTGCGGGGCCTGAGGATTGAAGTTAGGGTGAGATAGAGGGATAATGGAGCTTCTTAGTTTCTTATCAATGAATGTTGTCATAACAAAGTTAAGTTTCAAGTGATTTTATTGATTAACTTTATTTTTGAATCATGCAATATTGTTTGAGATGAACGTCATGTAAAACTAATCGCTTCAAAGATAGAAGCGTGAACGGCTCGTACTTTATTTCGCTCCGGTTTACACACATATTATTGTCAACGACAACGTGTCAAATGTCTCTCCGACCGACTCGTTGTGGCCGCAATATAATGCAGTGCAGTGCATTGAAAGCCACCGGACCTGTTTGCTTATCTTTCCGTTTTTGAAACGAGATTGATCTTTAAAGTCAGCTCGGTAGAGTTAGAAATCGTTTGAAATGAACAGAGTCCTATATAGCCTTCAGCTAGCAACAGTTCATTTGTTTCCGTTAGCACTTCTGGCTTGCAGCGTCTCGTCTTCGGAAAGGTATCAAATGTCGCAATCCTTTTTTATGAAAGAACACGATTGAAAGTAGTGAAATGTGAAATAAATGTACAAATGGCAAAAACGTTTATAATTTTTTATTTCTTTTCAATTTCATATCCCGTGTTTCACTGGATTAGATAGTCCACAACTGTGGCAAGACGCCATGATTTTTTATTTAGCAAGTTATGAAACATAAATTGTTCGCTGACCGTTCAGTGTTACCATACAGATTTACGTTATTGTATTGTAAACATTTTCACTCGAAGTGGATGTGTGAAGTAGGAAGGGTATCCATATTGTGGTCTTTTATAATTTCCTTCAAATTAGTTTTCAAGATAAAATTTAATATAACCTTGACCTTAAATCGTAAGATTATTCAATCTTCATGATTCTAACCTATATTTTCTTCTTGCTTAGATGGTTGGACGAGCTCACAGCCCACTCGGTGTTAAGTGGTTACCGGAGCCCGTAGACAACCACAACAAAAATGCGCCACGCACCCTGAGATATAAGTTCCAAGGTCTCAATCAAGCATAGTCTCATCAAATCTAATTTAATCAATTTAAATTGTAACAGATTCTACTTTATTATTTATATGTTAATGTGTCTCTTCTTGGCTCAGTCTACTGTCTTGCCGTGACTTTATCTAATATATTTTATTAGACAATTTATTTAAGAATGAAATGAAAGAATGGAAGAAAAAATGAATAATGGTAAACTCTATTTTTTTATAAAAAATACCCGAATCCGTATGAACTGGTTTCGGAAAATATTTTCACCCATTTTCACTAAAAAATATTTTGTAAATAGTTTTTAGTGAAAATGGGTGACCAGACCAGGGTTTAACCAGTTCACGATACACGGGTAGGTTCGCGGTGACCTCAAGACATGAGGTTAAAGTCTCTATTACTTTAGAAACACGGATTTCTGGCAACAAGAATATAGTCTTAATATTTGTGGTTAAGCGACCTTTTACTGTACATTTTACGAGTTTTATTCTGACCTCTTTGGCTCACACGATAAAGACGATAATGGCTTCTATGTATAATTTTAAGTTATGATACTTAATTTTAACATGCATCAGTTCATTCAAACGATAATTAGCCTTAAGTAATTTTTCATAGCCATTACGGCTTGGATGTCTCCCTAGCATTGTTGATGTCCACAATTACAATTGTCGGGCAATTAAAAAATTTATACATGAAAACTCAATTGTTCAATCGATAGGAACAATGATCATCCATAACCGTAGCGTCCTCCTTCTGATGCAATATTTTTCTTGTACGCTTGATGGAACGGAACATTTTATTTTAAATAGCATTCTTTTTTAGTATCTATGAAATTGGTTAGTAATAAAATTCAAGTGTATTCTCCCGATGCGTTTTGAACTAAAACAAAAAAGTCCATCAGCTTTAGTGCCCTTTCGCCATATTGTGTATATTCACCATTGTGCTGCGGAAACATTGTGTAAAACATTACTATGTCAGGCAACATTATTCATAGTCTATTAGCACATAAACTGTCCCTACAATTCGTCATTCGTTTACAGTTATTTTGAGCCAAGAAGCGATGTAGTGACGCGGAAATTGAAAACTTGAATGTCACGAAACTAGAATTTTATTACCTTTATTATATACTAGCGACCCGCCCTCGCTTCGCTTCGGAAATATTAAAACACAAAAAAAAATAAAAAAAAAAATAAAAAAAAAGTAGCCTATGTTCATCAGGGACAATGTCGGCTTCTAATGGCAAAAGAATTTTTCAAATCGGTCCAGTAGTTTCGGAGCCTATTCGAAACAAACAAACAAACAAATCTTTCCTCTTTATAATATTAGTATAGATATAGATTGTTGTATCTTTTTATATTTACTAAACATGCTTTTTAATATGAATAAATTTAACATTGAGATTCATTTTTAACGATATGTTATTGATAATATCGCCATTCATTTTTATTTCAGGGCATATTATAAGCTTTATATGATCGCACCAGTATTTTATTTATCTTTCGTTTATTTTCATTTACTATTCGTATTCGTATTTACGATATTTAATTTTCGAAATAATCTTGTTTAACCCAAAAATGTTTTCATTCCAATATTGAAGAAGTTTTTTTTTTAAATATTATGTAAACAAAAAATTTTTATTTTTATTTTTTTATTGCTTATATGGGTGGACGAGCTCACAGCCCACCTGGTGTTAAGTGGTTACTGGAGCCCATAGACATCCGCAACGTGAATGCGCCACCCACCTCGAGATATAAGTTCTAAGGTCTCAAGTATAGTTACAACGGCTGCCCCACCCTTCAAACCGAAACGCATTACTGCTTCACGGCAGAAATAGGCAGGGCGGTGGTACCCACCCGCGCGGACTCACAAGAGGTCCTACCACCAGTAAGAAATTTAACGAGGAATAATTTAACGTAAATTTTTCTATCTGACAAAATGCTTATAATATTTTCAGAAATTCATTGTAATTTTTCTAGTACGTTCGCTACGCTTATAGGAATTATAGATTACGTTTCAAACAACAACAGGCCGCAAATAAAGATGTTATTAGCTGCCTCGTATTTCCGTTCAGTTGTTTCGCAATGCGCTCGTACGATTGGATTGTACTTCAATCAGGATCGTAAATGTCTTACTGATGTTTGAACTGGCCGAGTTAAATGGTTGCCGCCGGGCTGTACGTTGCACGAGAGCCAAAGCTTAAATCGCTTTTAACTCTGCATATAGTTTTGGTTTCGGTTTTTCTAAAATTCAATCTGCGAATGCGTAATCACGTTTATAATTTTTTTTTAAGGGATTTTATGACCTGGTAACTAAGACCTTTAGGTCAAGTCTTATTTTAACTTTAATGATACGTAACTTTTTTATATGAAAATGATATTATGAAATGAAGTTGATTATTATGAAACAGCATGAAGTGAAATGAAAACGAAATGAAATGACATGAGATGAATTGATATGGGATGAAGTATAATCTCAGCAAAATGGTGGTCATTTACTGAGATTTTTTCAGTGGACTTTTTGGAGGACCCGAGAAGTTACGTCCAGCGGCTTTGTTTCATTTTCCCACATTTGTGCACTTTTACAGATATTAAACAGTTAATAAACTACCGTTATTACATATTTAATCCTGAAGAAACACTAAATAGACAAAATAAAACAAATCACACAACTTCACTCCTCGCGTTCCCGCCAAAAAGTCCTCACGTTTATAATTCAAACAGTTTCGTACAGATAACGAGGGCCGTTTTCGAATAGTTTATGTGCGATTATAAATATTTTAATTGTAAAATGTCACAGAGGATCTTGTAAACTAATCTATGACAATCATCATTCACTATTTTCTAACAGCAGTAGTTGTATATTCAAATCCGCTCTGGTCAGGTGGTCTGTTGCAAGTTGGAACATGAACACTAGTTGTGCCGACTTCTGTTAGTGGGATAAATGCAAGACGAAGTACTTACAAATTTGGAATTAAATGGAAGCTATTAAATTACAAATTTTTTTGTATGCATGAAACTTAACCACCTAATTACATAAAATGTTTGGACGTTAAAATTTATGGTCCCATCATATTCGTCGAGTGTATCTTACGCACTGCTAATTAGTCGTGGAGTGCCATCAATCAACATTTATTCACACTTCTGACAGAAACGTCATTAATTTCAAACACGTGCTTGCTTTCTTGGCGTGTTCTCAGCATGTGCCTTACTTACTGCACATATGTTTGCTACACCGTTTAGTAAAGAACAATTGCCTTTCGCGTATTAAGAGAAACTAGTGGTCCCGCAGTAGTCGAAATTCGACTATAATTAATTGGAATTGTAAGTTTGTACACTATTATGATTGGATTTTATACTTCATCACAATTTTCGCCAAGGCTACACTATAAAAAAATATTAATAACAAACAATATTTAATCTATTCTCAATTTGACCACAGAGGCCAAGAACAAAAGTTTCACAGTAAATAGTATGCATGCGTGTGTGCGTCAAATACATGGTACGTAGTGTGTGTAATGTTTTCTTTATTGATTTAATGTATCTTTTAAGCATTATTTAAAAAAAATATTATCATTGTGCACTTCTTCTCTATATTCTCTATAACTGTGGAAAATTTCATACTCCTCCGTCCGCGCAATTTTCGTAAAAAGGGATACAAAGTTTTTGCTTCACGTATTAAGGTGGACAGACTTGGTTAAGCTATCTACGAAGTGTTCCCTTACTGAGTGTACACGTATCGCCACAAATAGAGAATGATGGAGAAGTCTCTCAAAAGCCGCAACCAAACATTAAGACTTACGTAACCACGACCACTCCGCCAGGAGTGAACGACTGAGAAGAAGAAAAATTAATATATAGAGTTCTTTGAATAAACGATTTAACGAAAAACATTGATTGAACTTTATTACCACCATGTTTAATAAAGTATTTTAAATGACCAACGAGGTTCAATTATAATCCACGTGCTGAGTGAGACAAGAAACTATTTTTGATAGTTATATCACCGCTATAGCTCTTCTATCTATTTTCGATTTTTCATTATAACATACCTATAGCATATAGTGGAAAAATAAAAACTGTCAATTTATTTTCGTAATTGTGTATTTGGGTCTATGAAATATTTTTTGTAGCTCTCCTTAAATTGGAAGCTCCATGAAACCCCTTAAAATCCATCCGTCAAAAAGTGACGTTCAGATATCGCGTACAGACTCTGCATACGCCGTATGCACATGTTTGCTTTAGTTAAAATCTTCTCAACAATCGATCAATGTCAACGAAATATTCCTAGATACTCGTATTATCACCGGTGCGTTGACCTGTTCGTTGGATTTCGTAGTTATTCACACAAAACACCGTTGTGACTGTAAAACTATCTCGTAATACACACACATATACAATACATATGTGTTTATCTGTACGCGATACTTATCTTGTTTGCTTTGACAATTTTTAGAGCGTCTTCATTTTTTGGGGTTCTCTGTGAAAATGTATCCAGTTTTTCATAGTTTAAATTTTTAAATTTAATTCTGTCTGACTCTTTTTTTTTTTTTTGCTTAGATGGGTGGACGTGCTTACAGCCCACCTGGTGTTAAGTGTTTATTGTAGCCTATAGACATCTACAACGTAAATGCGCCATCCACCTTGAGATATAAGTTCTAAGGTTTCAAGTATAGTTACAACGGCTGCCCCACCCTTCAAGCCGAAACGCATTAGTGCTTCACGGCAGAAATAGGCGGGGTGGTGGTACCTACTCGTGCCGACTCACAAGAGGTCCTACCAACTCTTACCTATCTATCTTCGCCATCAGGGGTACTACATTTATTTTGTACTATATTTCCTTTAGCCTTGTTTTTATTGCCCGTGCAGGCAGACGAGCATACGGCCCACCTGATGGAAAGTGGTTGCCATCGCTCATGGACATAAGCAATGCCAGGGACAAAGCCAAGCCGCTACCTATCGCTTAGTAATGTCTACGAGCCTCGTTTGAAGAAGGACATGTCATAGCGCTCAGGAAACACAGTGGAGGGGAGCTCATTCCAAAGCCGGATAGTACGTTGCAAAAATGATCTCTGGAAACGCACTGTGGATGAATGCAGTAGCTCCAGGTAGTATGGATGATAAAAATTGTAAAAACGAGATGATGGTATCATCTCAAACAATTCCTTATGGAACATACGGTACAGAATATAGAGGGAACCGAAGTCGCCAGAGGTTCCAAGCCTGGAAATTGTACCTAATATTAATAAAATTTCTGTAACGTAAACAGCGGCTTGGTTAGAGGCGTAGCCAGCATTGATGAAGTTCATGGGCGACGTTGACTCTTCTTCATGAGATGAGTCGTATGCTAGTTTGGCATCGATGGTGATTAAAAAACACATCGATCAATAAATCGAAATGGTTAATTTAAAATAAAAAGTGGACGGAATCCTTCTTATAGCGATAGTTTCAACATGGCCAAATTGTTATGAAAAAAACTGCAAAGTCATGTTGTATGTCAATAACTGTGAACAGCAACAACATATGGCTCGTGAAAAATTACTATTAATAGGCTTTGGACTTCAAACGATTCAGAAACAAATTATTCTAAATGCTGTAGTTAGGTCATGAGTTAAAAATTGCTTTAATATCCTACTCGTGCGCAAAGACTCATTAACTTACGAGCGTCGTAATTTACGGAAGGTTCAAACTAATTTAAGGAGGCAGTATAATATATATTTTTTTTATTGCTTGGATGGGTGCACGAGCTCACAGCCCACCTGGTGTTAAGTGGTTACTGGAGCCCATAGACATCTACAACGTAAATGCGCCACCCACCTTGAGATATAAGTTCTAAGGTCTCAGGTATAGTTACAACGGCTGCCCCACCCTTCAAACCGAAACGCATTACTGCTTTGCGGCAGAAATAAGCAGGGTGGTGGTACCTACCCGCGCGGACTCCCAAGAGCTCCTACCACCAGTAAGAAATATAATGTAATTTATGTTTTTCTCCCTTAAGCATTGCACATTTTTTAATTGTCATCTGCGGATCAACGCCACGGTTTTTTTTTTCGAACCATGCATATCGTTTTATAACTAAATTCGCAATATTTCATGAAATGTGAAATTTCCTACTGGCTTGCAATAAAATACGATACTTAACAATCGAAGTGCTGGTACAAATTGATAAATGTTTCGAAACAATAATCAGATTATTGATAATTTACAAGGTTTACTGGATTTTGTTTATTAAGCCATGTAATCAACGTTTTACCCCAAAATCATAGTCCTTCAAATATAAGTTAGGTAAATTCCAAATGTAAGTTTTTTTTTTTGTTAAATGCTCTGAGTTCAACGCCCTTAAAATTATTTAATAGTTTTATGCGTGTCAAAAAAGAAAATCACCTGAACAACTACATAGCCAATTCTTAGTAGTATTCCGTTAAGAAAAAAAAAAACATATTTTTGAATTTTTTTAATGAAAACTTAAAAAAACACGCTTCATTAGAAAACCCAACTAAAAAGTAAATTAATTATTTTTATCCTGGTGATCCTCTTGAGTGTATCAGTCCAAAGTAATTGAATTATTGTCATCGTTTAATTGATATTTTCAAGTTAATTGACGTCTTGAAGTTTTGGTAGGTTGAGATATTTTTTTACAAACATTTTATTAATTTTTGAAACAGGCAAAACTAATAAAAGCATTATTTTTGAAACAGGCAAAACTAATAAAAGCGTGCTAGAAAGACACGTTTGTAATGGTAAGTCAGGTGTAGATCATGTCGTTTATGGTAAATATCCGAGTTATTCTGTGGCGGAGTTGCTGCGTAAACATAGCAGACGTTGTTTATATTGTCGAGCAACTTCTTAAGAAACGTGAGCCGTCGTACTCCAGATGAGATGCCTGCGTTGAGATACAAGTGCTGTTTATTTTCCCCAGCACTCTTTTTTAATCTCGGTCCCATAGAGGAAATTATACGCAGTCCGTGATGTGCTCGAAATGTTCTAGAAAACGTCGCGTTTTCATCTCAGTAAAAGGTTGCATGTAAAAAATTATCTCGTTTCCACTCAAAGCTGCAAATGTGGCTTTGCAATAAATTGTTGAATACGTACCTATGACTATAAACAATTTAATAAGATTTACTCCACTAGAAAATTTAATCGGCGAGTGTTTAAATGTGCTATGTCTGTTAATTATTATATAATGTTTTTAGAACATTTTTCTACTATTATCTTCCACAAAAAATAAGTAGTAGATTTACAGTTCGCTTTAGTTTTGTAAAATTATGTTACGTACACTTTAATTAAAGTCATGTCGAGTGTCCATCAAATATGTAGCCAGATAATGAATGTATGGAAACCTCTGTTAATAAAGTGGGTTTTGGATTCATGTGATTGATGTTTGGCTTGGGAATGGCTACCACGAAAGGGTACGGTTTTAGCGTCTCTTCATGTTTTCGTGGTAGGATGTGTTTTCGAACGTCAATAGACTATTTCGGGCACTTTGTTTATGGATACATTGTACTGAACGAGGTAAATTAATACCCTGTGTCGGGGAAAATACTAACATCATGCCACTCTGTGGACACATTGATAATGAGCAAGTGATAATTGATGTTTTGTATTGTGCGTTAAAAGAAAAGTCAGTGAATAGAAATGATGTGTATATAATATCCTCATCAATATTCAATATCTCTTCAGTTCAGGTTCACTAATATTCATAATTAAAACAGTATGGTACAAAAAGTAACTATCATGATATATTTCTGCTTTACATAAATGCTAATGTAGGATGTCTAGAAATTCACTCCATTTAAAATTTTAAAATCAAAGTTTCTGCTCTAGCGATTCTAAAACTGTTAAAAGAATTAATAATTCCGTATGTGACATGATACTTCGCTTCGGAAGCGGCTAAATTGGGCACGTCTGATAAACGTGGAAATGTCACAGTTAGAGTGGGTCAGTCGGGATTGTTTTAAATTTAAGACCAAATGAGTCTCTGCCTCCATTAATGTTGCAATATTCGGACAGGTAGACTTGCTAACCGGGTCGACACGGCTATACTTGGAGCGATCGAAGCATGCTATTATTGGATTGGATTGTTTCGGATGAATGCTTCTGAATTTCAGCTGCCTTTTCGCGTTCGAGTCATAATGTTGCCTCTGCGCTTCGTTGATTAAAGCTAAAGTAATGAATGCCCGCTTGCTGATTCCCACGGTGGATTACCGTCTCGTTTATTAGTGAAAAGTAAATAATGTTCACCTGTTCTATAGACAACCAAACATTGTAGTCTTAATGAATTTTTTAATTGCTCACTCTGCTTGATTCACTGAATAATTTGTATTTCTTTGTTTGACACTGACTATTAAAAAGACTGTTTATGTGAATTCGGTCTACCTATGTAGAAGAGTTAATATAGAGGTGTAATAATTACACAATTGCTTCAAGTATGTTCCAAAATTGAAAATAAAACACTAAGTGAAGCTGACATAAACCAATTCAAAGACTAAATAAATTAAAGAGAAAACTATCCACTAATAGAAGTGCACTAATACATTTTCTTCTTGTTTCAGGTAGAATTATGCAATAAATTGCACAAGGAGTTCTTTGACTCAGTAACGCTCGTTCTAGATGTGAAGGAAACGTAAGTTAGCTTAATGAGATTAAATCTTTAGATATAAGATTTTATGAATTATTAATGTCATTTCTCGAGGAGATGTAGAATAAATTCTGTGTAAGTGAAAATTCCAGTGCGATTCTTGGAGATGTTTCTTTGTTCAAGTAAAATGTTTTATCGCCGGAATTTATGGAACTCTTTGTTAAAAAAACCTTTAGTTTTCTGTTTAGATCTGGCCTGTCGCAAACAGAATGAGAACTACGATCAATCAAATTCAGTGAGTTCGTTGCGCAATTTAGTGGATGAATGTCGATTTTAGGTTCGAATTTACTGGTAAAGTAATTTTGTATAGTTTGGTACTCAAAGAAATCTATAGCGAAGTGATAGTGGCGTTAAAACCAAAATGTACTATAATAATTTATTTATATATTGCTATTGCTGAATGGGTGGGCGAGCTGACGGCCCACTTAGTGTTAAGTGGTTACCGGAGCCCATAAACATCTAATACGCAAATTCCACCTAAAACATGATTTCTAAGTTTTTACGGTATAATGCCTGCCACACAATTCAAACCGAAACGCATGACTGTTTCACGGCAGAAATAGACAGGGTAGCGGTACCTATCCGTGCGGACCCACAAACTAGTCATAAAACACAATATTAGTAGCTTGAAGATGATTGCTTTCTGCAAATTCACTACAAATAACCTTTGGGTAAAATCATTGTTACGTTAAACACGATTTCAAACTTTTTATTTAGAACGNCCTGCCACACAATTCAAACCGAAACGCATGACTGTTTCACGGCAGAAATAGACAGGGTAGCGGTACCTATCCGTGCGGACCCACAAACTAGTCATAAAACACAATATTAGTAGCTTGAAGATGATTGCTTTCTGCAAATTCACTACAAATAACCTTTGGGTAAAATCATTGTTACGTTAAACACGATTTCAAACTTTTTATTTAGAACGAGCAAACAAAATTAAGAGTGTCGAAATAATGTTAAATCTCAACGGACAATAAAAAGGAATTATATCAGATTTTTATAACGTTTTCTCGAAAATTTAATGTTAACAATTTAGGGACGAAAAAAAATCTCATTGTTAGCATTAAACGTTCGCTAGGGGCGGGCGCCTTAATAATAGGACATAATATATTCAGACTGAGTCAAATAAAATTAGCACAGTGAAAAATGTGAGCCGTCGTTTTACTGCCTTGAGGACGTGTAAGTATTAGCCTGTGTCGGGCGCTTTCCTTTGTAAGAGTATTCAGCTGGGTTCCGCAATAAAACTGCCTACTAGATGTTATTCAACAATTTCCTTTATGGCTACGAAATTGATTAAAGCAATTAAGTGCTTAAAGGTTTCGGGGTGCCTTAAGTAATGACCGCTAACATTGACTATGTCCATGTGATAAATTAGATTGAAGCATAATTTTAGTAGCGAGTAATAAAATTGGTTACATTTTTTGGTTCTCTATTTGCGTTAAAAAAAACTTATGTTTTTTATTGTCATATCTATATATTAATACGTGAAGCAAAAACTTTGTATCCCTTTTTACGAAAATTGCGCGGACGGAGGAGTATGAAATTTTCCACACTTATTAAGAATATAGAGAAGAAGTGCACAATGCTAATATTTTTTTAAAATAATGCACAAAAGACACATTAAATCAATAAAGAAAACGTTACACACACTACCATGTATTTGACGCACACACGCATGCATACTATTTATTTATTGTCAAACTTTTGTTCTTGACGTCTGTTGTTTTTTTTTTTGAATTTATGGCCTGGTACCTATGGACCTTTAGGCCAATTCTTGACGTCTGTGGTCAAATTGAGAATAGATTAAATATTGTTTGTCTTTATTAATATTTTTCTATAGTGTAGTCTTGGCGTTGAAAATACAATCATAATAGTGTACAAACTTACAATTCCAATTGATTATAGTCGAATTTCGACTGCTGTGGGCCCCTAGTCCAAATAAATACGCAAACTTTAAGGCTACATGCAATTAGCCGCTGTCAATTGTGTATTTTTACAATGTTTATTTAAGATATAAATTGGGAAGTGCTCTGAGAAAGAGGTAGTGTTCTGAGGAATTATTCAAGATAATCCCTCCATCTTCTTTTTACCATCATACCTCTCGCCATCGGAAGAGAGTTCATGCGTACTATCTGTATATACATTTATTTTAAATTTTAATAAAAAAAAACATATTTTTGAATATTATTTTGGTAAAATTTGTGGAAAATCTTTATCCATTTACAACTCGGACTGCTTTTTAATTGCATACTATTCTGAACATTTAAGAGTAAGGTTCTTATAATTTACTCATTTATTAATTTTTGATACGTTTTTACTAGCTTTGCATGTATGTTTGCATGTAGCGGAATAATTTTTTTTTATTCCTTAGATGGGTGGACGAGCTCACAGCCCACCTGGTGCTAAGTGGTTACTGGAGCCCATAGACATCTACAACGTAAATGCGCCACCCACTTTGAGATATAAGTTAGAAGAGATATCTAAGGTCTCAGTATAGTTACAACGGCTGCCCCATCCTTCAAATCGAAACGCATAACTGCTTTTTTTTATTTATTGCCCTTGCAGGCAGATGAGTATACAGCTCACCTGATGAGTGAGTGGTTACCGTCACTCATGGATGTTACTAATGACAGAGGCACAGCCAAGCCGCTGTCTATCTGTGTACATAGTTGTATAGTTGTACATACATACATAGTTGTATAACGAGTCTGTCTACTTTACGTCTTTCCGACGCTCTTATCATAACACAAAATTAAAATTTCGACCTCCTAAGCTACTGATCTGCCCGTGTGCATCAGTAGAAAAGTGAATAATTCCTCCTTTGTATTCAACTTTGATTTTCCAATGAGATTAAACATATATATTCCTTTTAAAATGTCGTCCCACATTATTTTCAAGAATAGCAACACTGTTTGTGTTGCACACAAAGGCCTGACACTTCACAATGATACGTTTAGCCATACATTATTTACGGTAAAGTTTAACCATTTGTTTATCTGGCTCTCCAACGGCGAAAGTTTTCTTTCCAGTGAGCCAAACTCTGTATAGTAAATCGTTTTATAGTATTTATTTAAGGGCAGGTAGAGTTTTTGATAAAACATTGTTTTTTAAGTTTTAGTATTTGTAAGTTATGACACGTTAAATTTATGAAAAATAGTCTATATTTTTGCGAGTTGAAACAATTTATTTATTCTATATATTATTATATAAAAATGAATTGCTGTTCGTTAGTTTCGCTAAAACTCGAGAACGGCTGGACCGATTTGGCAAATTTTGGTCTTGAATTATTTGTGGAAGTCCATAAAAGTTTTAAAAGGTAGATAAATATGAAAATACTCGGAATTAAATAAAAATAACAATTTTGTTTTTCCTTTGGTGTGTCCCCCGTCGTACGGATTCCTTTTGTTTGTTTTAAGTTTATTTTATACAAAAGTTTAGGTCTTTCATTTATCGATTGAGGCACTACGAAGTCTGCCGGGTCAGCTAGTTGATAATAAACATCTCTGTTGAAAACATCCAGTATTCGCGGTCCAGGTGCAGTTGTTTTTGTTTCCTATATGTAGCCCGTATTTTATTGGTTAGTTCTTCTCAGTCGCTTGCACTCATGGCAGAGTGGTCGTGGTCGTCATTTCGGGTGATGGTGCGCTTCACCAGACGTCACCATTCCTCGCGTACCGCTGCTCTTCTCGTACGCTCGTTGACAGGAACAGTTACCAGATTGTTCAGTTACAGGATCTTATAGATCACATCTTGACTGCCAAAACCCGAATTGAGACACGAAATCAGGGTCCTAAATGGGACAATATTACTGCTGTCCCACGTCATCAAACATGAATGCTCCTACATGGCAGAAATAGTACAAGCGGTTGTATCGACCTGTGCGATCCCAAAAAATATGTTCTACCACCATCAGTTAAAGGTATTAATTAATATTTTTTATACGTGAGATAGTTTAAAAAATCTCCTATATCATAAAAAGTGTATCTATATATTAATACGTGAAGCAAAAACTTTGTACCCCTTTTTACGAAAATTGCGCGGACGGAGGAGTATGAAATTTTTCACACTGATAGAGAATATAGAGAAGAAGTGCACAATGCTAATTTTTTTTTTAAATAATGCATAAAAGATACTTTTAATCAATAAAGAAAACATCACACACACTACATACCATGTATTTGACGCACACACGCATGCATACTATTTATTGTCAAACTTTTGTTCTTGACGTCTGTTGTCAAATTGAGAATAGATTAAATATTGTGTCTTTGTTAATATTTTTTATAGTGTAGTCTTGGCGAAATTTGTGATTATAGAAGTATAGAATACAATCATAATAGTGTACAAACTTACAATTCCAATTAATTATAGTCGAATTTCGACTACTGCGGGACCTCTAGTTAATGTTAAAATGTGTTATATTAATGGATGCAGTGCTTGATGTTATTAATTGAAATGCATTTCGCTGCTCATCGCTAATGGAATTGTCAAGACTTGACGGCACATTTAAATAATTTCAACGTTATATACCGAGATATTAATACGACTGTTACTAATTTTCTTTTCGTTTGGTAACCTAAAAACTGTTCGCAGTATTAATTGAGTGAAGTATCAAGTAACAGTTGTTTTTGGCGTTAGAAATCTTATGTCATTCGGCTAAATAAACTTTTTTTTATAAACTCTTATCATCATAATCATAATTTTACTCAAGCGGCTTTAATCGAGAAAATTTGCGGCTATCTTTCTCATTCTGAATTTACTTCTAATGACGCCTAGAAAATGAATTTCGACATGGTAAGGAAACTTTTAAAACTCTAAGAAGTTTTAATTTCACTTTTATGTCCAACTGCTGCAGCCGTCGTTCAGTTTTTTTAAAGTTCGCTTGTACATTTAGGAATATCAGCTTGGAAAAGGCTGTTAGCGTGTGCGTTAGTGCCGGGGAAGCATATGAATGGAGTTAATTGGACAATCAGCTTATTGAGGCGCGCTGAGGCGGGCAGTTTGGCCGGCGCCAGCGACGCGTGTGCCAGCTGGCCGGGCTAGCTACCCGCTAATCAGAGATTCTGATGCAATCGGGATATCTGCGAGTCAAAGGATAAATGTGACTCGCAAGAGTCGAAACTTAGCTTTTGATATTAAGGCGATCAAATACGAATAGAAGGATTTTTTTTATTGCTTAGATGGGTGGACGGGCTCACAGCCCACCTGGTGTTAAGTGGTTACTGGAGCCCACAGACACCTACAATGTAAATGCGCCATACCTATACTCGAGAGTATAGTTACAACGGCTGCTCCACCCTTCAAACCGAAAAGCATTACTGCTTCACGGCAGAAATAGGCAGGGTGGTGGTACCTACCCGCGCGTACTCACAAGAGGTCCTACCACCAGTAAAATCTAAAACTAAAATCAGTAAAAAGTAAATCCTCATGAAATTTAGAAGCAAGGAAACCCCGACATGAACGGAATACAATGTTTATTTGCGAACCAAAATATATAATAAATACTTTTCGTTTGTTAGTAGTTCAAATTTCATGAATCCGTAATCTGGAGGATGACACACGTATCACACGATGCCCCCACGCGTCATTTGATTTTTTTGTGTTGCATTGTGAGCACTGTAAAATCTATTAGAAAGATACAAGATATTTCGATGTTTCGGTAACTAGTAGTACGGTTTATTTTTATTTTCTGGAATCTTTCTGATACGGCACCTACCTGAAAAATAAAATGGAAATTATAGGCAACAGCTTGTATGTATTTAATCAGTAAATAGGTAATTTCATTTTTGTGAACATAAAATAGTCGATTTTAAATTGAATTGTAGCAGTAGTGTTGTAGTATTGTAATTTTAGAAAACTGCTGTTTTTATTTATTTATTTATTAAATTACAGTTTAATTTCGAACAACAGCATTCGGGCTATCGGTCTAAGCGAGCGATTTCACCCGCTTGCATCGCAAGATCGTCCCATTGTCATTAACTCCAAATATGTTGTATGTATGTTATAGTTATGTTCTATAATCCAATTACCTATATTAATTTTTGTTCACCTACCACGCACTCTCTTAATACTTTTTATTTGACTGTGAAAGTCTACCAATGGCAAAATTTTGTTTTGTGCCTGAACTATGCATAAGATTAATGAATCGAAAGCTTATTCTGGATTTTTGTATGGTTCTCTACTGGAAATCAAGGAGCACGTTTGCCTAATCTTTCAAGAGTATACGATTAGATACAAATCATCGCTGTTAGCATAACAATGTAAGCTGTTCAGCAATTGTTTGATGTAATCCGGTAAATTTCGAAATGCAAGGTACCTTTCAAGCAGAACGACGGAACGGGAGTAGTTTTTGATTCAGCTGGATTACTTTGTATGCATTCCCTTAGGCGCGCTCAAGTCGAAAAACCAGCACGCGTGAAGCCAAGCTAGCTCTAGGGAGAGGGACAGTAAATAGACAGCTAGAATAACCATAATTTTGGGAAAGTACTAAATGTAACATATTTTCCGCAGAATATTCTAGAACAGAAAGGTAGTTAATAATCCTTTAAATTAAAATTCAAAAGTTTTCGACGGGGTGTTGTCTTCGTACTGTTTTTAACTATGATTGAGGGTATAGACGCATTATGTCGGTTTTATTGGAGATGAAAGTGGTGCGGTGTGATGAGTGGTGGAGGTATGTATACGACAAAGGGAAGATCTTCCACCTAGCGGGTGAAATTGCTCGGTACACTGACAGCCCGAAAATGTTGTTTGTGAGATTCAAGCATCTGTCAAATATCTTGTGTTGTATGATGGCTGCCCGTCACATACTGATATATTGACTAGAGTCTATGTGGGTTAAGTTTGTCTAATTGGACTTTGATCCGATAGGATCCGAGCCGATTGTGCAGATCATAGCGTATCGTTGTTAATAGATGGTAGTCTCCTCCTTTTCCTAGTTTTAGTTCCCTCAATTCCGAGATTGGTGATCAACTACTCGCAACAAGAGTTTGCCGTGGATCACTTAATGCTGTTTATCTATCTGATACCAAGTGCAGGGCTTCGTGGATTGTGGCATCGAGAGTAATGCGGATCTGGTCAGTCGAACGTGTTGACTTCTATAACGTGGCCTTTTTCCATCCACTTATTTACACCAGTGATTATTAATTTCTCAAAGCCGGCACCCTTTCTGGTAATGTGGCCAAAGTATTCCAGGACTCTACGCCTGCAGACGGCAGAAGAAAGCCATGCCTGTATCTTGAGTGAGATGACAGCCAATCATGTAAATTACGTAAAAAAGTTATAAAAATGGATAATCCAATTTGTTAGATTGGTGACTTGAGAGGGTGACTTTGAGAGATGTGTGAAATCTGAAGTACAGTTTAGTCCTGCTTATTCCGCATGTGCCATGGGGTATTGAGACTTTACTATGGCTTTTAGATACAGTTCATGACAGGGAAGACTGAGGGAAAGAGATGCCGCGGGCGCAATCCGACAAGGTGGTTTGATTAAATCCGCACCACACTAGAGATCCCATTCCACTAAGCCCTTCATGTGTTCAATGATCGGAGGCGCTGGAGGGACATTAAAAAGAGTAAAATCCTGTTGAAATATGACAGTCACGACCCTCAGCAGTGAGAAAATGAAGCCAGGAGAGAGAGTTCATGAAATTATTTATCCATTTACGCTAATCGACTCGAATAATAAAGATACAATTGGTACGATTGGTATTTTAAATTATATGATAACGACGATACTACTATTATATTATTATTACTATTATACTATTATATACTACGACGATATTACTAACGCCATAACAATTTCATATTACAATATTAGATTCTCATCGGGCACTGGTGATCATGTTCACATTGGCTTACATCCATGTTATTCGAATTACCGTAAGCGATAAATCTAAAACTGACATATTACATAAAACATATACATAATGTATTTATTACATAAATACCCCACGCACGATTTTACATGTAACCTACGCCATTCATTATACGATTACAAGTAGAATTACTCTTGGAAAAAAAAACTGTTAAATTTATTAAGTTTTAATAACATTTTGATGTACAAAATTATGGTTGCCCTTCGTGGAGGTGTGAAGAATAATTACACGGTTCGTAACCACGACAGAAAACAGCAATCGTGTCGCGACAGGTTGCGGTCGATGCCACAGTAATGCACCTTCTACGCTTGTTAAGTCGGTCAACTATTGAAATACGTAACTAATAGCTATGGTAAAGGACCATTACGTAATTTCTACTTTCAGTTTATTTAGTCTTTCAATTTATCGTCGGGTTGAAGGGCTTCGAATTAAAGACATGGAACTATTGGAGCTTTTTTGGTCAATTAGTTTATGTGACTTACTATGAGTATTTTAACAAAATGATTCTAGGCGAAATGTAAGAAATGAAACTTGGCGAAACACTTTTAATATATTTATTTATAAACTGGTAAGTTAGTAGAGTAACAAAACCGTGTATGCTCTTACATAGCGCCCCCCCTTTCACTCTTGTGTCTAGCTGAGAACAATCTATGTTATTTAGAGGATAAGTAGTGAGACGATTACATTACTCGTATAAAAAAACCCGCAAAAGCATTTAATCTCGTGAATACTGGTGAATCACATTTATGAGCCCACTGCGGAAACTTCGTACCACTGTCGAATTTTTTAGCCCCAACATTTTAGCCATCGTGTTTCGATTATTCGATTTGTTGGGGTTTTGGGGTAGTAATTAAGAGCCTGACTCACTTTACAACTCTTCCATCACTCGTCACCCAATCGGCTAAATCCTCGAGACAAAAGTTAGGAAAATGAAGGTAGTGTCTAAATATTTCGCCATTTGACCGTCTGCTCTTTCGGCCGACAGATTATGGGGGTTTGTTTGGACCATACTTCATAGGTATATATGCCGTGTCCTCTTCAAAGATCCTTTCTAATGTCCGTATCAAAATTGAAGGAGGTAGTACTGTCATCATACTTATTTCTCCTGTAAAACTAGCACACTGAATGCTTTGAGTCGATAGCGACGTCTCATTGTGGTGTCTATAGTCTTTTTGAGTCGTTGACCCGTCGACAGAAATTGAAAAATCTATTGCGGGGATGACCCACCGATGGGCCTTTTCTCTATTTCTCGTGTAATCACTTTTCAATTAACTTAAAGAATATATTTTTAAAACAGTATAGTAGAAATTTACCCAAAAAAAAGACAAAAGTCTATATGTATAATGTATATTTTTTTTTCAGAATCTGATAAAAGTTTTATGTAAATCATGAGTTTGCTTAATAGCAACGTATTAGAATTTTGCTCTGCACGTTATAAATTTGACGTAAATGATTTATATGGATCGACTTTGGATTGTTGAAATATTACGAAAGTATACACGTGTGTATACATTGTAAACTTATTTATAAGTATCAATCTCATTTGTTATCTGCTTAATTCACTACCATAAGATACGGCAATTTCTTTCTGATTTTGTATAGGGGCGTAGTTACTCGTACTAAAATGTTCGATCCGATAGTGAGATCAGATTTCACAAGCTTCTGTCGGGAAATTGTAAGCTGATGATACAAGAAATACAATATGTGATTTAGGCTATAGACGTTTTACGGCAAAGATTAAGTTTCTTCCGAAAATCTGTTAGACTCACTGTACTTTTATCCGATTTTAGTCAACTGAAACTGTTTATGATACTTTAAGATTTATAGGGCTTGTATCTCTATGCGATAATTGAAAGTAAAATTTTAATATTATACTGGAGGTGGGATTTCAATCTATATATGTATTAATACGTGAAGCAAAAACTTTGTATCCCTTTTTACGAAATTTGCGCGGACGGAGGAGTATGAAATTTTCCACACTTATAAAGAATATAGAGAAGAAGTGCACAATGTTAATATTTTTTTTAAAAGAATGCATATAAGATACATCAAATCAATAAAGAAAACATTACGCACACTACATACCATGTATTTGACGCATACACGCATGCATACTATTTATTGTCAAACTTTTGTTCATGACGTCTGTTGTCAAATTGAAAATAGATTAAATATTGTTTGGTTTTAATAAACTGTTAAGTGTTATAATCGGTGCGATCCTTCTAATGGTAATCTCGAAGGAAAATATTACAAACTAAAGCAAACAAACGATTTGGTGATGTTTAAAAAGAAAAAGTTATAATTTATTATATATATTATATATATATATATTAAACCCATAATTTATTTATTTTAAAGAATAACTCGAAATTGTGAAAAAGAATACATGAAGTACGATATTAAGTCTCACTGTGATATTTAAATAAATGGTACATAAATAAAAACATTCACAAGTCTCAGAAAGATAATATTAATACTCAAAAGTATGAATAAAACGTCTCTTAAGTTTATAATACGTTCTCAAGGCATTCCCAACTACGTTTTTATTTCTTTGTCTTCTTCACAACGCAAATTGAATTTGTTTTGATTTAAAATTGTTGTGTTTTAAAATTCCGCCTTCACCTTTCAAGGAATAAACTCGGGGCAAAAACAAGACGCAATTGCGATTAAACCGTAAACAAAACTAGTCCGAGCTCTTTGTAATCAAGGAGTAAGGCGACAACTTATTTCATTTACATAAACTGTTTACCGTTAGCGCGGAATGCTTTCATCTAAATAATGAACGTCCCACCTTTCGTGTTTTCAATTTTAACTTTTAATATTCATTTATAGTTTCACTTAAAAAATAAGATAATATGTAGATCATAGATGTCTTTTTATTATATATCTGATTAGTCAGAGAAATAATTTAAAATGTTGTTTTCTAATAAATTGGAATGCATTCATTTAGTATTTATTAAATCTAAGTATTCGTTTCATTAATCATCATCATCATTTCCTGCCCTTCTCCCAGTCACCTGGGGTCGGCGCAACATGTTTTCTCCTTCCATACTCTTCTATCATATACCATTTCTTCGCTCACTCCCCTCTTACCCATATCATCTTTCACACAATCCATCCATTTCTTCTTAGGTCTACCTCTTCCTCTATATCCTTCCACATTCATAGTTAACACTCTCTTACCAACCTCATTTTCATTTCGTCTCATCACATGTCCATACCATCCCAAACGCGCACTCCTCAGCTTCTCTGTCACGTTCCATTAATAATAACCTAAAATATAGCCGGTGATTAATATATTTCTATTTCTGTTAGAAAGTTAGTTCCGGGAAAACTTAATTCAGACTAACTTGAGAATTAGTTGTGGCTCTAGGAGTTATTTAATGGTCTCCGTGGCAAAGAAATCATGCTATTAAACTAATGGCTTCATGTGAGGCGACTGGGACTGTATAGGGAACTGTTGCATCCAAAGCTTTTAATCTACATTTTGTTCCATATAACATGTTCAATTTCTAAAGTTTATCGCTACAAGTTCTTAACAGTCATAACGGATCAAGAAAAAGGGCATCGCAGACACGACGCTACCGTAGAATTACTTGAGAGATGGGGACATGCTGTTACCACTCACGTATGTGAGCGTATGCTGCAAACTATCTCCGAGTCGTAGATACAGTGGTAGCACTTCGTCGAGTACTTGCTGATAAAATTATGCGAGAACTCGCAAAATTAACAATGCTCTGAAATAAATTTATTTTCCTCTAATACGTAGAAATGTATAAATGCAAAAGCAGAATTGGTTTGTTACAGAATTAAATTGAATTATGTGGGCTTACAACATCAATCTCGCTTTTAATATCGCGTGGAACTATTGTATAGTTTAACAGCAACCTTAATGACTACACGATGGCTTAAAGCGCAGTCTAAGCCAGATTGCAGTGACGTCATCTGTATGGTAATTGCGCTCATTCGCACGTGAGATACGACGTATCTTGACGCGACACCGCCGTCAGGGATGACTTAAGCCCACGCTAGGATCTCCACTATTAAATTACATCTATGTTTTCCTCTTGAAATTTAGCGAGTTTGATCCATATTGCTTCAAAATTAAGTGCAGTATAGTATTCCAGAATAAATTACAATGAGCCACTATTGTTTATTATTTTATGGACAATCAATTATTCAACTCAGCAAATATTACAAGTTTTCGGGAAGTTCTGAAGACAATATTCTTTGACAAGATATGTTATGATTAGAAGTAAAACTAATATAATTAGCAGTAAATATCAAAATATACATTTCAGTATGCCAAGGGGAAGGATTTTAAGATCGAAACCGCCAAAACGACTACCTTAAACGTGAACTAAAAGTAAATATAACGTATTTCCTGAACGAGGAATTAGCCAGTGCTTGGTCTTTTGAATCAAATGAAATGTGAACTCGCGATGGAATATGAATGCAGATGATACCGCCAATATTTGACTTACATATAAGTTAAAAGTTTCGATAACTTGCCACGTATCATCCGGTTTTGGAATGAACTGCCCTTCACAGTGTTTCCCGAGCGCTATGTCAATCTTCAAACGAGGCTTGTGGAGAGTATTAAACGGTAGGCAGCTTGGCTCTGCCTCTGGCATTGCTGACGTCTATAAGCGACGGTAACCACTCTCCTTCAGGTGGGCCGTATGCTCGTCTGCCTTTTTTTATTGCTTAGATGGGTGGACGAGCTCACAGCCCACATAGTGTTAAGTGGGTACTGGAGCCGATAGACATCCACAATGTAAATGCGCCATCCACCTTGAGATATAAGATCTAAGGTCTCAGTATAGTTACAGCGGCTGCCCCACCCTTCAAACCGAAAGGCATTACTGCTTCAGGTGGTACCCACCCGCGCGGACTCACAAGAGGTCCTACCACCAGTAATTACGCAAATTATAATTTTGCGGGTTTGATTTTTATTACACGATGTTATTCCTTCACCGTGGAAGTCAATCGTGAACATTTGTTGAGTACGTATTTCATTAGAAAAATACCCGTACCCGCCCGCGGGATTCGAACACCGGTGCATCGCTTTAACACGAATGCACCGGACGTCTTATCTTTTAGGCCACGACGACTTCGGCAAACGACAACTTCGACTACCTGTAAAGGCAATATTTTTTTTTTACGTACGTTTCAATTTTTGCTTGCGTTACGTTTACGTTTTTAGTTAGAGCCTTATGGAAGGTCGAGATTCACTCGTTTGCGGTTTCGCCGTCAAAACTATTGAACCGAGTGCTAATTTATTGTCCATATATAGATAGCGGTCAGTCGTGGCGCCGTCAGGATTGTAGACTAAGTTTTGAGCAATACTCTAACTGCTAAAAGCTAAACAATCTCATTACACTTACAGTTCGGCTCTCGGATTTATTTTAACATTGATCTAATACGTAATGAGGAGTCCTTTGTGAAATGCTAAGACTATGCTAGGTGCGAACATTTTAAGATTGAAATCCTACGGCAGGTACGATTTTTCCTACGATTTCGATTTTTCCCTTCTTTACTGGTGGTAGGACCTCTTGGGAGTCCGCACGGGTAGGTACCACCATCCTGCCTATTTCTGCCGTGAAGCAGTAATGCGTTTCGGTTTAAAGGGCGGGGCAGCCTTTCAGGCTATGCTGAGATCTTAGAGCTTATTTATATCTCAAGGCGGGTAGCGCATTTACGTTGTAGATGTCTATGAGCTCCAGTAACCACTTAACATCAGGTGGGCTGTGAGCTCGTCCATCCAACTGAGCAATAAAAAAAAAGTAAAAACATAATAGTTGTTTACCTACGACTTAAATACGATAGTGCTAACATACGACTTCCCGGTAAAGCATTAACAAAGACGATGTATTTCAAAGTGTACTTTAGTGTACAAGAGTAACAACACCAGCTAGCACTAGTAGGACTTCAGTACTGTTTACAAGAATATTAGTGTACGCTAGACGTTGAGGAAATTTAATTATATAATTCAAATTTCAATCGTAATTGATAGTGAAGCTCGAGAATTGAAATTTTGTTGTTGTTTTGCAGTTATTTCGGCATTGTATCCTCGTTCAATGAAATACCATTTTATCTATACTTATATACTAATATTGTAAAGAGGAAAGATTTGTTTGATTGTTTGTATTGAATAGGCTTCGAAACAACTGAACCGATTTGAAAAAAAAATTCACTGTTTGGAAGCTACACTATCCCCGAGTGACATAGGATACAGACTTTTTTTAAAAAAGTTAGGGATCTTTACTAAACCTCAAATAATGTAACCCAAGGTGTAAAAAAATTACCTAAAATATTCTTTACATCGCGTGTCCTGCGAAAACTATTGATGATAGAATAAAATAATGTACTTATAACCTAACGCAAAGAGAATGATTGATCTGCGTGTATTATGATTTTTAATTTTGAAATTTTTATTAAAGATCCAAGCGAAGCTGGAGCGGGTTGCTAGTTTAAAATAAAGGTTAGTTTGCATTGAGATAAAATTGAGTTATAATATATTTTTACTGTATTATTTACTTGATCTATTCTGGAAACTTTAAGCCCCAGTTTTAGCATAAGGCACTCGTGTGAACGATCCACGCTTCATGGTTTTCCATATACCGGCATTGTGGACGGTATCTTTTTAAATGCGGTCGGTATTGTCCTCGTATAGAATACGCGAGCCTGCGGTTCCCACGGCTAGTACTAGTACTTTATAAAGAATAGTTACGACATTGATACCAACTCAACGTACAATGTGTGCTTAGAGTATCTGTATTGTGTGAAAATATCGTAAACGTAGTGTAAATCTGAAGTGATTTAAGTGATTATATTCTTACATAAAATTAAACTTTATTATTAAATTAAAATTAATTAGTGTACAGCAAATTAAGTTCGTAATATGTCATATAATTATGTAGTATCATATTTTTAAAGTCCCATAAGCTACAAAAGAATTACCTAATGCTGTCAATGCACCGTGCGGTTTGTGTGCCCACTGAGTTTCTCGCCGGATCTTCTCATTGGGTCGCGTTTCCGATCCTGTGCTAGATGCTGTGAAGCACGGCTCTTGCTAGGTTTCATGTTAGCAACATCGTCAGGTTTGAGCACCCTGAGCTCACCTACTAGTGACATGTAGTCGGTGGCGCTGACATGGTCTCTCTGGGCCATCATCTTATGTAGAAAAAAAAAGTGGTTTGTGAGTAGATGAAATAGTCCTTTAGATTACCTACGAATAGGTAGGGAAAAAACGCATTGTCAATCCTATTGACGACTAGTTACTAATTGAGTTTGATCGCAAATCACAAACAGAATTAAATTATTTTTCGTACCAAAAATAATTTCTGGGCCACTAAAATGGTCTAAAAGTAAAAATTCAAAACATTTGGCGTGCAAACTATGAAGTTTATCCCGGTGGCTGCTGGCAGTGAGGCCGATAGGTACACGCCATGTTAAATTATGACAACCCAATAACCGGGTGTGTTCGGCTTGGACCCAAATTGTCCGTATCGACATTGCTGCCAAGTCCTGGGAAAGCCGGGCTGGTTTCCTGTGTTGATTTTAAACGTGTAGTGTGTCATTGTGTAATGTCATACTAGAATTTCATTACGCAGTACGTGAAAATTTTCTACAACACTATACATTGCCCTCTTTAATTATTACGCAACAAATATATTCAAACACTTCGAAATATTAGATTTTGTTGACTTAAGAGTAATAATAAATTGACGCAAATTGGAAATTAAAAATTGTCTTCCAAAAACATGAGACAAGTTAAAATAAAACTACCGTAATAGTGTCTCCTATTATATTATTATTAATATAATGTAATACACAATCGATATGTTTTCAATTCAAATTAAGAACAAACTCGATTTTCATCGCAAAATTTTAAAAGTAGAAATCAATTTTTTTTTTATTATTATTATGTATCTTTATTTCAGTAAAAAAACCATACATACATTTTGTTAGTAAATATTACTTATAATGTATGTCAGTTCTTTTACGAACTTATCACATAACTATTTATTACAATTTTTTATTCCTTAATGGACATTAAAAATATTTATGTCATTAACCCGATAGCACGAATGTGACGCAATATCATGCAGCTTGTATTGGAGTGTAACGTATTGTTCGCTTTATGAATGAAATGACGCTCCGGAGGCCCTGTTGAACTAGTTTGTGATATTATTATGTATTGTACACAGAAAACACCAGTGACGTGAAGCGGTTTTGCTTCGTGCTTTATAATAATGTGTGGTTAGTTGGAATCTTTAAATATGTATTTATAAACACCAAATTTGTACGTACTATACTGTTATATGTATGTGCTATAACATGCGCTCAGAACATCCCTTAATTTTTAGAGGCTTATGATAAATATCATATAATCGATCTATAGTTTGTAAGTTACAAAGTATTGACAGACAAATTTTGATTTTATTTTCAACTAGCTTTTGCCCGCGACTTCGTCCGCGTGGAATAGTTACTTTGGCATAACGCTAAATTTTACCCGCCTCTTTATTTATGTAGAAAGTGAAAATATTTTTTAATAATAGAATGTTAAGGAGCTAGTTGAGGTACCAAAATCACGCTTTTTAACCGACTTCTAAAGAGGAAGTTATCAATTCAAACATAATTTTTTATCTATGTATGTTCACCGATTTCTCGAGAATGATTGAACCGATTTTCTGGTAATTCTTTTTTCAAAGCTCTCAATAGGAAAAAAAAACGATTTTGAAACATTATTTATTAGTGCTCCGATTGCATTGGGTGATGTTATAGCCTATATATAGCCTTCCTCGATAAATGGGCTATCCAACACTGAAATATTTTTTCAAATCGGACCAGTAGCTCCTGAGATTAGCGCGTTCAAACAAACAAACAAACAAACTTTTCAGCTTTATAATATTAGTATAGATTAACAATATTTTTTTTTCTAATCTCAACAAAGTAACTCAATATGTTGAACTTATTTTATTATTCCAATTCTTATCTTAATACGGGATTATTTTTTTACCTACATATTCGCTGGTAGTCTAAAGGGCTATTCCAGCTAGGCGCGGACAGTTAGTTAGCTCACGGGCTTAATCTGAGAGAATTAGCTAATACTAGCTCTAGCATGGGCAGTGCTTCGCTGAATCTACCACCGGAATGGAATTATGACTCACTGAGAGACACGGCTTTCGGAAGTAATTCGATGGGTTGTGTCTATGGGTTATTTCGTTTGTCGAATTCTAGGACTTTGAATGGTGTCCGGTGCTTGAAGAGGCTCTTCAAAGCACCGAGAGTGGATTAGGGGGATCCGACATGTTCCGGGTCGTTGCCCGGCTTAAATACGGGATAGCACGTAAAGTAGAAAGAATACCTTGGTATTTGATTTTGTTGGTTTATTTTTAGTTTTAGTAACGGTTCATTATTAAATAAATTGTTTGTTAGATTCACACATCATTTTATTCGTTGATTTTTGTAGCTGTTTCGTGTATTGCATTGAAAAAATTAAACACCGTATGCTGTTTTTCATAAAATAGAAGTTCATGATCATAACTACGTACTATTTTTTTTATTTTTTTATTTCTGAGATGGGTGGACGAGCTCACAGCCCACCTGGTGTTAAGTGGTAACTGGAGCCTATACACATTTAAAACGAAAATGCGCCACCCACTTTGAGATATAAGTTCTAAGGTCTCAGTATAATTACAACGGCTGCCCCCCACCCTTCAAACCGAAACGCATTACTGCTTCACGACAGAAATGGGCGGGGTGGTGGTGGGTTAGCTGCCTTGCAGAACATAGTTACACAGTATGGACACAAATTTTACAGACGGACAATTCAACATAATTCCCATTTGGCGTACTCGGATGATGCGACTATGAGGGGGCTTAAATCCAACTTTAAAGTTTCAACTTCGATTTCAAAGTTTAAAGGAAACTTCCTAAGGAAATACGCACCCAACAAGTGTTCATGATGCTACTCTGCATATCATACCACATGTGGTCACGATCCTCAGTAGTGAGGGAACGATATAGAAGAAGATATCATACCTACTTTCTATATCTACATTTTTATGTATTGCCAAATTTGGTAAGCTCATGGAATGGGGGAAAGGCTACTCATGGCCAATGGTAGTGCCAAGGTCACAACCAAATTGTTGTTTGCCTTGGAAATTTAAGTTTGAGAAGGGACACATGTCATAGCATAGCTTGAATGTTCGAGGAAGAAACGAGGAAAATCTCTTATGAATTGCTATCTACTCTTACTTAAGATCCCGTGAAGCTTCTTCTGTGAGTGAAAAATGTGATTTACTGTTCAAATTTAACCGTAGTCGCTTGAAATTAGATGTTCCGTACACCCCTATCTTTTTTATAGCATTAAAAAGTTACTGATGTAAAAATAACTTCGTAATTTAAAAGAGCGTAAAAGTACAGTGTAACACTAGGGCTGGCAGGCACAATAATTCTGAGGGCTGCTCGCTAAACTATTTTACTGTGACAGCTGTCAATTAGGAATACAACAAAAATGCATATCATTGGTGCCTAAAAATCATAAATCGATAGATACTAAAACTTTAAATGATTAAATATACTAAACTGAATATCGAAAACAAAAATTGTAATTCAAAACATCGGATTTTATATCCTTTAAATATTGAAAATTACTTAAAAGAGGAAATATTATTGAAATTATTAAATGTTACAAAAAAAAACATCCTGGCAGCCCTATCGAGCGCAGAAGGGGATTAACGATATCGCCACCACGCAGACAGAAGTACTCATAAAAATACTTTTATTTCTTAGTGGTTCTTTTCGTGCAAGAAATTCACTTTTGTTTGAGAACTGAGAAATAATAGCTCAGAACAAAGGATACAATTAAGAAACATCTTTTTGAGTACACGATTTTCTAAAGAATTGTTAAAAGAGATTTGTAATTTGATATTAATTTAAAATTATATCATTGCAACTTTTATAAATTACATTTAAAGATGAAATGATGACAAAATTCATTAAAAAATTAAAAATCTTCGCTTGTGAGTAGTGTGATATTAATTTTATTGTTCTTCTAATGTCATTGTAGACAATGTGGTACATTTTTACGCTAAGATTTGATCATTGTTATGAAAACAATCTAGAGGTCGAGACCCCGTTTATTATACCAAGGAGTATAAAAAACTACGAACAAATCCATAAAAATCCAATTGTAGCAGAAACTAGATTCCGAGTGATGACTAATAATATCACTGACGCCATTTAAATTTTTAATTTCAAATCAACATTTTTACATATGTATGTACCTATAAATCTTTGTATTAGGATATTATCATGTTTTCGTATGATAACCGTTTTTGTTATTTGACACAATATAACTATAATAATAGTTATATTGTGTCGTATATGTGGGTTTTCTTCCAGTCAGGGTCAAAGGGTGAAGACGAATGCGGCGCGCCGCGTGACGTCACCCGCCACCTGACGCTCGGTCACATTACATCCATTCCCGTTGTAGCTACAAGTAGGGATCATTCCTCATTCTTAAGGATCACGATTGTAACAGTAAAATTAATAATTATTATTTCGCTTACTTGGCCAATTTATCGTGCAGCCTACGTACTAACTACTACATAGGTTATCAGTGTGCTTAGTGTGAGTTTTTTAATTTCTGGATCGCGTAAAAGCTAACTCAAGCTATCGGCAAACGTCCCTCACTGTTCCAACTCCTTACAAATTCGAGTTAAGTTTCACGCGATCCAGAAGTAAAAAACTCGCACCAAGCCCACAGATCATATAGGAACTGCAAACTGAATACCGCTACCAACTTTAAGACATGAAATTAACATAAGGTCTAAATAGCATTGGTACAAGTTTCATTGTCTCGCAATGATTTTTACCGTCCGTAATCCAATTGTTTTTTTTTTCCTACCTAAGCTGATAGCCTTGAGAGGCTATGTCAGTGTAACCGGGTGAGTAGGTGAGCTCATGGGGCTCAAACCTGACGTTGTTGCTAACACGAACCCTAGCAAGAGCCGTGCTTCGCAGAATCCGGATCAGAAACACGACCCACCGAGAAGATCCGACATCCAATCGAGGTTAGCAAGATGAGTTTCCTCAACTGAAGTAGAGTAAGAGCTTACTTTTTTCGTTTATGCTGATTTTCTCCGACGTATGTATATGTGTAGGAATCCAGTAAAATGCCACTCACTGTTATTTACACTCGGTACACCTTTTCATGTTGGTTTTAAAGCAAAGAAAACATAGAAAGTGTTCTTGGATTTTATATTAATATTTTAGGTTCTCAAGTTTCCACTGGTGACAACAATGAAAATGCTTTAAAAAGAATGTTTCGCATTTTTTTATAACAAGGAACTTACTGTTTATTTAAGAACAATCAAAACAAATTACAGCCATGTAGATTAATTATAATATAACCATAGAAGTATTAGTTGAAAATCGATGATTTCTTTTATTGCATATTTCTGTTTTCTAATTCATAATTTTTACCTAAGGTAGAAGATATTATATTGTCTAATTGAACGAACCACGATGGAATAAGTATTTCTCGACGGCCCTGCTTACGCTAAAATATTTTGTGAACATCGCAATACAATCTAATTCGCACTATTGACAAAAGTCGAAGACTGGTGGTAGGATCTCTTGTGAGTCCGCATGGGTAGGTACCACCGCCCCGCTTATTTCTGCCGTGAAGCAGTAATGCGTTTCGGTTTGAAGGGTGGGGCAGCCGTTGTGACTATACTGAGACCTTAGAAGAGAGAGAGAGAGAGAGATTTATATCTTATATCTCATATCTCGAGGTGAGTGGCGCATTTTCGTTGTAGTTGTCTATGGGCTCCAGTAACCACTTATCACCAGGTGGGCTGTGAGCTCGTCCACACGTCTAAGCAATAAAAAAAAAACGCGAACCAGTTCTCACAAATAAATTATTCACTTCACAAATGAACGAACCAACAATTAGCAAATATAAAACTTTCGTAATATAAAACCGAGCTTAAGATACTAGGCGCGGACGCCACGCCGACATCGGAGGTGGGTTAATGACTCCACAGAGGTCGGCCATTGTTTCTGTAAACAATGCACCATCGCAGGGCACCGTCAATCCATCCAGTTATTCGCTCCACTAGGTGACGCGACTCTTTAAGCTCTCAAGTGAAAAATGTACGGACGGGAATGCTTTTCAAAGGTTTTAATTAAACTTTGGTGCAACGCAGTGTGTTGATACGCCGTCTGTCATTCTGCATATTTATTTGAAAAGTTATTTACCAAACACACATTCTAGAAACTATTTCACTTTTTATCTTACATTAGAATTAGTGTTAGCACCATAATCGTTTCCATAAGTGTAAAATTGTAAACTCCGACTGATTTTTTTTCACGTCAAATGTCCTTTTCTTGAGTGAAATTTAATCATTCTATTTTTATAAAATCATAGGTTATAAATCGGCTTAAACAATAATTATAATAAAACTACTGGTAAGATATTAAATAATTTAACAAAAATATGCATAAATATGTATTTTATTTCGCACGAAAATCAACGTCGCGGACGAAATCGGGATGAAGCGTAATTTGAGATCATCTTGTTATGCAGCTTGGGAAACTCACTGCTGGATTGTTTCAACTTAAGCTATTTACGTCGTCTCTCCCTGAAATATCCCTTCAATTAACTTTCGACAAATTAACGGGAAAGAGAAAAATATAAAAGCGAAATGGAGTGCGGGCGAAAGAGAAGAATAAGCGGCCTCGCGGATAATTAATGGTTTCATTTATGTTTCTGCACTTGAGAGTCTTGATTGTGCTGAGTTAGGCCGCCTTTTTACTTTTTTCCGAGTTTCAGATTGCCATTGTTAAGCCGAGGTCGGATTGGAAATCGTCAAGGCTCCATAATCATCGTATAAAAGGGCTGTAGTCAAGAGAAAATGTTTTCGTCAAGTCTATTCTTATTTCGGGACAGATTTTGAAATTCTCAGATTACTCTTAAAACATTTTAAAAGTTTTATTTTGATTATCATTTTAGTAAACGTCAAAAGATTCATTGTTTTGTTTGAGAAGTGGATGTTTGAAGGTGAGACTCCTATGTGTGATGAAATACAAAATGTTTTTTAATGTTAAAATTCTATGCAATGGTTAATGTGACTGACAAGCGAAACAGCTACTGTCACTGTTCTTGTATTTTTTTAACTTGAAAATTTCATCAACGCTCCTAGAATTTTGCTAGTATAAAATTAATAGAGATGCATTTCTTATACTCCTTCTAAATTTATATTGTTCTTGTTTTAAATAATATTATTTGATAACTGCATCTTAAGCCTTTGGACTTTTTTGATTTTAATATTTACGTAATTATCTGGTAACTGTTCTCGAAATATAATTAATATAAAATTATTTATGCAAGATGGTATTTCACAAATAACGTCCTACACATCACCTCAGTTTAAAAACCTATCTACAGTAAGAATGTGAAATAATGAACGAAATTAACAATGACTTAATATTGAAACATTTTAGTTCATTTGGGAAATAGTGGATGGACTCTGCCTTAAACATAGTAACGCAAAAGTAACAAGATCCAATATCCGTAGGTTTTAGTAACTATGATTTGGGTAAGTACATAACTCAAAGAAGATGTACCGAAAATTATTATTAAAAATACAGAACGAATTTTAATGGCTAAACGTCGCAGACAATATCCAAGGAATAAGAGTTTCTATAAATAAAGAAAACAGAAGAGCTACTAATTCTAAAGCACAAATAAAATCTTTATTCTGTAAAGCTATCGTCATATTATTCATTAAAAAAAATACACCAGCTAGCAATTCACACGTTTGATAGAAAAGATTTAAATAACGTTAGTATTTACTTGAAAATTTATTCGTAGGATTATTCACGAATAAATAACCAAACTTAATCGAAAACACCGTTCGAATCCTAAATATCATTAATATTAGAAGAAGCACTTAAATTCGGACCGAATCTTTTAGGTTTACGGACAGGGTCGGTTCGTGTATACATATATACTTTATGCAGATACGTAACTAGAGTGTAGGGTCTATTGTTATTCGAGACACGATCGGCTGGCATCGCGATTACCTTCAACCCTGACCTAAAGAACTCGAGAAAATGACACATGTACGAAACAATTTTCACGGTGTTTTCATTGGAATTTTACACTCTACGTTTAGATTTTGTCGACGACTACAGTTTTTTTTTTATATATCCCTCAGAAAAACATACACTATCAGAAACGCTTAATGAGTTCGTTACGAGCCTAGAATTTGTGAAATTGTGTATTTGGATTAATATTATTTTGATTTCATTTATTTTAATTATTTTTACTATCTCCGTAATGTAATAAAAATTAAGAAGTTTCTTAGTTGCAGATACGCCATATTGGTTCGTGTCAACCAAATGAAAAATAAAGAAATAAAAAAAGAACTTCATATTTTGAAGTAGTTTAAAGTACAAGTAACAAAACTAGGACTCCGTATGTATCAAAATTTAACCTAAATCGCTTTTGTAATGATATTAAGCAGTATAATACGTTTTCGCTATGACACATTTAGACGTCTGACCTAACATCTTTGACACCCATTATTCTCGGGAAAATGTTTTCCCTCGAGCCTGCCTATTTTAAATAGTTGCCTAATGGGCACGTCCTTAATTACAAAGCGAACGGAGAGAAATCGAGCCTCCTGTTCTGATTTAATGAGAAGGTAATCGTGTGATCCCTTTCGCACAGATTTGGCCCCGCCCATCAGGCGGTGAAAATCAATAACATACTCCAGAAGTACGTTTTGTGTCGTACTACGCTGACGTATCTCTCATGAGGCAGATACGTCAATATGACGATACGTAGTCTACGGATGTTACACCAAATCGTCATGTTTGTGACTCGTGACTTATCTAAATCGGGGATCGCTGCGTCAGAATTGTCAGAAATAGTTCTAAAATATCGATATTTAAAGATGAATTAATATTACATTTTTCGCTTTCCTTTCACGAAAATATGAATTGATTGATATTGAATTACGGGTTTACAAATCTTACTTCTTTTTTCATGTTTTGTTACAATAAATTTAAGTGGTGGTTAGAAAAAAGTAAACTTGTAGATGTTAAACAGTATTTGAACTATTAATGTATATTTTATTTATTTATTCCATTCAATACAAAGTCAGGCTTACAGTTTGCATCAAAACGCCTAACTCGTTAACACAAAAAAACATTATTAAATTTTTTAAGTACTATTATTATGCTAAAAATAACACTATTTTAGAAAAAAGTATTCCCCAACTATCGGCAAACACGTCAGCATCCTGGATTTCGGACAGAAATTCATTTATTTACATGAATATTATATGAATATTTATATTAATCATATGCTTTGACTTTTTTTTTTAAATATGCATGGAAATGGGCCTTAATATGACGCAATGTACAAGAAATTAAAAGTCTTTTAGAAGCACATAGTAAAACGATGCTGACAGCAATTTCACGAGTAATAAAACACAGAATTCAGAAGCCGTATCCTTTAATTATTGCTTCACATTTTAAGAATTTGCAACTTTGTCGAGTCTACTGGGGTGTTCAGAATTTAATTTAAAAATTCCAAACTTTAACGAGACAGGTGAACGGAACTGCTTAGCCCGTTATGAATTTTACCCCGCATGGCTGTAGTTTGGGGAATTTTTCCTCGTTTCCCCGCAAACTTTACAGCATACCCTACACGTACGTATCGTGTTGAGTAATGAGCGAAACCCCTTATTTAATTACTGTGATGTTCTCATTACTGTATGTCTGCGTGAAGGATTGAAGAAGCAGGTTTCATCGTAAACATTGAGAATGAAAAACTTTCTTGGAAATTTCTTGTTAACTCTGTCTTACATAGTAGTTTTTTAGTGATTTAACTTTTTTATTCCCTTTCTCGACAATACCATTAAAAAAAAATTAGTACTGACAGCAGACCAACTGCTCTGTATAAGTAACGATTTCTAACCTAGTTATTTCGTCACGTTTAATTATTAATAAATCATAACCCGTTTAAAATTATGAAGCCATTCAGTAGATTTTACGAGCAAACTTCTAGAAAATGTGCTTAAAGCGAAGTGCGTGTGCAATTCGTATTGTATTTTATTTTATTACATTGTTGAACAAATTTTGTATTCTAAAAACTTTACATTAATGTTTTGTATTCATTTTAATGCGATTTGTTGGCATCACCAACGCAATGCACCAAGGCAATTTAGTTTTTTTTGTTTTTTTGTTTTATTGTTGACAACTTGAGTACGTTCGACGGCTAATTTACTTACAAGTATATCTTAGTTGTCTATGGTCCACTCTAACAATACATCGAGTGCAGTGTAGGCGTTTTATGTTTTATTTCATCAGTTCTTAACAAACTACTTAGCGGCATATTTCACAAAAACTAGCGATTTATATAACCATTACTTTATTATGCAAACTTTAAAGTCAAGGCCAAAGTTGCCATACAACACTAAACTGAAGGATAAAGTTGGTTTATTCCTAGGGATTGGAATATTATGTATTTTATGTTGCGTTATATTTATTAAAATCTACATAATTGAAAGCACTGTTTTTATTGCTTGAAAATAAATAATCGTACACTAATTGATGATATTCGTGGAGTCCTGCCGCCTTTCTGTGAAATATTGGCTTTTGCTTTAGTTTTGTTATTTCATAATAAGTGTGTACTTTTATGGTATCAGACTTTTTTTTATGATTTAAAGATTACTGGTGGCTCGGAGGCCTTGCCACTTTCACTAGGACAGGTGGGCGAGCAAAGACTCAGCCAGGAGGGGTGGGATTTGCTAACAACCACCTGAGCGCCTCCGAAGGAGACCTTACAACTCAAGAGCAATTGCTTCGCGAATGAATCTACTACCGGATCAGAATCGCGACCCGCTGAGAAACTCAGCGGGCTGATGCACGGGTTAGGTTGCACGTTGACCTCTTTGTCGAGTTCGACGAGTACGATAACCGGGGTCCCTAAGGCCGCTCTTAGTGTTAGACCTGAAGACTTCTAATGCAATGGTTATTAGATCTGATGGATCCGTAAGGACGTGTCTAGGGCGTCGACGGTGACTCGCTGCATGATCAGAACTCGGGAAGTAGTCAGCGGCGGCAACGATAAGGCGATTATCATGACGGGTATCAGACTCTTATGAAAATATGCACGTACACCATCTGGTTTATCCTGATTAATAAATTGATTTTTGATTGTAAAAGTAACGACTTTTAAAGAATTTCGTTCATATGAATAGCACGGGATTTAATAAATAGTAAGTACAACAATGGTTTATATTTTTGCCTGTCTGGATACCGCTTACCGGTGGTTGTTAGCAGCGAGCCTGTTCTTGGACATGGTAAGTAGACGAATTAGGTCGTCTACCTGATGCCAAGCATATTATTACCGCCAGCTTGAGACGTGAGGTCGTATTGTATAACGGCTGTACTACCTTACAAAAGTTTGAGTGCTATGCAGCAAATACACAATAATTTTGTCACCTACCGAAGATTAGTGTTAGATAAGTGCACCTATGATTATGCCTTAAGTGTGGCTTAAAAATAAGTATTCGGTCGACAAATTATATCAATACCAAATCTAACTGTTTAGCGATCACAATAAACGAATTATTTCTTGAACGTATTATTAATTTTACGACAATTGAATAAAAACTTCAGGGCGGAATAATTTACCATTTCAAATAATTTATGTAGAATTATGGTGTAGCCGTAACCACACTGGGCTGGGTTGCTGTGTTCAGGGCTGTCGCTCCTGGTTGGCACACCTGCATTAATTAAGAGACTTAGCCGTTCCATTAATGAGAGACCCGAATCGTCGGGTGGCAACCCTGGCCCTGACTTAACATCGCCCTGGTTACACTTTGATTGATTTAGGTAAACAAGATCTACACTTTGTTGAGAAATTTAAGTTGCTTCAGTTCGTAATTTAATGTGCCTATAAATTTAGATTTATTTTAGATGGAGTAAGCGTGTTTTCGTGGAGTTTTGAGATTTCAATCATTTGAGAAGACAAATTCATTGACAGCGTAAATGCGTATGACATCAATAGAAAGAACATAAATAACAGTTAAAAAAAGGAATTTAAGTGACAATTACATTGTTAAAATTTTATGTTCGTTCATAAAGTATAGGTAGATAATTGGCAACCTCTCTGATTGCCTTTGTAGGCAGACTAGCATACAGCCCACCTGATAGTGAGTGGTTACCGTCGCCCATAGACTTCAGCAACGTTGGGGGCAGAATCAAGCTTCTGCCTACTGTAAAGTATTCTCCACAAGCCCCGTTTGAAGAAGAATATGTCATAGCGCTCACGAAATACCGTGGAGGGGAGGGAGCTTATTCTAAGCCCAGACGGTGCGTGGCAAAAAAGATCTTTGGAAACGCACTATCGATGAACGCCGTGGTTCAAGGTAGTATGGATGAACTCTACTCCGGTGGCGGGCGGCGGCAGAGCGCTAAAGATGTAACTGTTGATGTAAAATGGATTGTGACTGCTTAACATGGCCAGCACTGCATTATCTACGAGATCATCTGTGTCTGTCCTTTAATAATAATCGGACAGACAGCTATCAAATAAAACCCATCTAACTCGAAATCGTTTAAGTCTAATAACACGGCAATTACATTTGTGTTTAAGTACTTTTGTAATTTATTTAATCGAAAACAGATTTAGGATTTCGATCTACATTTATACGGGTCACTTGGTTGAAGCACTTAAATCCTTGATCAATGTTTCAGTTCCGTAATGACCAATGTCTGACGACTGATCCATTATTGGGACATTGATTTGTTTAATAACGTTTGATGCTTTTAATAGTCCGGCTGTTTTGTTTATTGATGAATAATTAGATTTTTATGAAATTTACGCGCTAGAATCTTCCCCGTGTCTGGTGCTTTATTTTTGCATCCACTAATTTGGCATTGTATCTTTTACGAAATATAGCAAACTCCGACTTCGCATTCCTCAATTAGCATATTACGTCTAATGAAGATGCCCAGATTGTATCTCTTCTCAATAAACCAAGCCTTTTAACAATTGACAGCATTACAATACTTGTCTTTTAAATATTATAATATATTATATTTCTCTTAAATCTTGAGTTTTTACTTATATCTTCTATTCTTTTTATACTGTTTACTGACAAATCTTATAATGCAAACGATGCTCGAATTGAAGTGAATTGTTGCGTGTATCGTGAGAAAGGATAGACACATTAGAGCTTCAAAATTAAATGAAATATTCTTTCCAAAGACACTAAAAGAATGACGAGCTATTATCGCTTGTATAAAGGAATATTTTGTATGCTAATACAAACAGATTTGAGTACGACATTTTGTGGTTTTATTGAGATATTCCAAAAGAAATAAGATTGAAAATGAATTGAAAATATTGATGATACCGGAATTTGTTTACTGTTTATTTATTATATGTATAAACGTATTTAAATATTTTTTATTAGATAATCATTTAACGATGCTAGGGCGTATTTTGAGCCTACAAAGGTTTGCGTCACCGTTCCGGCAATTTCTTTCAGCAGTTTAAAAAAACGCGCACTTTTTTGGTCTCTGTTGCGCTCGGTATTAAATAGATTTTATGATATTTCTATTTCTTTCTATTTCATGAGCACGCCAACCAGCAAAGACCACGTCTACCGGTCTATGCCTAAAGGCCTGCCTATTTCTGCCATGAAGCAGTAATGCGTTTCGGTCTGAAGGGTAGGGTAGCCGTTGTAACTATACTGAGATCTTACAGCTTATATCTCAAGGTGGGTGGCGCATTTACGTTGTAGATGTCTATGGGCTCCAGTAACCACTTAACACCAGGTGGGCTGTGAGCTCGTCCACCCATCTAAGCAATAAAAAAAATATCGAACCTAGGTATTTTTGGCTTACCAAAAAATCACTCGCATACAATTTTGCTAATCGTAACTTGGCTTTAACTAATACATCTCAGTTTATTTTATAATATTTCATTGTTACTAATATTTAATTATAATAATAATAATTTTATAATAATAATAATTTTAATAATAATATTTAATAGTTTATTGTCTATCAAAAACTTTTTATACAAATACTGCATTTTTTCTTCAAATATAATTTTATAATTAGGTAATGGCGCATCGGAGTTTATTCTAGTTAAATATGACATTTGTTTAAGGTTCCCCCAAATGTCACTTGACTGGGACACATGCGATGGTAAATTCCAATATTGAGCGTCATAAATATACCACGTCTCGGTAGATCGGCACAGTGATATGTTTTTTGTTCGTCTCTAGCGACAGATATTGGTATCATATACAAAACCTTGTTTCTTGGTCGTGACATCCAAAGGTTGAGACATTTGTTTAAATCACGTATTTTCCATTGTGAGATTTATTTTGACTAAGCATGTCCGAAACACTTTGATCTAAAAATATAGTCGTCTTTTTCAAGTGCTATCTTCTAACGAAGGTTGACAATTTTAAGGAGTCGAGAAGATTAAACTCAACACTACTAAAAAAGAACCAGGTCCTTAAGTTAAACGAATTGGGCAGGTTTTTCAACCACGGTGTTCACGAGCGTCGTGTATATCTGATATCGATCTTGTAATAAATTCAAATATGTCTGACTCTTTATTGTGTCACGCACGTTGAATTATATGTCGTTATTGTGTTGTATGTTTTTTTTTTTTTTTTTTTGCCTTTGTAGGCAGACGAGCATACGGCCCATCTGATGGTAAGTGGTTACCGTCGCCCATGGACTTCAGCAATGCCAAGGGCAGAGCCAAGCCGCTGCCTGTCCCATGATTGTGTGTAATTTTTTTTTCACATTTTACAAATCCTAATACATGTCTTCTTTTTTGACGCCAGAACATCATAATAATATTATCTTCGATTAATCAGCATCAGCGACGCGACTTTTCTTTGCAATCGATATCGATTCGAATCGATATTTTCACTTATTTTCTTTTTCTACTAACCATCATTACTTCTATACTAATATATAAATCTACAGTGGTTTTTACGGATGTTCCGTTATAACTACTGAACCATGCATCCCATTGACTTGAAACTCGGTATCCATGTAGAAAATACATGAACTTAATGAATAGGCTAATATTTATATGAGTGTTGAACTCAGTACACCAGTTGCGGGGGCGTTAATAGTCAGAATCTTTGTGAGGGTGAGAAATAAGAATGTTAATTTTAAATGCCCAGCCCAGCGGACAGGCATAGCTGGTTTACATATAAGAAAAGACTTGTTTAAAAAAATGACGTAATGATGACTGAAGGAAAATATTTCTTAGACATAAATTTTTTAGGACGTGTCCCAAAAAAATACTTTTCATTTATTAGATTTTGGGAAGTTTATATACGACAAAGGAAAGATCTTCCACCGAGCGGATGATATTGCTCGGTAGACCGACGGTCCGAATGTTGTTGTTCGGAACTTGTATATATGCGCTTTATCTTGAAAATGTCGTAAGCGAGATTCAGGCATCTGTCAATTATCTTGCGTTGTATGATGGCTACCCGCCACATCACTCCCCTCCGAGACTGGAGGTCGTGTCATTTTTAGTTAGCGTTGTCCGTGCTGAGATTAGCTTGCAAGGGCCAGTGCTGCTCGAAGCCTGCGGTGAGTCGAGGCTGAGCTTGAATGCTGCGTGCGTGTCGCCAGTGCTGCTCGAAGTTTGCAGTGAGTCGAAACTGAGCTGAATGCTGCGTGATTGTCGCCAGTGCTGCTCGAAGTCTGCGGTGAGTCGAGACTGAGCTTGAATGTTGCGTGCGTGTCGTGCGTAGTCCATGTGATGCAGAGCTGCCACGCCGGAGATGTGTGACCCCAAGCGTTGATGATCCGGTCGTGGGCTGCGATGAACTGTAGCGGCGTGATGAGGCAGTGAAGTTGCGTGCCGTAGGATCAGGAAGCGCGGTGAGTCGGCTGCGATGGTCCTGTTGAGGCTGCGATGCTGGCTTGCTGTGGGACGACTGTCAATGACGTGCTTTTATCTGCGAGAATGCGGGGATTGTGGTAGCCGAAGTTCATGATGCGCTGATGATGAATTAGAAGGTTGCGTGTTAACATCACGTCGGGGTCACCAGTTTGGAGATATATACGACAAAGGAAAGATCTTCCACCGAGCGGATGATATTGCTCGGTAGACCGACGGTCCGAATGTTGTTGTTCGGAACTTGTATATATGCGCTTTATCTTGAAAATGTCGTAAGCGAGATTCAGGCATCTGTCAATTATCTTGCGTTGTATGATGGCTACCCGCCACATAGATTGCCGAAAAGGGTCACTATGACTTTCCACAATCTCGTTTTAACGAGTCATTTGGTACCTTAAGGATTAGAGAGTTACTTAGCATTTATTTGTAACAGACATCATATACATACTATCAGGCTCTAGAATGAACACTCCTCACGATATTACCTGACCGCTACATTTCATTCATAATTGTGACGCATGTTTATTTCGTGTGAAATGCGCGTCTTCAAACTTCAAAATTAATAAGAAAATTACCGCGCCAATACGATAGCCGTGTTATTAGAATCATATTTGATAAGAACTCTATGAACCCACTTCACGATTCGTTTTGAACTCACGAAGATCAAAACGAGCGTTATTACATTAATAAATCTTATCACAGTCAATGTATGTGGAATAAAATGTGTAAGTGATAAATGTGTTTAAGAATAAAACGATGAGAATCTTTCTTTTAAACGGATAATCTCTAAATCTAATGTCGATTTATTTTGTTATAACTTGTTAGCATATGTTTATTTGAATTATATTATGTGTATAATATAAAAATTATGTGTAAAATGTATATAATTTACATTACATTCCTCGATAACGTTACCAATTGAACTAAAATATAAGGTTTTTTATCTTTAAGTCTAATGTCAATTACTTAAGGTTAACTACAATAGTATGGCTTACTAACTAAGTATATTAGTCTTCGCTTTTTTATTTATTTCTTAGATGGGTGGACGAGCTCACAGCCCACCTGGTGTTAAGTGGCTACCGGAGCCCATAGACATTTACAACGGCTGTCCCACCCTTCAAACCGAAACGCATTACTACTTCACGGCAAGAATAGGCGGGATGGTGATACCTACCCGTGCGGACTCACAAGAGGTCCTACCACCAGTAGAAATGATGATCATCACAATTTAACCGTCATCACTATTGACACCTCAACATTTAGATTCGCGCACATTCAATCTTGTCTTGTTATTGGTATTTTGAAAAAACAAAAAAAAAAGGTCTATTTCCATAGAAAAATAGTGTAATCTAAAGCTGATCAATAGTTACCAAAACTAATCAAATTGTTTGACGAGCAGAGGAGAAAATGATACTTGAATAATTTTGCCGCTCTGATGCATAGTTTTCGGGATTCTGCATCGCAACGAATTCTGTGCAGTTTCTAATTGAATAAAACACGTGGGTTGTTGCGTATGTGTGCGGACATGCCACATTTGTGGTTTAACATTTTCTTTTTATACGTTTCATTATCCTATATTTTATGCATTTTATTGCGGCTTTTGTGTATAAAAAAGAGAACAATGTATTTTATTTTTAAAATACGAATATAATTTGCTGTTTGGTTTTTAGGAAAACACATTGGTCGTACTTTCAAGAAAGACAAAATAATGAATTGCAAAACGTATTTTTCTAAAACTCACTGGAGAACTAGATAGGTGTTATAACTACTTGTTTCATTCAGCTCACAAAAAAGGTCCAAATATCATCAGCAATGACGTAAATTTAAAAATTTTGCTTGTTTGACTTCTTCGTAAAGAAAATGGTATATTCGGCAGGATTTTAATCCTAGTCGATCAATACGAATACACTGGTGGTCTTACCTGGATTTAAAAATAAATAAATAATATGTTATACATATATACTGTTTTTTACTGGTGGTAGGACCACTTGTGAGTCCGCGCGGATAGGTACCACCGCCCTGCCTATTTCCGCCGTGAAGCAGTAATGCGTTTCGGTTCGAAGGGTGGGGTAGCCGTTGTAACTATACTGAGACCTTAGACCTTATATCTCGAGGTGGGTGGCGCATTTACGTTGTAGATGTCTATGGGCTCCAGTAACCACTTAACACCAGGTGGGCTGTGAGCTCGTCCATCCATCTAAGCAATAAAATATATATATATATATATATATAGTATTTGTGATACAGAGCGCCGCAGCTTTCAAAAGGTTAGCAATAAATGCACATTCCGTTTGTAGAACGTCGGCCATTTGTCGCATCCGCTAAGCCCTCTTGATGTGTATTGAAATACTGCCGGTCCTACTTATATCGTCATAAATTCCAATAGTTCATAAAACAAAATTATAATTGTTTATAAAAGATGTTTCGAAATTACGTAAATTAACGTAAAAATGTATGTAAGTAAAAGATGAATGCTATTACAAAATAATTTTAAATCTGATCAAACGTTTGAAAATTACGAAAATGTTTCTGATACAGAAAACCGTGTTTTAGCTATCGTTAAGTACACGTGTTGTGAAGCGATCGTGCACGTGCTCGTTCGCCTGTACCCGCATGTGCCCTTTCCTGTAATACAAATTGGTTATTAATATCAGAATAGCCGTGCCTTCATACGTTTTCATGGTTTTTGTTGAATAGCTAGTGTGTGTGATTTTATGGAAATAACTGTACGAGAAAAAAATTGGATAACTCTTTTGGAAGCATGCCATCTGTATGTGTGATAATGACGCTCTTTGGATATTTATTGATCTACAGACTTTTAACAGTAGAATCATTTTTTACTGCAGTGAATTATTAGATGGGGTAGGTACCACGACCCTGCCTATTTCTGCCGTGAATCAGTAATGCGTTTCGGTTTGAAGGGTGGGGCAGCCGTTGTAAATATACTTGAGACCTAAGAACTTATATCTCAAGGTGGGTGGCGCATTTACATTGTGGATGTCTATGGGCTCCAGTAACCACTTAACACCAGGTGGGCTGTGAGCTCGTCCAACCAGCTAAGCAATAAATAAATAAAAAATGGGGTCATGGCCCACCTGGCGTTAAGTGATTATCGCAGCTCCTAGGCATGACTACGGGACTGCCATCACTCGGCTTGAAATATGAGGTGGAAGACTCAATTGTATGCATATTTTATATATTAATCTGTTCAGTTTCTCTCAAACCGGTATGCACGCTTACTTTGCTGCAGAAGCTGCTCAATAAGCATTACGAGCCAAATAAATAGGGTGACGTAAACATGTAGTAAAGATTATCAAATTGTATACAAAGTTCAAAACTGCTTAAATGTTTCTAGCGAAAATCACAACGACATTCAATTAGATTAGATTATTACGAAAACATTGTATGTATTCTTGATATGAATTGAGTATGAAGAACATCCATTGTTGCGGATCTCGTATATATATTCAGTTGGATTAAAACCCAATCTATTTTTGTTATTCTGCCAGAAGAGATTATATTCTTTGCGTACGCTTTTGTATGGCACTCGAAATATAATTTTCGTATATAATAAAAGTCGTAAAAATTATTGTTACGTTCCCGGTATCGAGGATTTTTGTACGAAACTATGGACTGTGAATAAATTGAGCGGGTCGATTTTTTATTCATTCGTACGTAATTGCGTATCGGAAAATTATACGTAATCGGGTTCTCGTGCTTTCATTTTCGGTTGAATTTGTTAGTTATGTTAGTTTTATGAGCTACGTAATTCTGTTTTTTTTATTTTTTAGAGAAATATTCATGTGCCCGTTTTGTAAGAAATTTATACAATTGTCATAATGTTGGTGATCGAAGGAGATCGCACGTCAGCTAACGTTAAATGATTAGTGGAGAGCATAGAAATCATTATGTGAATGGTATATATTTATTTATACTTTATTTCAGTTATTTTTTTTAAAACCATAACATTTTGTTAGTAAGAATTACTTATAATCTATGTAAGTAACTTAAAAAATGTAACACATAAATATCATTACATACATTTTATATCATTACATTTTTATGTATTTTTTTTTCCTTCCAAGTGCCCGCTGCAAAGGCTATTAATCAGCAGTCCCTCTATCTTGCTCGATATGATTTTCAGAAGACTGTTGCCACTGTCTGTATAATGACTGTCCATTTCTAGAAACTGTCATTAATACGGGAGGATTTGGTACTGAGAGATCAAGATGATTGAATTCACACCAGTTCGATGAACAGTGACTTAGCTTGTCATTGTTTTGACTGTGGGTAAAATCATATTCAGATTAGATTTTGGCTCGACTTCATTGGCATTAAAAACATAATCTTCTGGTTAACAGAGATACAAACTATTTTCAGTACGTTAATAATAGACCATCAGCAGTCTGCCTCATGAGCATGTCTGTCTTATTGATATTAAGATTCGCATTTCATCGTAAAAAGTATTGTAATTTTTGGCATGATACAATCTGTCAGGATCTACTATTTTATACTAATTTTTATATTAAATCTAATTTCTCAATGAAGTTTTTTTACCATTATAGTCAATTGGAAGTGACATAGCATTTCATCTAAGTAATATTTGATAAGAATACATGAATACTTCTCAATTTATTGGTTGAGATAATTCGAAAGGCTGCAAATTCAGACCAAGGGAACGAAGCACGCGATGGATGGATCAGGTGTCGCAGTATGGAGAGATTATCCTAAAAACTTGATAGAGCGCTATCAAACTAGTAACAGAAGTATATGGAGAGAATAAACGAACTGAAGTCATCGTGGCCTAAAGGATAAGACCTCCGGTGCATTCGTGTTGAACGACGCACCGGTGTTCGAATCCGAGGCGGGTTCCAATTTTTCTAATGAAATACGTACTCAACAAATGTTCACGATTGACTTCCACGGTGAAGGACTAACGTCGTGTAATAAAAATCAAACCCGCAAAATTATAATGCGTAATTACTGGTGGTAGGACCTCTTGTGAGTCCGCGCGGGTAGGTACCACTACCCTGCCTATTTCTGCCGTGAAGCAGTAATGCGTTTCGGTTTGAAGGGTGGGGCAGCCGTTGTAACTATACTGAGACCTTAGAACTTATATCTCAAGGTGAGTGGCGCATTTACGTTGTAGATGTCTATGGGCTCCAGTAATCACTTAACACCAGGTGAGCTGTGAGCTCGTCCACCTATCAAGGCAATAAAAAAAAGGCATAAAATACTAATGACCTTCTCTGAGTGAAAAAATGAACAGCAGAAGGATTCCGAATAATGATAAATTCTAAATATCGAAACATGTTGCGTTACCTAACATTTATATTATACTAACATCGTTAAAGTTATTGGGAACCAACTTATATATGTATAATAATATGATCAAAAATACCGTTATTTTGGATTGCAATGATGTGGATGGACATTGCGAGATACAAGCATTCGATGACGATTATTGTGTGGGGAACTGCCATAGCATTCTGGAATATTCTGTTCCCGAACAAAACTTGCTGGGAAGCGAAATTTTACTTATAATTTTACATCGTATCTTTTATTTGCACCGCGAGACGTAACACGTAGAATACGCGATACAGTCATTAATGACAGTTGATGATCACAGCAAACTGGTATATACTCAGTAAATGGTATAAGCTGGTATCTGCTGGTAAATATAGGCGGTAAATAGAGGCGCATTTACGCTGTAGATGTCTATGGGCTTTAGTAACCACTTAATACCAGGTGGGCTGTGAGCTCGTCCATCTAGGCAATAAAAATGAAAAAAAGTATAATACATACTCAAAGAACTCATCCTCTGATGACAAAGTCGCCTTTTTGGACACCTATGGTAAAAGATAGGGTGTGGCTATTCTAGATACCACACAGCCCAAATATTTGTAACGTCTCATCTCATTTTTACCATCACACCGCCCGCCACCGGAGTAGAGTTCACCCGTACTACCTGGACCCACTGCGATCATCAATAGTGCGTTTTCAGAGATCTTTTTGCCATGTACCATCCAGCTTTGGAATGAGCTCCCCTCCACGGTGTTTCCTGAGCGCCATGACATATCCTTCTTCAAACGGGGTTTGTGGAGAGTACTTTACAGTACGCAGCAGCTTGACTCTGCCCCCGGCATTGCTGAAGTCCATGGGCGACGGTGAACACTTACTATCAGGCGAGCCGTATGCTCGTCTGCCTACAAGGTCAATAAAAAAACAATGTTACGATAGCAATTTAAAACTACACATGCCGTTTGTCTTCTAACATGAACAATTTAGGCATATAACTGATATTATATCATCTAGTCATTTCGAAGATACGTTAGTTACGATAGAATTAGATAACAAAAACAATCTAGCGTTAATATAAATTGAACTTGATACATTTACTCGTGTGACCGTTAAATTAGATTTTCCGTATAAACATTTTTTAAAGCTTCTTTTTTATTGCTTAGATGGGTGGACGAGCTCACAGCCCACCTGATGTTAAGTGGTTACTGGAGCCCATAGACATCCACAACGTAAATGCGCCACCCACCTGGAGATATAAGTTCTAAGGTCTCAAGTAAGTTACAACGGCTGCCCCACCCTTCAAACCGAAACGCATTACGGTTTCACGGCAGAAAAAGGTAGGGTGGTGGTACCCACCCGCGCGGACTCACAAGAGGTCCTACCACCAGTAATAGACTGGCTCTCTGATAGTCAATTAGTATTTTTCGTTCTAAATATAAATTTTGTACATTTTAATGTTGGCAAGTTTCATTTGTGTTCAATTCCCAAAAAAAGGTGTTTCTTGCTACGAAATATAATGGTTGTTTTTGGCGTTTTGGTTCGTTTACTTTGAAAGAGTATTCGCGTTTATTGTTCGATATCGCTTGTTTGCATTCGGTTTATTAAATTGGATTTTATTAATTGCTGATACGTTTGAAGCTTGATCGTTTTTAGTGATGATTTTTATGTTAAACAAATAAAACTACTTATGTGTCTTTTTAAATAACACATCCCTGTAATACTAGCAGGGGTGATGCACGAAGCGTTTAAAATAATACACATTTACGTAATAACAATGATGCAATTGAAACCTCATTAAAATTCTAAGAATAATTTAAAAACTCTACATATATTCTACATTAATCTTAAGCATTAAACTTATTAAATAACGATGCTTAAAATACGTATCAAATCAGTGTATGATCAAAAATTTTGATAATTTTTGTCTATAACATTTTATCCACAATAAAATTTAGGATAAGCTACTGAATCTTTTTTTTTTGTTTATTGCTTAGATGGGTGGACGAGTTCACAGCCCACCTGGTGTTAAGTGATTAATGGAACCCTAAGACATCTACAACGTAAATGCGCCACCCGCCTTGAGATATAAGCTCCAAGATCTCAGCATAGCTACAACGGCTGCCCTGCCTTTCAAACCGAAACGCATTACTGCTTCACAGCAGAAATAGGCGGGGTGGCGGTACCTACCCGTGCTGACTCACAAGAGGTCCTATCACCAGTAATTACGCAAATTATAATTTTGCGGGTTTGATTTTTATTATAGGATGTTGTTATTCCTTCACCGTGGAAGTCAATCGTGAACATTTTTCAAGTACGTATTTCATTAGAAAAATTTGTACCTGCCAGCGGGATTCGATCACCGTTGAATCGCTAGATACGAATGCACTGGACGTTTTATCCTTTAGGCCACGATCTAATCCGATAATAAGAACAAAATTAAAGTGCAAACTGTTACTACGAGAATGTCGGCGTTAAGATACAATATTACATGCGCAAGTTTTGATAAAGAAAATTAAGATTGTACAGAAATATTCCACGATGAATCCAATGCGTCGCCGGCGTCATTTTTGCGTCACGTCGCGTCACGCACGCAGAGACCGCGCCCGCGCCGATCGGCGTCATTGAAGACCTCGTGACTGTCGCTATTTACTAACTCGTTTCATTGCACTGATTGAAACGTTTATGCCAATTATTCACAAAGGTAAAATATTAGTCTTTGTAATTAATTAACCGGCTTATTCTTACATTACGTTCTCCTACCTATGCTGATAGCCTTGAGAGACTATTTCAGCTTCTCCTTGACGTGTAGGTGAAATGATCCTCGACAAATTTTTCCTGTAAGTTGTGAGACAATTAGGAAAAACATCTATTTCACTTAAAATTAATTCAACGAGTAAAGAGTAAAAATATTGTATTTTAATAAATCGAAATAATTTGCGGATAAGTTCGTTTCAAAGTCATTATGAATAGATTCTACATTAAAACGTCTAAATTAGAATTCTTATTTACAATATTAATACGATTTTTTCCGTAATTGAAATTACTATTAATGACATCTTCTAAACTGTTCAATAGAAGTTCAATATAAAATATGTGCTTATAGGCTAGAAATTGCACCGCCTCTCTTTCACCTCTTTTCGTAAATGTCTTGAAATGTGACTTAGGGTATTTTTGAGTATACTGGAATACTGTGGTCGGCAGCTAGCATCTGTTAGTGGCAGGGCTTGAGCTCGCAGGTGTGGGTATAGAAATATTACCTATTTCTGTCGCAAACCAGTCATACGTTCCGGCTTGAGACAACCGTTAGATGATACAATTGAGACTTCGTCTTCATGTCTTGAAGTGGGTAGCGGGATTCACGATATGATATGAGCTCAAAAAATGATTTTACAACAGGCGTGTCATGGCCTCGTTCACATAACGTATTAATTTATTTAATGTACTGTAATGTAATTCACTGGTGGTAGGACCTCTTGTGAGTCCGCACGGGTAGGTACCACCACCCCGCCTATTTCCGCCGTGAAGCAGTAATGCGTTTCGGTTCGAAGGGTGGGGTAGCCGTTGTAACTATACTGAGACCTTAGAACTTATATCTCGAGGTGGGTGGCGCATTTACGTTGTAGATGTCTATGGGCTCCAGTAACCAATTAACACCAGGTGGGCTNACTGGTGGTAGGACCTCTTGTGAGTCCGCACGGGTAGGTACCACCACCCCGCCTATTTCCGCCGTGAAGCAGTAATGCGTTTCGGTTCGAAGGGTGGGGTAGCCGTTGTAACTATACTGAGACCTTAGAACTTATATCTCGAGGTGGGTGGCGCATTTACGTTGTAGATGTCTATGGGCTCCAGTAACCAATTAACACCAGGTGGGCTGTGAGCTCGTCCATCCATCTAAGCAATAAAAAAAAATGTAACGTATCCTGTATAAAACTATATAACTCTTAGTATAGTTAACTATAATTCTTTAGTTGCTTAGAGAGGTAGACGAGCTCACCGCCCATCTAGTGGTAACAGGAGCACATAGATATCAACAACGTAAATATCGCCACTCACCTTGAGACATGAGTTCTAAATCTCAGTTTTATAGGGCAACGGTTCCCGCGGCCTTCAAGGCGAAACGCATTACTGCTTCACGACAGAAATAGGTAGAGTGGTATCTATCTATGCAGGTTCACAACACGTCCTACCACCAGTAAAAATCTAAATCTATGAAATCCTAAAATTTTTGAGTTGCAGTTTCCTGTAGTGGGACTGAAACTCGAATGAAAATAATTAATTATTAATTTTTGAAAAAATAAAGCTATAAAATTCCTTTAGGGTTTTAGTATAATGGCGTTTATAATCTACACGCATTAATATTCGACGCTCGCGTGTTTGCTGTAGTCTGTGATGAAATGATGAACGTCCAATATTTAAAATACCAGCTGTCCTTTGAAATGAATTCTCGAACATAGCGATGGTTTATTTAAATTTATTTTTCCGGACGCATGCGTCATCGGGCGTTTGTCTAGTCTTGGACCGTCATGTGACTCGAACGTCGAAATCCCGTAATTTTCCAACATCTAAAACTGATTAGTATATTTCTAGAATGTATTTGTATAGACCGACCATTTATTTTAAGAGATACGTGGAAAAAAACATGCCGTTTCATTTTAGAATCTTACGAATAAGTAGCTAAATTTTATATTAGTACAATTCTATTCGACGGTGCTAACGAGGTTGATATTTATAGATTATATCTTTTAGTTGTGGAAAAGTGTACATTAAAAGATTGTAAACAAAAAATTCAACCGTTTTCAAACACTGAATCTTAAACATTATTCAAGGAATAAATCACATTATAGTTCACTTTCCTTGGCGGCTTTAAAAATGACGTCCGAAAATTATTCATTAGATTTATAAGACAAAATGAAAGATAACGAGTTCTTGAAATAATCAAAGTCCATGTGACGTTGTCGTAGCTAATGTAATGATGTAATTTATTAAACCGCGGTAAAATATTTCAAAATTTCAAATATTGCACGAACTTGTTGGGTACTTTTCAAAACATCGTTTTTCACTGCAATAAATTGGCACAGTACCTACTCCTAGTGTAAAAATAATAATGTTCATTGTCACTGTGTTTTATTGTGACATCTGATTTATCTCTAGTTTAAATTTACGTTTGCGATTTTAGTGATAAACTATAAATTTTTCGTTTTTGGGTTCCGTAGTCCAATTTCAAGAAAAGCAACATTATGCTCACGAATTAATTTTTTTATTGCCTAGACAGATTAACGGGCTCTCGGCCCATCTGGTGCTGTATGATTACCGAAGCCGACCGTCTACTGACTTTGTCCGCCGTGAAACAGTGATGCGTTTCGGTTTGACTGAGACCTTAGAACTCATATTTTAAGATGGGTGACGGAATTAACGTCGTCGATGTCTATGGAATCCGGTAACTACTTAACACTTAGTGGGCCAGGAGATCATTCACCAGTCTGTCTATACGATTGTAAAATAACTAGTCTAACGATTGTAAAAATTAAATTGTAAAATATCAATTTGGAATCAAAGCTATGCATTTGTGTTTGTTTTAATTTGGTGTGCAAGTATAAGCATATTCTTTAGATTAGGTGGACCTTTTCTGAATCATTGCAGAGAGGTCCACAAAATTTTCTCGTAATGCCGCTATTGCAATCGTATGTAGTATGTATGTTGTTGTTTTCTTTTATTACTGTGTCCTTACTAACTTATTTTTAAGAAATAGCTGTTACTAACATTTATATGAATCATTATCTGAAATAAAGAATTTAATAATAATAATAATAATAAAGCATACTATATGATTTTTTCTCTTAGTTGTAAAAATAGCACAAAAATTCTTAAGCGATAATTAGCATGAGCAGTTTTGTTTGGTAGGCAATTCTGAAAATGATATAAAGTACATATTTATCATATTAAGATTATTTTAACGTATTTTTTCTGAGGTTTTCGTTTTTAAAGTCATAAGCAGAGTTTCAGTCGAATCTGTTCTACTGATATTTCTAAAATATTTCAATAATCTTTCCTGTTTTAAAACTATAAAGGCATTATTTATGGTTAACCGACTTGTCAATAAAATACCTTATGCTAATCAAAATAAACATATTAAAAACCTAAAATACCGACCAATTACTTTGCCATTTCCATTGCCAAATTCTATTAAGGAAAATTAATGGGTATTTTAATAAAAATAAATTTAAAGTATTTTCGGTGTGCGTCAAGATGCGTCTCATTATGTCTAGGGGCGTGTGATAAATGAGCATATTGGAAAACGCCTTGGCACGCCTTACGCGTCACGATGACGGGATATAAATGAGCTTTATATTGTCTGTTCCCACCTAAGCCCATCTCTCAGCTCGACCTTATAACCGATCGGGAACAGCTAGCTACAAAATGTCGACTTGTTTCATTCATTTTGCGACAGGACCAACTTAGATCGCTCAAATGTTTGGCCGTTGTCCAAAGCAGTAAATTAACGCCTTTTTCTATTGTTTTCAGGTAAATCGTCGAAAGACATCTCTGAGGAGCAAAGGAAAGCAGCGCGGTCTCTTTGCGGCTACGTGACTGAGTCGCTGTGGGGTTGATGTTTCTCGGACAAAATTTACCAACGCTAACAAAATGAAAATGAGACCTACGTGGTTTTTCTGAGAGACGCACCGATCCAATAAATGTTGATCATTGATGATAGCCAACGACTTTTATTTTTAATTATACTGTTATAGTTGTTATTTTTGAACAATTTTAAGGCGAATATAAATAGGCAGTGTCCACGCTTTGTTTTTTCAAATGATTTCGTTACGGCGAAAGTCGAAAGGTGGGAAACTCGAGAGTTAGCAAAAACAGTCATCTAGTTAGAGATGATTGCCAAACTTTAATATAATGTATACGTTGTTCGGCCATAGTCTGCTTAAGTGGTTTTGGCAAGCAGAGAGGTTTCTGCTTTGCTTAATCAGATGCACCTTAATGATATAGAACGAGCAAATCTCGTAATGAGTTTGGAGCCGCCTAACAAAGTGAGGTCTCTATTATTTGACAATATAATATAAAGTGAATGTTTTTGATGGAAGAATAGAATTAAATGATAGGATAGCAAAGGATTTCCTTTAATGAAAAAAACAAAAAATCTGCAATTGGTAGTCATTAATGTTAGATATTTTTTTTAAATATTTAATGATCTGGTAAATAAAGTCTTTAAGCCAAGTCAGAGACTTAATTAAGAGTAGTTTTTTTTTATCATTGCCGTTGTAGACAGATGAACATATGAGTCATCTAATTGTGAGCAGTCATCGTCGCTTGTGAATATCATCCAGAGGCAGAGCCAAGCTACTGCCCACTGCTGAAACTAGGTAACTAAAATTACCCGCTAATCCTCCACATGAGGATGTAAGTAGTAACTGTAGTAAACATAGTAACACGTAATTTACTTGCAAGCCCGTAGTGTTGCAATGTTCTGAGCGATAAATTCTTTGAACTGTCGCCTGCGAATGACGGTGCATTCGTACATTGATTCATTGATTGAAGAGCAACCTTTGTTTTAGTAGTTTAATGTGATACCAAATTTCATTCTCGTAGCCGTAAAAAGCTGCTATTAAAGAGCTAAGATTTTGTCCTGTCTATTGAGTACTTATAATACATACACATCAAGAATGAATTTTTTATTTTTTTATTTTTTATTGCTTAGATGTATGGACGAGCTCACAGCCCACCTGGTGTTAAGTGGTTACTGGAGCCCATAGACATCTACAATGTAAATGCGCCACATACCTTGAGATATAGTTCTAAGGTCTCAGTATAGTCATAACGGCTGCCCCACCCTTCAAACCGAAACGCATCACTGCTTCACGGCAGAAACAGGCGGGGCGGTTCACCAAAAATATCACCAAATGGTATGTAATATCTTTGGAGATATTAATTCTTATTGAGAATCGACCCCAAGCCCTTGGTGCAGTAGTCATGATCAGTAATAAAAGAGGCTCGGTAGGCATTCGAAGCACCGGTCACCGTTCTCGTCGAACACGTCGATAGGTTCGTCGTGGATCTTAACCCACTTAAGACACAGCCCACTGAGTTTCTCGCCGTATCTTCTCAGTGGGTCGCTATTCCGATCCGGTACTAGATACAGCGAAGTACTGCTCTTGCTAGGGTAGAAGTTAGCAAAGTCTCTTAGGCTGCACCCCGTGAGCTCGCATATACATTCGGCGAAGCTAGCATAGCCCGAGGCTACTTGCAATAGGTAGGTAAAAGAAACGAGCCGAAAATCTGATACCTTTAAACGAGCAATTCTTGTATATTAATATATATGTATATAATCTGAATCTCGGAAACGGCTCCAACGATTTTCATAAAATTTAGTATACAGGGGATTTCGGGGGCGATAAATCGATCTAGCTAAGATTTATTTTCAGAAAATGTTGTTTTATTCGTGTTTTCAATAATCAACTCTTCCCGACATCTATTGGCGAATAATAATACTATTTTTCTTAACTGAGGGCAACTAAAGACACAACAAGATGGTCATCATCTAGTATAACATTATACAGAGTCACATTTCTACTACTACTTCGCGATCAACAGGCTCAGGATTTGAAAATTGGAAAATTACCGTCGATCCGTTGCGATAAATCTGTTGAACTGTCGTCGGCAAGTGGCGACTGTGCGCGATTGTTGATTGATTCGTTGATTGAAGAGCCCTATTCGTTTTAGCAACGTACCGAACGACACAGTCTTAATTGCTGTCGGAGATTGCTGAATTGGACCATTATTGTTTTCAAATAGGCACGTAGTTTGTTCACGAGAGAATTGTGGTGTTTAAATTTAATTAAAGAAAATGTTCGATAGGTCCATCTTCAGTTTCATTTAAATTCTTATCATAACATCCAAACAGTACTAATATTGGAATTGCTACGTAAAACAGTGGTAAAATTCCAGAGAATTGAACTGGTCTAACACCTTAAAAACCCAATTTTATGAAGTTCATTCCATATAGAAAATCCCTAATCAAGCTCTTCCAAATGTGTCAAAAACACATTTTGTACTTCGATATTAAAACGCTTTTTATTATCAGGAGCATCTTGGAGTAGTCTGTTACAAAATAAAATTCAGTAAGTTTTGTTTTCAAAAGCTAAGTCAATTTGAAATTGAATTAGATTGGATTTTATTTTTTCTTGCGCTAGGTAGGCGAGGTTTTAGCAGAGATCATAGAAATCAGAACGTCAATAACGCCGCCCACTGAAACATGAAGTCAATATCTCAATTGTATTCGTATTGATCAACGGTTGTCATACCTTTCAGACCGGAGCGCAGGATTATGGTACGACTCGTCAGCAAAATAATATGTAAATTCACCATTATATAATTATACTTAAACCCAAGCTAAATGTATGGAAGATTATGTATGTTTGTTAAGCTACTAGCTGGCGACTGTCAGTGGCCACTAGCCAGTTTTTCCAAACACTATGTTATTATTTTCTCCTTTATTCGTTTCGACTTTTGGAATGTTTTGATTTCTTTGATGTTATTATGTCACAGAGATATACACAATATTAATAACTAGGCAACTATTAATATCAACAAACCCTTCTGAGTTACTTTCAAGTTTTATTATGGGGATGTCGTTGAGCCGATTATCACTAGAGATGTGCACTACTAAGCATTGTATCACTTGACCCTAGTCGACCTATCCTTCCCTGTCGTCGCCTTCGTACGCATTGATTTCTGGGTATTTTGTTTTTAATCTTCACTAGAGAAGCATATTTTGGTAGTTAATAGTATTATGCTACGGTGTCAATGGTAGCTTAATTGTTTTTTAACTGATCAAAATATCATGAGATATTCCATTTGCTAAATTTGTGCTACGGTTGTTTTAAATGCAAAGCGTGTAATAATGATCAGGAAAAGTGTATTTAATCTATTAGAACTAATTTGCAGTGGAACTCCTACCTATTATTAAACAAAACTAGCCACTAATTTATTGTTTTAATGCAAGAAAAGAGAATATGATCGATTTAATCCAAAGTAATTTATACCATGCATCACGTATTAATTCGGTCTATTATTGTTTAATGCGTTGGTTGATACACTTTTGAGCCTAGAGCCAACCTCATCTATTATTTGCTCGCCGATTGAATTATTGCTTGTTGCTTGTCATTCTAAAACTGTACTACAAAGCTGTTTTTCTTTTACTCTATTCGTGTCTGTTATAATTTAACAATTACTGTAAACAAATTGTTGTACTTCATCACGTTTAGTGGTATAGTCACGTTTTTTTTTCGATGTTTTTACAAAACTATTATCTAATCACTTTTTAAAATCGCGTATAATATATAAAATTACACAAACTTATAAATTGTTACGTATCATGTTTGAATACCTGTTAGATTTCTCAAAACTAATATGGATATAATTTACTACTCTAAGCGGAAAACATAATTCATTTATTAAGTCAAGCAAAAAAATCATGCCATTTTGTATGTTACTTAAGTACTACTTTTAAAATTAAGTACTGGTCGCCGAAATTCGACTATAATTATTATTTAAATTATAAGTTTGAACATTATTATGGTTCTATTGTCAAAGACTATATTATACCTCTATAATCACAAATTTCGCTAAGGCTACACTATAGACAAATAATATTAAAGAAATCAATATTAATCTAGTCTCAACTTGACCACAGACCTTAACAATAAACAAAATAGTATAAATGCGTGTGTGTGTGTGTGTCAAATACATGTTAGTGTGTGTAATGTTTTCTTTATTGGTTTAAGGTTTTTTTTAAGCATTATTTAAAAAAAATATTAGCATTGTGCACTCCTTCTCTATATTCTATATAAGTGTGGTAAATTTCATACTCCTCCGTCCGCGCGATTTTCGTAAAAAGGGATACAAAGTTTTTGCTTCACGTATTATTATATAGATTTCACAAATTTTTAGTAATCAGTTGATTACTGACATCATAATGTTGTTGGTGCTCGTACCTACACTATTAATTATTTTCTATATCGTAAGCGGTTCCGTTAAACCTTCTTTTTGAGAGGCAATCCCATCAAATACTTATCGTGGAGAAAAATGTATTTTTAAAAGCGAAATGAAACTCAAAATAACATAAGAGAACATTAGCATCGAACATTCGAGAACAGCTCCGTGTGTAAGTGCCTTCCGGAGGCAGCGGATTTCTCTCGCCGATGACACTTCAACAGTCTTTGACAGACGCGAGGCTCTGGTCGGGCGTTGACGTTCGGCACTTAGCTTTTCTACTTGAATTCAAGTCTTTCGCGATGTATACTGGAATGTAGCGCTACACACACACACGTTCACACATACGAACGCTACGTATCTACTTTTTATGTTTGTATAAGCATTTAACGCAATCACTACATAGTATAAAACAAAGTCGCTTTCTCTGTCCCTATATCCCTATGTATGCTTAAATCTTTAAAACTACGCAACGGATTTTGATGTGGTTTTTTTTAATAGATAGAGTAATTGAAGAGGAAGGTTTATGTGTATAATAACATCCATTAAATAGTAGAGAAATCAATAATAAATTATAGTTTTCGAAGCGAAGCGAGGGCGGGTCGCTAGTGCTTCGATAAAACATTATTTCATGAGAGACTCGTTTTAAAAATTCTGCTTCTTATAAATACATTCGATTGCTATTTAGAATAATAAAGTGTAATCATTTTATGTTAAAATAAATTATTTTTTTATAAGTATTAGTATGTATTCTACGCTACACACACATACACACACGTACGTCACGCACTTGTTAAGTTTGTATATGCATTTTACACAATGATTCGATAAAACATTATTTCATAAGAGACTCGTTTTAAAAATTCTTCCTCTTATAAATTAATTCGATTGCTATTTAAAATAAAACGTGTAATCTTTTTATGTTATTTGTTATTCTAGAAATCAGATAAAAAAGATAATTAAAGACCTAAGCCAATTAAAGTCAAAGTATAAATAGTACAGAAAGTATCGCACTCATAAATTCTGATCATGCGAAGCTATTCATTGTAATTCACTCCAATAACAAGTGAACATCCAATATTGTAACGGCAAGTACCTACTAAGCACTCAGTAACGAACAGTCTACGATACGAATTTAATGTTGATTTGACCCGATGTCATTTAATTGAGTCCATACAAACTAACGTACGGGTCGTTATACTGTTTACTTTCTAAGTACTACGGTGCATTCGTATCTAAATTGTTTTGTTTATACTTCATTGAATATGCATCTTATTTTATTATTCGGATGTCGGACTAGCACGAAAATTCAATACGAACATGAAGTAATCGAACTCTATATAATATTTTGTTAAAAGAGTTTAAAAAGTTAAGAAGAAAGTTAAGAGCTTTAAAAGAGAGACGTCAAATTTTTGATAGAAATTTTTAAATACAATTGTACGAGCAAATAGATGTCTACGATTGCTATTTACTTAAATAGTGCTATTCTTTTCTTTAGGATCAAAACAAGTCCTATCACCAGTATTCAAGGCTGGAACTAGAGTTTAGGAATATAGAGTTGGGTACGAAAATTAAATGACATGTTGCTGAATGGCTGATTAGCAAATCATGTTAAAGTAATTATAATTAGATCTATATATTGCTTAAGAACAAAGAAGAAAGTTTTAAAAATGCATTTCATAATGATGAAAATCTTAGAATCGAAAAACAGCATTGCATATTTTATTACTGTACAAAAGTTTCATCAATTTGATGTTACTAAAACTGTAACATGAACTGTAAAATTATGAGTTTAAAATGAATAAATTAAGAAAACAGCCGTTGAAAATTCAGCGTTAATTAGAAGGGTATAAAATTCATCAGAAACTAACCCTGTTCCCGCAGACGGGTCTTTTGTGGCATCCTCGTCATCCTTTCAGTCTTCGATGACCCTCGAGAGTCTTCGCGGCTATCCAATAAGTATGCGGGGAAAATTCAGCTCGTTTGTATCAGCTATTTATGGCATCCACCGATATAATTAAGTGCTTTTTCATCAAAGTTTGTCATTTACATTTTGGATGTTAATCAATTGATGTTTGAAACTAATGTTCTTTTTAAGTTATGACGACATTCAGTTCAGACTGCTTAATCGGTTTATGTACGTAGATTTTAGTAAGTTGTATTATCTTTGCAAAATTAATAGCCTTAAATTAGAAATAAAAATCATGGTTTTTTTTTTTAAATTCTGACAAGCTAAGAAAGTTTTTTTCTGGTAGTTTTGTGATTTTAATGCTAAATTATATATACTCAGTATTCGTGAACTCTTTACCTAAAGTCATGACATTATATTATTACAGAAACATATTACAGAAACATATAAATAAGCAAAACCACGGTATGAAATCTCCATTCGCGAAGTAATTGCATCGGTTCGCGTGGGTATGTGCAGGGTTATTACTCGTGCGGTTAACCCGATTGTCGCGAGATGGCGCGCTGCGAAATTTATTTCTAATGCAATTCGCCATACAATGACTTAGTACTGAAATATATTTTGTAAGGAAATTCAGATTTTTATGATGCTATTAATAGCTTTTCGGTTTGATCAATCCTTTATGTCCGAAATCGAACGCTTAATTTGAATTGAAAAGTGATATTTTAATTTTTCGTGATTCGGAACTCCCGACTTTTCTTAGTTTTTCTTTAGGTACATTGCACGATAAAATATATTTAAAGTAAAACAAAAAAAAACTTATACGTCAATTATTTTGTGATTGTAACATTTCGTAAAAAAAAGTCATTAATTATTTTAAAAAGGGTTAAAAGAAAACAGAAACACAGCATAAAGTTTATTTTATTATCAGATCCGCTCAGTCACTCAAAACAAGTGTAAAAGGGCTGCGTAATCTTGCTCTGTGTTAAAATTTGCAAGTTGCAAGTCAGCGGGAACTTTCCGATGCATTCATTAGTGGTCTCGAACTTTCTTAATTTAGAGCTAAAATAACGCTGTCGTCTTCATAACGTCGGTTATTATTTGCAATGAGATGGGTTGATTGTTTGTATCTGTGTATATTTTCGGGGAACTTAAAATTCTCATTCCTATCGTTTTATTTACTGTACAAAATCAAAGATATTTTCTGGTTTTCATTTCTAATTATGTTCGTTTTATCCAGAATTTGCTGCAAATACATAATTGTTCAAGCTTAGTTTTTTAGAATGATGGAGCTTACTATTTAGTTATATACTACAGATTAAGCATTATTCCCATAGAAGGGGTGACATAGCCAACGCTAAGGACACAGTCAAGCCTCCAGATTACTATGGTGATATAAAAGTTAACACGAAGAATGAGAGATACAGCATTCGAGAAACAGGGTGATGGGGAGTTCATTCCAAAGCCGGATGGCCAAAATAACCCCTGGGATCGCATTATGAACGAACTCAGCGATTCTGAATAATAAAATTGAATTCTTCTACGGTACCCAATTGCACTGTGGGTAAGATGAGATGACGGATCAAATCAACTCCTTTTGGACGATGCGAGACAAAGAACTAAAGCCATTGTCAAGATACAGAAGTGAGAATTGAAATAAAATACTTAAATTTAATATAGCACATAAATAAGGCAATTCAAATAATGAAGCTAAACTTTTAATTTGCAAATGTTAATTTCGGTTTCATATTAATTCACGGCAGTACCGACCGAGAGTCGCTTGATATTTTCGTAAAACGACAAATTTAATAAAGTGGCCGTCAACGTTGAATAATTCAGGCGACGCCGGGACGTTATACATTATTTATTATGATGAGATGTTGTAGGTCTTTGCGGTTTTGCATCTGGCGTACGTCTGTGAGTGAGTATCGCTACGCAAATCTGTGAATCATATCCTGTCCCGCTCGGACGTAAAACGTAAGACATAAGTGTGAATTGGATGGCATGTTCAGATCTTGCAACAAGATCGGTGCATGGGAACGGAAAGTTCGATGTGGGAGGCGGATGTAACACATTGTTATCTATCTAGCAACAAATAAGTGCTTGTCACACTAATGCTTAATGTGTAAGTATCGATTTCAAGTAAACGTGAGAATATAAAATGTATCAGCGCGCAGAAGCTCTGTGTTTTTTTTAATCGTATAACGAATATGCAAGTTGCCGTTAATCTGTTTCTGTGCATACTTTGTGAGAACACATTAAATTATTGAATAATGTAAATGCCAGAATATTTTGTTAAGTAATAATATGTAAGTTCAAATTTATTCCAGTAAGGTTAATTTCATGAGTTTCAATTCAAAGGTAGTCGATTTTCGAATGGAATTGAGAACGTGTGATCACACGTTTTAAAGTGGATGTCTCAGGTATCAACTGCATACCAGAATCTACCTGGTTATAGTAGAAAGACACAGGACAAGAGACAGTAGAATTAGAAACACATGAATTGCAATGTACCTTAAGGATCACTACAATATTTCCCATTTTCACTATAAAGGGACTATGAAAATTCCAAAGCATCTAATTTTTTTAATTTTTTTATTTCATTTCTTTCATGATGCATTACTTTTGGTTACAGCAGAAAATAGCAACCAATAGATTCTTTTTTTTTTTCAATTCCAAAATCAAAATGGAAATACATAAACAAGTAACCCTATTTTTCTAACGACAATGATGAAATCATCAAAATCTCACACACGAATAATAAGCTACACATGAAGTTCACTTCAAACTATTTTACGATGCAGAAACAAGATAATTTAATTATTACACAAACATAACGTCAGCAAACCTTCAGCACCGATAGCTGTTGTATAATTCTACTGACAGTTTAGAATTGGCACAAACGGTCGATTACATGGTCGTAACCATTCGTAACAAGGTACATTGAGCTTGATTCAAATCACATGTGCTCGTGCAACTAGTGACGGCTCGTCGCCATTACACGAGCTGTGATGTTATTTATTTACGATCTCTAATAAATTTAATAGAAATCTTGAATTTATGGAAACTGCAGTTCTAATGTTAAAACTACACTATACTCCTTCTGGGATGGATAATCCTCAATACTGAGAGTCGTGGCTTCGCTTAATAACTTTCTCCTGGACTATCCTGCGTCAGCTTTGCCTATCCTCGGCTGCGTGGATCGCATCGTGAACTGGAACGTTGAGAGTAGAGCGTATCTAATCCAACCAGCGCATTGGACTTCTGTCTCTGGGCTTTTTTCGGTATACCTTGGTTGTTATCGGCAGTTTCTACATTATGACCTCTCTTTCTGGTAATCGGTCTAAAGAACTCGAATCTCCTATAACAGGCCTATAGTGTTGAGCCGAATCGGAATCTTGTGCTCGGTAAGAATGGGAAACATCTATATACATATATACATAGGTACATACTATCTATTTCCTTCATCGTAATCGTGTAGTAAGCAGAAGTTGAGGCAAACAAAACGGAATGCGTGTGAATTGCCTTCTTGGCAAATGTAAAAATTATAAAATTGTAATTAGTTTATATTTTTTCTATATTATTAATTTAAATCGAAAGTGGCACATGTGACAGAGAAGTTGAGAAGTGCGCGTTTGGGATAGTATGGACTTGTGATGAGACGAAATGACAATGAGGTTGATAAGAAAGTTTTAACTATGAATGTTCCACATTTAGGCTTTAGAAGAAGCGGTAGACCTAAGAAGAAATTGATATATTGCGTGAAAGACGATATGCGTAAGAGGGGAGTTAGTGAAGAAATAAATGGTATATGATAGAGAAGTATGGAAGGAGAAAACATGTTGCGACGACCCCGGGTGACTGGGAGAAGAAAATGAGAATGATGATCAATTTAAACGAAGTCTCGCACTCGACACAAACAAATAAAATAACTGTATTAAATCGTAAAACATTAGTCTATCAACTGGATTCTTTACAAAAAGGTCACTGAAAATTTGTACTGGGTACATTAATACGTGAAGTTGGTGGAAGATACTTTGGATCACAGCGGAGAGTTCGTGAAGCCAAGCTAACCCCTGAGACTCTGGCATTAATGAGGAAACGACGAGAAGCCACTCCATCCGCAAGAGCTACAGCAGAGTACGCAACCTTAAATAAGGACGTCCGGAGGATGGTGAGGCGTGACTACCGTAGCTTTAATGCTAGACGCATTGAAGCTGCGATAGAGCGCAATAAAGGCCTTAAAGCCCTTGTACGGACGTCTAAAAGTGCTCCTCTGCTTAAGCTTAAGCGAGAAGATGGTTCTATAGTTACTTCCAAGCCAGAAATCTTAGGCGAGGTCGAAAAATATTATGGCAAACTCTACGCAATGCACACTTCTCTACCTACACCCGCCAACCGAGCTAGTGACAGCCGAGCACCACTTACTCGGCATTACTCGGATGATGTCCCGGACATCAGCATCGGGGAGATTCGGATGGCCCTGGAACAGCTCAAAAATGGTAGAGCGCCTGGTGAAGATGGAATTACTACGGAGCTGCTGAAATCCGGAGGGGTTCCTATCCTGAAGGAATTACGGAGCCTGTACAATTCCGTCATACACAATGGGACTACACCATTGGCGTGGACAAGGAGTCGGGTCATGTTGTTCTTCAAGAAAGGTGATAAAACTTTGTTGAAGAACTATAGACCGATATCTCTTTTGAGCCACGTCTACAAGGTCTTTTCTAGGGTCATTACTAATCGTCTCGCCCGAAGGCTTGATGAATGCCAGCCACCGGAGCAGGCTGGGTTTCGAAAGGGTTACAATACCGTAGACCATATTCACACCCTCAGACAGATTATAGAAAAGTCTACAGAATATAATCTGCCACTTTGCGTGGCTTTCGTGGACTACGAGAAAGCCTTTGACTCTATCGAGACCTGGTCAGTTCTGGAATCCTTACAGCGATGCCAGATAGACTATCGCTATATCGAGGTGTTGAAAAGTCTATACGAAGCCGCGACGATGACCGTACAAATCCAGGATTGCCAGTCTAGACCTATCAAGCTGCAGCGGGGTGTCCGACAGGGAGATGTTATATCTCCGAAACTGTTCACCGCTGCACTTGAAGATGTCTTCAAGACGCTGGACTGGAAAACATGTGGAATCAACGTCAACGGAGAGTACATGTCACACCTTCGATTTGCCGATGACATAGTCTTAATGTCGGAATCGCTGGAGGACCTCAGTCGTATGCTCAACGATCTCAATGCTGCTTCCCGATGCGTGGGACTGCGGATGAACCTTGACAAGACGAAAGTCATGTTCAATGATAAAATCGTCCCGGGCCAAGTTACCATCTCGAATGCAGTCATTGAAGAGGTAAAAGACTTTGTCTACCTCGGTCAGGCTATCCAGCTTGGCCGGGGTAACTTCAATACAGAGATTGAGAGACGCATACGACTGGGTTGGTCGGCATTTGGGAAATTCCGTGCAATCCTCACCTCGCAAATTCCTCAATGCCTGAAGACAAAAGTCTTTAACCAGTGCATTCTCCCCGCTATGACCTACGGCGCGGAAACCTGGACACTGACGGCAGGGCTGGCCCATAAGTTAAGAGTCGCACAGCGGGCGATGGAGAGAGCTATGCTAGGTATTTCTCTAAGGGACAAAATCCGGAACGAAGAAATTCGACGGAGAACCAAAGTCGACGACATAGCTCTCAAAGTTAGCAGGCTGAAGTGGCAATGGGCCGGTCACATCTGTCGAGCCAGCGACGCCAGGTGGGGGAGGAAAGTCCTCGAATGGAGGCCACGGATGGGTATAAGGAGCGTGGGGCGTCCTCCAACCAGGTGGACTGACGACTTAGTGCGCACGGCGGGAAGTCGTTGGATGCGGAAGGCGGAGGACCGCATTATGTGGAAGGCATTGGGGAAGGCCTATGTCCAGCAGTGGGCAGATAAAGGCTGATGATGATGATGATGACATTAATGCCACAGCTTTTTAAATATTATGACATGACTTTTGTATCAAGACCTATTTTTAGAAATTATATTCATCATCATCATCATCAGTCTTTATCTGCCCACTGCTGAACTTAGGCCTTCCCTAAATTATATTCCGTCTCCAAGCCTAAAGTTTTATAACGTTTTTTCTAAAGTTTTTTCTCACTCTTAACACCGGAACGAATGATTGCTTCCTTATAGAAATTAGCAGAAAGATGGTGTCAATGAGTGTGGCTTTAAAACACTTCCTGCCATCATTGCTCGAGATGGGAGTATTTGTGAATTAGAAGAGCCGGAAGTTCGGAAGGAAATTTTGTTTGTATAAAATACATACTGCTAGAGATGGAAGATGAATAGTGACTGCAGTTGTATTAATAGAATTTTTTTTTTTTGCTTATATGTGTGGACGAGCTCACAGCCCACCTGGTGTTAAGTGGTTACTGGAGCCCATAGACATCCACAACGTAAATGCGCCACCCACCTTGAGATACAAGTTCTAAGGTCTCAAGTATAGTAACGACGGCTGCCCCACCCTTCAAACCGAAACGCATTACTGCTTCACGGCAGAAATAGGCAGGGTGGTGGTACCCACCCGTGTGGACTCACAAGAGGTCCTACCACCAGTAATTATGCAAATTATAATTTTGCGGGTTACATTTTTATTACACGATGCTATTCCTTCACCGTGGAAGTCAATCGTGAACATTTGTTGAGTACGTACGATATAAGCAAATCTTTCGAAAATCAAATAGTTAACTCGTGACGACAAAATGAAACAAAGTATCTGCGGTACTCGTAATTTACATCGATTCGAACTATTTAAAATGTGTTAGTAGAAGATAAATCAAACTGTTTCACTATCTCTATGGCTTGTGTAACTGTCATGTCTTCTTGTTAAAGATAATCTTGATTGATTCGGTCTCGTCCGTGATTTCGTTATGTAGGTTTCGGTGATGAAATATATTTTCCGATATTAAAGATACCTAAGGTATGATAAATTCAAGAATAGATTTATTTGTAGCTCACAACGTAAAGACGGAGTTTACGACGCTTTTGGAATAAAGTAAACGGAAATATTCTTAGTCTAAAAGAATGATTATATCGAACTATTACACCTACTTAATAAAGAAATAGAAATCATATAAAACAGTTATAAGATACCGTCGTGTTTGTAACGTTTGTTTTCTTAGTAACGAAATTATAAACGGTGAGAACTCCACAGCTGCATGAATACTTAAATAAATAAATAAGGGCGCACGATTCTATAAATAACTTCATTCTGACGGGGTCTTTACTGAATCGATTTTTTAGTTAAGAATATTAATGATCGATATTAGTAACTCCAGTGCGGCATGATAAAGTGCTCGAATTACACATAATATATATAGTCAACATTAACAACGTGAAGTCGTTTGGAGTTTTATAAAAGCATCACTGTGTACGGTGTAATAGAGCAGTTACCGAAATCACCGATTGATTTAACTTGACAACTCAATACCTAGTTTATTTCCTAAGTGCAATAAATATATTTTTTAAACATTGTGGTAGGACCTCTTATGAGTCCGCACGGGTAGGTACCGCCACCCTGCCTATTTCTGCCGTGAGGCAGTAATGCGTTTCGACTTGAAGGGTGGGGCAGCCACTGTACTGTGAAAATGGATATCTTAGAATTCATGTCTCAAGATGGTTGGCGGCATTTACGTTGTAGATGTCTATGAGCTCCGGTAACCACTTAACATCAGGTGGGCCGTGAGCTCGTCCACCCATCTAAGCAATAAAATAAAAATGTATTCCGATTACAAGTAGACGACAACTGCTGTCCCAGTAGATCGTTTAACGTTTATCGCTTAATATCAAATGACCAATGTCTGAATGGACCACAACACTGACTGGCTAGTTTTATAAAATTAGCATAAAGTCGTTTTGGCCTAAAGGGTAATAAGAAACTCGGTGTTCTCTAATTTAGCGATGTGACTATATCGGTGCTCAATCCCGTAGGCAGATACCGATTTTTGCAATAAAATACATATTATTCAACAAATTAACACACGTTCTCGAAGGATTTTCAAGTTGAAGGACATCGGGTATAACATCGGGTAATAAAAATCAAACCCGCAAAAAAATTAAATTTCGGTGATTATTATGTAATTCAGATGAGACCTCGAGTCTCAAAGTTGGTGGCAGCATTCACTTTGTACTGTCTATGGGTTCCGGTAATCACTTAAAAGTAGGACTATGGGTTTGCTCACGAAATAAATAAATGTACGCACCAAAACAAAAAAAATATATATATTTTGTTACAATCGAAAACAAAAATAATCCGTGGACGCCAACCTGCGTCACACGAAATTACGGACCCGGTGTGACAGCTTATTTTAATTCGTGTTGCATTGCACGCGTTGCACCTAATAACAGTAAAAGTAATTTTAGATTTAACGTTGTCGTGTGAAAAATCGTCGCTGTAACATTTCTTCGCAATTCTGACCAGATTCATTACTCCGGTCTTGTTAGTTGGGCGTTTCTTATGGATAGAAAAAATAATAGAAGTGGAAGACAAAAAAAAATTACCTTGTCACTTTTTTTCGGTGGTCGTGACATTAACTTTCTCAGACAGATTTAGAATATGAAGAAGAAAATAACACAACAAAACGAAAGTGGAATTCAACCTGGCAAATAATATTTTAATATGTTAAATATAAAATGATAAAACACATCCACGTATAATCGTGCCAATAAAGTTATTAAAACGGCAGCTTTCATATAAAACTGATTTATAAATTTGTAGTAATGTCATTTTTATTAGAGTGAATATATTTCGAATTAAAATGTCTTTTGCATTCGCATTTAAAAAAACATATATTATCCTTAAAGTTTGCACAAAATACTTTATTTAAGATTATCTTAATCACGAGTGACAATACCTAGGACTATCGCCCGCGATGGCTGACTTCGGGTTGTTTTCGTCGGCATCGTAGTTGATCAGGCGTCCTTTGAGGTACTGCGATCAAATTGTAGGGTTGACCTCGGTCGATCCTATTTCCTATAGGCGGCTACCGGTTAGGAGCGATGTGTGCAGAGAAGTTGCTTAGTGAGTCTTTTAATTAAGCCTCTCGTTGAAGATTACGGGGCGACTTAAGGGAGCATGGCAACCTAGCACCATTCTGGCGAGCTACACAGCAGCGGGTCTACTGCAAAACTGCATATCGCGTCTTCCACTCGGCTGGCTAGTTCTGGTCCCGTGGGGTATTTCGGAACCGTCTGTTGTGTCGTATGAGGTCGAGCGTTTTGGTGTAGGAGCAGCGAGAATGATCGATTAACCAAGACCGGCCGGAGATTCGCGAGCTTTTCCATCATTGTGTCCAGTTTCTGACAACACACATCTGCATTAACGCTGGTCCTATTTGGTAAGAAGCTGTGATAAATTACGCCGGCACTCGATGACCCAACAGTGACCTGCACTTTTTTAGGGGAAAGTTTTCGTTTGGGCATTGCGTAGGTGCTGAACCAGGCTGCCAAGCCCTTGATACCGAAACGCGTTACTGCTTCACGGCAGTAATAAGCAAGGTGGTAGTACCTACCATTGTAGGCTCAGAACACTTCCCACTACCAGTAATTATACCAATTATAGCTTTGCTGGTTTTACTTTTATTACANAACAGTGACCTGCACTTTTTTAGGGGAAAGTTTTCGTTTGGGCATTGCGTAGGTGCTGAACCAGGCTGCCAAGCCCTTGATACCGAAACGCGTTACTGCTTCACGGCAGTAATAAGCAAGGTGGTAGTACCTACCATTGTAGGCTCAGAACACTTCCCACTACCAGTAATTATACCAATTATAGCTTTGCTGGTTTTACTTTTATTACACGATGTCATTCCCTTATCGAGCAAGTTAATCGTAAACATTTGTTAAGTAAGTGTGTATTTCTTTAGAAAACAATGGTACCTGCTTGCGGGACTCGAACACCGTTGCATTTATACTAATATATAAATTTACAGTGGTTTTTACGGATGTTCCGTTATAACTACTGAACCATGCATCCGATTGACTTGAAATTTGGTATCCATGTAGAAAATACATGTACTTAATGGATAGGCTAATATTTATATGAGCGTTGGACTCCCTACACCAGTTGTGGGGGCGTTAATGATGAGAATCTTTGCGGGCGTGAGAAATAATAAAGTTAATTTTAAATGGCCAGCGAAGCGGACGGGTACAGCTAGAGTCTCTTAATACGAATGCACCGCGCGTCTTATGCTCTACGCCTCGACGACTTATATTAAGGTTTCGACTCACATAATGTTACCGTTTTTGGTGAACACAATTTTTTTTATTGCCCATGTAGGCAGATGAGCATATGTGACGAGCTGATGGTGAGTGGTTATCGTCACTCATAGACGTCAGCAATGCCAGGGGCGGAGCTAGGCCGCTGCTAGGCTAAGCCGCTGCCTAAATAAAATGTTGATTAACTAAAATCGATTCACGTGGTGTTTACTGTGTGTACCGTTTGGTGATTTGGTTTCTGTTCCTACAATTTGTCTGAAAGTCAGTTCAGATACGATCAGGCCTACGTGGACTTAGATAGTTCAAATAGCTTTTGGTTTAACACTTAATCCACTAAAATCGACCAGTGTGTACTCACTCGTACGATTGACGTACATTCGTCAAATAAACCGGCAACTGCGTTAATGAATTCACTGCGGCTTGTATGAAAAGTTAATAGCATATTTATTCGTTGAATTGCTTTGATTATACACTTAAATATTGAAATAATATTATTGAACGTGTAGTGCATTTTGATAATAAACACGATATTCCTATATAAAAAATAGATGTATACAAACGCGTTTTTTTGTGTGACCTTTTTATAAGTCTCATTATTAAAGCAACAAACATTTACTGGTGTTAGGGCGTCCTGTGAATCTGCACGGGTAAGTACTACCACCCTGCCTATTTGTCGTGAAGCAGTAATGCGTTTCGGTTTGAAGGGTGCGGCCGTTATATAGTAAAAATGGAGACTTAATACTCATGTCTCAAAGTGGGTGGCGGAATTTACGTTGTTATTGTTTATGGACTCCGGTAACCACTTAATACCAGGTGGGTTGTGAGCTCGTCATACCATCTTAGTCTTACTGTATTATATATGACTTCAGTTATTTGATGGAAAATAACATACTCAAAAACGCAGTTATTACAGATCAACGAAAACATGAAATCGACTAAAAGTCACTAGAACTAAATAGAAAATAGGTAATTAAAATTGTTACTTTTACAAGAAAATAGCGCGTAAAACGCAATTTCTTGAATTTTATATTTCAAATGTGAGAGTTTGTGTGTTTTGAGGCTTGCTATTTAAGGGCGCAAAAAAGGCTAAGTGAATTTAGATTACATTTTGCGTTAAGATAGCCTGGATTAACTCATAAAATACTTTTTACTACGGTAGATGATATGTCCGGAAAACGTCGGGAATATCAGCTAAAATAAACACGACAGTGAGTTCTCTGTTTCATAAACACGTACTAACATATCTATAAACTGACTGGCAGCTTAAAGACCTGAATGTGACAAAAGCAACACTTTATCCTGGGAAAATGCAACGTGCTCCGTTATTACTGTATTATAAAATTATCGTCGTTAAAACTGCGGGGTGCGTCTAGTTTATTCCATAAATAGTAGTTCAAACACCTCATGAAATAACAACGAATGAAGTAATTAACGTAGAGTAGTGTTTTCACACTTCGATAAAGCGGCACGACACGAGAACCCTCTCATCGTGGCCGCCGGTAACTACATTCCCGATCCTGCGGACAGAATGGAAAGCAGTCGACGTCGCCCCAAACACGTCATTTCGGATCCTCCCGATCCACTAACGGTGCTTTTAGGTACCTCAAGCACCGGTCATCGTTCTCGCCGAACCCGTCGCTTGCGACGAAAGGCTCGACGAGTAAATTAACCCTCAGACACAGCCCACTGAGTTTCTTGCCGGATCTTCTCAGTGGGTCGCGTTTCCGATCCGGTGGTAGATTCTGCGAAGCACGGCTCTTGCTAGGGTTCGTGTTAGCAACGTCGTCAGGTTTGAGCCCCGTGAGCTCATCCACTAGTTAAGGTTCCGCTGATATAGCCTCTCAAGGCTATCAGCTTAGGTAGGAAAAAAAGTGTTTTCAGCTGATTTTTTTCAGGAGGATTGGATGTTGAACACGAATGCATGTATTACCCGAATATTGAATTTGGTTGATTGGTAGAGAATGCCTTAGGCATTAAGTTCGACAGTGTAAATTTTACATGAAGTAAATAATAAATAAATAAAATAATAAAATATTGCAAATCGACTTTTGGATAGAAACAATCTGTTAATTTCGTAATCGTAGCTACTACTTAAGTGACGTCAATTGTTTTTCAAGTGCCGTAGTGTGCGGTCCTAATAGATACCGGACAGTTAATGCTTGACGTGCGACAGAGATAACGCTCTAAGAAGCCGAAATTCGCCAATTGTCTCATTCCAAAAGTCAATGTGCAATATTTATCGCCGGGTGCTGTAATTATTTTTGTTTTGATTATCAAATATTTGATGGTATCATTTATGTAGTATAGGATATGATTATAAAGTCTAGAGATAATCCTATGTTAGAGTTTGCCAATTATACGCCACAATTTATCATAATAATCTATATTAATATTATAAAGGGGAAAGATTTGTTTGTTTGTTTAAATTGAATAGGCTCCGAAACTACTGAAGCGATTTGAAAAATTCTTTCACTGTTTGGAAGCTACACTTTTCCCGAGTGACATAGGCTATAATATTTTTTGAAAAAAATGAGGGATTCTTACTAAAACTTCAATAATGTAAGGTGTAAAAAAAATTATCTACAATATTCTTTACGTCACGCGCCCTGCGAAAACTATTAATGATAGAATAAAATAATGTACTACGACTTTGTAGAACACATTATTATTTACAAAAAGTGTCACGACAGCATATGTCTAACTATTATAGTTATGTCGTAATAAGTGTTCTTTTATTTTTAAAAATAAAACAACGTCAAATATCGATAACATTTTTGTTAAAAAGACCCGAACGAAGCCGGAGCGGGCCGCTTGTTATGTATAAAATTACAGTGGACTGAGCGTGGTACAGCTTTGCGTAGACGCCTAGACGCATCTGCGTGCTTCACGTGCGTACGTGAAGACGTGCGAAATGACCGGCTGACGGCATACTTTTTAACTTACGGTTATAAATAAATAATCGCAGTAGCTGAATCTGTTCGCGTCACTGGAACCCATCGAATTGTCTCAGATAAATAATGACAAGCTTTCGCTTAAAACTAATCGTTCTAATAGTAATTTCTCAATTCACCGGCGACCGTGACGAATTCTCTGAGACACGGCTTGTGACTACATTATTTATATCTTTCAATTTGTTACGATTGCATTAAAGTTTACAAGCTGAGTGGTTTATAGTGATCGCTGGCGGTGCTGGGCAGTGACTTGTGACGAGAGACACAGATTAAAACCGATAATTAAAGTTTTAATGTTCGTTGTATTTTCATTCATAAGTTATCCAGATTTGAATTGCACTGGAAATAATAATGGACCTTCTGATTATTGATTCAAAAGCAATTCTGGCGGAGCCTTTAACGCTAATGGCATCCAAACGGTAAACACACCGATCGTGGAATTAAAACTCATAATAGCAGCTCGGTCACAATGCGGTCAGTGTTGAAACGTTACTTAATTAACAATAGAGCAATTAAGTTCGGCGGGGTACGCAGATCGGGCCAAAACGAATGCCATTTTGCGGCAATGCTCCACGTTTCGCTTCAACGGCGCCATCCGCTGATTTCGCTGACTCCGTTTTTGCTGATTTAAAAGTTTTCGAAAATCCCAATTGACTAGCTCGTAGTGCGGTGTAAACATATAAATACGTTCGTAGGAGGTACGCAATTTAAAAATAAGAAGATTTCGATATATTCAATTGTTTAATGTAAAATNAACGAATGCCATTTTGCGGCAATGCTCCACGTTTCGCTTCAACGGCGCCATCCGCTGATTTCGCTGACTCCGTTTTTGCTGATTTAAAAGTTTTCGAAAATCCCAATTGACTAGCTCGTAGTGCGGTGTAAACATATAAATACGTTCGTAGGAGGTACGCAATTTAAAAATAAGAAGATTTCGATATATTCAATTGTTTGATCTGTATATATAAAAATGAATTGCTGTTCGTTAGTCTCGCTAAAACTCGAGAATAGCTGAACCGATTTGGCTGATTTTGGTCTAAAATTATTTGTGGAAGTCCAGAGAAGGTTTAAAAGGTAGATAAATATGAAAATGCTTGAAATTAAATAAAAATAACTATTTTGTTTTTCCTTTGATGTGTCCCCCGTCGGACGGATTCCTTTTGTTTGTTTTAAGTTTATTTTATACAAAAGTTTAGGTCTTTTATTTATCGATTGAGGCACTACGAAGTCTGCCGGGTAAGCTAGTGTATAATATTTATTAAGATGTATTGTTGTAACTTTCGATTTTTAATCCAAAAAAATAGGAATAACTATGAAATAATGGTAAAGTAGTTCCATTTAAATAATGTGGAAAAAAAAAGATTCCTTTTTCAATTTTAGTCTGACCTTTTTTATATGAACGTAAAATTCTTCAATTAAAATATCTAATTAAGAGCTCGGGTGTCATTTAACACCCAAAGTCCTTTTGAGAGCCCTCAGCAAGGATTCGGGCACCCGAGGTCTCTGATCAGATAATCCTGGGTGCTATCGCGTCACTTGTTTTAAAGTTTAATTAAATGTAATAATGTTTCAGCGATGATAAATGTCCTTATCGATATCGGGGAAATGTTTCAATTGAATTAAAGTTCTGAAGTAATGGCCCTGTTTATGGATCTCCTCTGGATGTAATTATGGTTTGAATATTTAAAGTTTTCGCCTTAAGTTAAGATTCACGAATAAATATCAAATTCACATAAACACTAAGCTGCTTATATGTACATATAGAAATTTTTTTTTACTATGTATTACACTTTAATCTGATCTTAAATAATTCGATTTTAAAATTTTATAATTGTCACTTTCTTTCTAGACTTTTTATGTATTAGTGTAAGAAGAACATCTTAAATAGAATCTCAATATTGTGACTCGCTTGATGCCATTAAAATGAGTCACTTAACCGACGTACTATAATGTAGTTACTGTGTTAATACAGTCGCAGGAAATTGCATTTGTCTATCATGGCACCTTTGACGTATCCTCACCTTTCCCGTCTCTTCCTAATGGTTCAATTAAAGTCGCAACAATGAACAACTCACGTGCCAATTTATATTAAATTAATTAGTTTTTTTTTGTAAATCTGTTGATAGTTGGAAATCGCGGTAAATGTATGTGATTGGTACAACATTGTAAGGTTTGGTAATGAATTAAATATGCTTTTCAGTTGCAATAAACTGTGTAAATACGAATGTAATTTATCTGTTGCGGTTGATTTTGCCATGCGTGTTTTTAATTTGGTGTGTTTGCGTTTTATTTGATATTTCGAGGCATTTTAACTTTACGAAATGACATCATCTGTTAGAGCCATAATTATATATTATATCTATACTATATTATCTATGTCGGAGACGGTCATTAGCTTGGTAGCTAAACGAAACGCAGCACGATTCCCGAGAGATGGCAGCACGATTGCGGTGTCGTCCGATCGCGGCTAACTTCGTGCTACGACAGAGCCTAGCTCATGGAGGCGCGTAAACGCTATCACACTTACCAACCAGCTTTCTTGAAGAGCGGTGCCTCCGTCCTAAGAACTGTCATACGTTTTCGTTTTCGTCAAGAGAAGGTTTCCAAATTGTTCTAAGACAAAAAAACGTGATTGGTGTACTCAATATTTCTCTTAACTCGATCACCCTATAGGACGAATATGATGTCTGACGATGGTGTTAATGATTGTGGCTTCTCCGAGATATATTATATCATGGTGGCTTTATAAAAATGTAGTGGGTTTAAATATTAGATTTCGTAGTTCTCTTAGTCTATTGGTACTTTTCGTGTGTTCTTGATCATGTGATCGTGTGATTCATTAATACACGATTCTAACGGAAGAAAAGAAAGACATACACAATACTAACTAAATGTTTGGGTAACAATTCATTCCGCGGCGTAGGTTTTTTTTTATTTATTGCTTAGATGGGTGGACGAGCTCACAGCCCACCTGATGTTACTGGAGCCCATAGACATCTACAACGTAAATGCGCCACCCACCTTGAGATAAGTTCTAAGGTCTCTATATAGTTACAACGGCTGCCCCGCACTTCAAACCGAAACGCATTACTGCTTCACGGCAGAAATAGGCAGAGCGGTGGTACCTACCCGCGCGGACTCACAAGAGGTCCAACCACCAGTAAAAAAAAGTAAAAAAAAACACCAGTAAAGATGCCGCAGCCCGAAAACATTTCCACCGTAAATTTATTCCAATAATATTATATTTTTGTTTAATCAAAAAAATAGATATATTCTAATAGATATATTTCGATGCATAAGAATTGACTTGTTTTTCCTCGTAAACGTGATCTGAATTTCGTATTAACCCCAAAAAAAATGGTCCTAAAAGTAATAGTTTTAAATATTTATGTTATGTACATACATATTTCAACAATTTTTTCGATGTCAAAAAACCAAACACGAATTCTATTCTAGAGCAGGGTCATGTTTGAAATTTGAATGACTGTTTTTCGAGTACATGACATTTTACTTGTTTTATGAGTTGTTGTTGTTGTATTAGGGAACAAAAAAATGGCGATCATATTCTGGATTCAGTGTTGTGGAGGAGTTTACATTGAGAATCGCGTGCTACCCATTTGGTGCAATAAATATACATAGAAAATTTGTAAAGAAAATGAGCAAATAATTGATAAAAAATCAAATACTATCACTGGGGAAACCAGATAATTATCTACTAAAAAAAAGTTTAAGTATCGATATTTTTATATAGATATAATAAGTAAAAAAAGTATTGCGAATGAATTACTACTATTAACTTAATATATAATGCATATTTAATATGAAAAACTAACAGTCCACGTTTACAGACAACAGAAAATTATGTCTATGAACATTTTAGAAAAGCACCTAAACTTTTATCAGTTTTGAACTTTGGTGACATTTTATGAAGAATTATTGCGTTATCTTCTTCACAGTTTCTCGAACTCCTCTTCGCAGCGTTTAAGCGTGGCATATTCCACAAAAACTGCTATTAAAAATGTCACCAGCCAGCCATTAATTTCAAAACATTCATTATTATAAACGAACGTCGGCAATAATTAAAACGAGTTTAAAAACAAGGAAATTTAAGTACGAAAAGAAAAAAAAACTGAAAAACAACTAAAACCGCGCGTAAATTAGTAAGCATTGTGTTTCGCCCCCTTCAGCCGCGTCCCTCGCGTCCCACAAACGCAGCCAACAGTAAAAGTTAATTAAATAAAAATACAAACCGAATCCGCCTGCCGCCGAGGTGTCAAACAGCAATCAGCACATAAAGGACCGTCAATAAGTTAGCGAGGTTATTCAACGGATCGAATAGATTCTAATTCATTGTCACGTCTCGATTTGATTGGACGTGCTTTGATATCGATAGCTGGGATTGCGGCTGTTCGAATTTTTTTTAATATTTTTTTTTATTTCCTCATATTCGATTCCATCGGGCTCGCGATGTTTATAGCTTTTGTTTTTGTACTGGCAGATCCCCGGATCGGGTTGTAGCCGTTTGAATGCTTATCGAACCTGCATTGGTTGAACGAACTAACAGCTTTACACGCATGAAAATAATGAAAAATAGTTGAAAAAGGATTTTATATATTACAGAAGCATTGAAATTGTTGCAATGAGTTTATTTATCACCTTCAAGCTTCTGAGAATAATTATCAAAAAATGAAACAGGCTGCTTCGCGGTAGAACTAGGCAGAATTGCGGAGACGGTTTATAGCATGCACTCCGTGTATTCATTTAAGTAAATTATACGTAAGGTACGTACGAATATGTTTTATTACACGAAGTTGTACGTTCGTCGTGGAAGTTCGTGAACACATGTTCGCTACACAATTATTAAGGAAAATTGGCGTGATTCGATTGTAGCAACATAATCGAATTGTTAATGTAAAATCATTGTTGAGAGGTAAAAAATTTTTTCGCTTGCGATTAATTTTTAAACATTTTTTTAATTGCTTTTATGGATGGACGAGCTCACGGCCCACCTGGTGTTAAGTGGTTACTTGAGCCCATAGACATCTACGATGTAAATGCGCCACCCACCTTGAGATATAAGTTCTAAGCTCTCAGTATAGTTACAACGGCTGCCCCACCCTTCAAACCGAAACGCATTACTGTTTCACGGCAGATATAGGCGGGGTGGTGGTAACTACAAGTGCGGACTCACAAGAGGTCCTGCCACCAGTAAAAAGATAAGTAGATAGTAAGTAAGAAAAAGTATATTTGAAATTTTATTAAATATATCCTTTTGTTTGGAAAAATTACGGTGTTACATAATTTAAATTATGGTGACAAGCAACAGACGCGTTGATAAATTAGACTAACGACATCAAATTTTTAATCTAGGTTCGGTTGTCAAGTCTTGTTCATTACAGTTCTAAAATCACAGAACAAAAACGAATACTTCATACGATTTATTTAATAATAATAAAAATGCAGCAATAAGCCTTTCTAAAGTGCATTTATGGTTGTCATGTTTTTTCCAGGACTCTGCCGTCTGCCACTAGTCAACCAACTGTCGCCTTTTTTTTTTCTTTTTTTTTTTCTTTTATTGCCCTTGTAGGCAGGCGAGCATACGGCCCACCTGATGGTGAGTGGTTACGGTCGCCCATGGACTTCAGCAATGCCAGGAGCAGAGCCAAGCCGCTGCCTACCGACCTACAAGTCAATGAACCTTGTGGAATTGCAAGCTTATCTCAATATTAACACCAAAAAAAAGTATTATGAACGAAATTGGAGTGCATTAACTGAGCACGTGCTGTTATTCTTTGACGGCATGACGCAGAGGTGACGTTTCGTTCATTATGCAACGCTGAATGCGATTCGCTCGGATAAAGCTCCTCTAATTACTTCCGCGTCCTCATCGAAACTCGGTCGAGCCCGATTCATTATGATGCGATTTTGTATCGATTTTTTTTTAATTGTATACATACAGCTCTTTATTATGATTATAATGAGCGCTGGGTTTTAAAATGGAGGATAGTCGAGTGAAATTGGTATCTATATATTAATACGTGAAGCAAAAACTTTGTATCCCTTTTTACGAAAATTGCGCGGACGGAGGAGTATGAAATTTTCCACACTTATAGAGAACATAGAGGAGAAGTGCACAATGCTAATTTTTTTTTTTAAATAATGCATTAATTATACCTGAAATCAATAAAGAAAACATTACACACACTACATACCATGTATTTGACGCACACACGCATGCATACTATTTATTGTCAAACTTTTGTTCTTGACGTCTGTGGTCAAATTGAGAATAGATTAAATATTGTTTGTCTTTGTTAATATTTTTTGTAGTGTAGTCTTGGCGAAATTTGTGATTATAGAAGTATAAAATACAATCATAATAGTGTACAAACTTATTATACAATTCCAATTAATTATAGTCGAATTTCGACTACTGCGGGACCTCTAGTTTATAGTAAATACATTATTTTATTTCAAAAAATCATACGCTGACTGTAGAGGTCTGGTTGGTAGCGTGATAGAAAATGAAAATTTAATCATCATGGAAATAATGATTGTGAATGCTTCAAGCTAATCGATTCAAATCACTGCTACCACACAAACTTAAGTCAATAATGGCAAGTAGGTAAGGGTAAGCGTTTTCAACATCGTATTTGATTTCTTTTTGTTTTCGAAGACAAACTTAATGTTAGCTAATCATCATTTGAAGACTCCATTCGAAAAACATTTCTAGATCATTTAAAACGTAATAAAGAGATATGAAAAATGATTTTTAAAATTAACTCTTTAATACGAGAGACATAATTCAAACTACAAACAAATGTCGTTAGTCAAAGTGGAATGGCGCTATTTACGTATGCACGTAAATAAAGCGAGAACAGGTGTGTTGAAAATGCGCTTCAATGATACACATCTTGTCTTAGGAGGTGGATACAGGACGACGGACTGATCCTTAACAAAATTGGCTTAATTTTGTTGAGTAAAAAAAAAAGACTAAATGATAATATAAATCACGTTACGCGTTAATTTTACGTGGTACAATTTGGAAAATTAATGAAAATAAGAAATATATCGCGAATAAAACTTGAAACTTACAAATAGAGGGATTTTAAAGACTCCTATCGATCCAATCCTATCGATTAAATTTTTACTAGTGTAGAAGACAGAACTATCCGATCACCTGCTTGCTATTGTTGGAGTTTATAGATGCTAAAACGTGAATTTTGTAGCTCTTAAAAAGGTGTTTCTTAAATAAAAATAAGGTAATGTTAGTGTTGTAGAAGTAATGCCCTATCCATTAAATTGAAATACATAACAGCTTAGAAGAAGATACGAAGAACAGGGTACAGTGTGACCCGTGCACGAAAGAACGAGGGAAAGGATTAGACAGCAAAGGGTTTACTATTCTCATTTTGTTTAGATGCAGTAGTGATTGTGTGCGCATGGCTCTACCTTTGGATTAAAAATCGAACCAATTATTTTCATTTATGGCCTTCTTGCTGTATTTGTAGCTGGCCCAAACAATTTTTAGATTAATTGTAGTACTGTACGAGCGTGCAGCGTTATTTTAGCTCATTTTACCGGATAAAAATCTCTGGAGTAAAATGTTTACGACATGTGAAATCGAGAGTTTGCTGTTCAAGATAGCTGAACAATTTTATACTTATGATACGTTTTCATGTACGAAATGAGTATTTTATCGGTAACATAATGCTATACAAGGTAACGATTTTCAATCAATGCAGCGATTGATGATGATGACTTTCGTGACATCGAAAAATGTCTGAAATGAATGGCATTTCATGCGAAAATAAAGTTGTTAATGTAATACTAGAATTTATTGTTTTAGATAAGAAAATAATAAGAATTGTTTGAATAATTGGCTAATTGCATAATTGCATACATAATATTATAGTGAATGTGATAAATTTAAATAAATCGTATAACAAAAATCAAATCAACAAATTTTGAAATTACGAATGATTACTGGTCTTATGAGTTCATACGCGTAGGTACCAGTTTGTTTTTTCTGCCAGTAGTGTTTCGATTTGTAGGGTGGGACTCTTGGACTCGACATTTCCAGCGACGTCCACTATCAGAGTCATTTGGAGGGCAAAGTCAAGTTGATGTCAAATATTCTGGGAATTCCCAGCACAGCGAAGCGGTACATCACGCCTGAACAGAGTTTTGATTTGCAAAGCGAAAGGGTTTCCTGACGCAGGGTGCTGCCTACCTTTGGATACCTTTGGGCCAAGACTCCCAAATACTAGCTACTTCCATTTGACTACACACAGCAGAGGGCTGTTCGGATTAGCGCTGATTCCATTCTTAAGCCTCTGGGTCGATTGAGGGACTTCAGTTCTCTCTATGTTTCGTACCGTATGTTCCATGCTCTGAGGAATTGTTTGAGATAAGCGCATCATCTCATTTTATTCATACTCCCTAAAACGACTGTGTTCATACACAGAGCGTTTCCAATCTATCACGTTTCATCCGGCTTTGGAATGAACTCCCCTCCTTCAATCGAGGCTTGCGAAGAGTACTTAACGGTAGGCAGCAGCTTAGCTCTACTCCTGGCATTGCTGAAGTCCATGGGCTACGGTAACCACTTACCATCAGGTGGGCCATATGCTCGTTCGTCTGCCTACAAGGGCAATAATGAGAAAATAGTAGTAGTAAGTCAACGAGATTCAATAAATATTTTTCAGTATGGCATATTTGCTTTAATTTCGTAATTTTGTCATGAGCTCAATGGTTTTCTGGAAGAGATCTCTTTTAGCAATAATACCGTCTTTTCACATATATTGTTTTTAATAATTTGAAATTTACCTACAAGAATGTAATTTTTAATTTTTACTGATTTCACGATTTTATTCTCCACTGTTTAATATTTAAAAGTATGTTAAATAGTTTTTCGTTCGTTGCCATGTTTACCTTATACGTACATTAACCTATTTATAATTTCTAAAGGCGGTATTAATTCGAGTCAACATTTACTTTAAACCGCAGGGTTGTTCGTCGGAATACTTGATAACAACATCGATTACGTGAATATTCTACGAAATATGACTGAAATTAAACTGTCCGACAACTAACCAGCAACGTGTGGTTAAGAACGATGAATTTATAATGCTCATAACGATTTAATGTCTACAAATAGATTGAAACACGGCATTTTTCTTTTAAAACGAAGTAGGTACATAGTTGCGTCTGTATTGGAATGATGTGGTAGACAGATGTTATAGTTGTGGCTTTTCTATTGCACTAGTACCGTCAACGAGCTCACAGTCTACCCGGTGTAAAGTGTTTTCCGGTCCTTATGGACGTCACAATGTGAATTTCGTCACCCACATTGAGAAATGAGGTAGCAGCCTCAATTTTACTGCGTAAAGGCTATCCCGCCTTTCAAATCGGTAAGCATGACTGTTTCGCGACAAAAATAGGATACCACCGGTACTTACCCGTACGGGCCTAATAGTGATATAATAGTCAGAAAACGTTGCTAACTAAGTATTCTCTGATGAATCTCTCAATCACCTTTTCTGACTCTTACGAAGAGACGTGGGGTGCTACTATTCTAGGCCGGTACTAAGCACATGGACGAGATGGTTGGAAAGTTAGTTCTTAGGAAGGATGTAAGCTTCAATTTACTCTTGTTTCAAGAAGAAATTCTTTAGACCTATACGATCTAAGCACAAGATATAAGTATTTTGATTAGCTTGGTTAGTGTATAAATCTGTTGTATTATATTGTTTGAACAACAGAAGGTGAAGTTCATATATTTATGTAGTCTGAGAATTTCGCTGGCAGCTCACCTGGTGGAGACACCATAGACTATAAATACCACAACGTGAACCTTATTTGTAAGATAATGAGTATGTATGTATGTATTTCGAAACACCTTAATATATTATAGGTGTTTTTTTTCTTGGGACCTATGGTATCTTAATGTAACTTATTCGTGATATCTTTCAAATCATGTATGTACGTACTTTTTTAATAATCAAATATGATTAAAAACAAGAACAGTCTAAACAGAATCTCCTTTGCCTTTTCATGAATTCTGTCTCATGTGAGGTTTGGACGTTGGTTGTTGAGCGACAGGAGGTTTTAGTCGGTTCGACTCCGACATGCTCCGCCCTCCGTCCCCAATGGAGGGCGGAAGTCCGGCGATTTCCTCCTGACCAAAGAAAAAAAAAAACAGAATCTGGTCTCTCTTTTATTTCGAGTAAGAAAATAGCGTATTACGTAACGTAGATACGAAACGATTATCTCCACTATCCGGCTTACATACGATCGCGGTTATAATAATCTATGCAAAAAGCGTGTAAGTTCTCGAAGTTGAACAATAGAAGCGGAATGAAATTGGTACTTTCCTGGGCTGCACACTGGAGTGATCGCGCCATTTATTGCGTCTCTGAACTGTGCAAGTTTCCGACGTAGCGTTGTTAAGCCGACGAGACAGTTCTTTTACAAGTTTTTAAAATGTTCCGTTATGTGCCCGGTCTGCGAAACGTTCGATAGAACTGGGGACGATTTGTGATGGCCATTGTTTTTTGATTTGTTAGTATCGATGTTGTTTTCGGTTTGTGCCGTATAATTTTATTGGTAGTCGTAGTATATAGTACTATAAAAAGTAGTGCCAAGCAGGTTTTTCCCCGTTTTTATTAACTTCAATTAATTGAGACACGAAACTAAGTCCAGAAGATTAAGGTTAGAATCAATGAATTTTCACAAATTTTTTTTATTGCCTTTGTTGGCAGACGAGCATACGGCCCACCTGATGGTAAGTGGTCACCGTCGCTCATGGACGTCAGCAATGCCAGGGGCAGAGCCAAGCCGCTGCCTACAAAGAAACCATAAATAAATTTAATAGTCGGGAAGAGCTCACACATGGTCGCCTGGCCCTAAAATAGGTATCCCTGTGCTATGGAGATTAGAGAGTGATATTAATATTTATAGACGTTTATTATTATGATTTTATAAAATGTTTCCTGATGTGGAATCCTCGGTCCTCGCAATCAAGGGGACAAGGATTATCTCAAAAAAAAACTGCGGTTTTCTTACCGATTGAAAAACAATATGAATTAAAATATCAATAATAATGAAATTACAATTATACAGATAAAAAAAAACTTTCTAAATATTAAAAATACAAACGTCGGAGAAAACTACGGTATTTGAGAAAAACTTGCTTCTGCTAGAAAGAAGTTGCGTTAGCAGTCCACATTCATCTCTTCTAAACATTTCCTATTCATGGAATATCAATAGCATCTTTGTGAATCGGAACAGACTTATATTAAACTTTATAGAAAAGCTCTCATACGTGAATCAAGAATCATAATGCATTATGAACTCGACGTTCGTGAAGTCGGAGAACTGCACGCAAAATATCCATTGTAAGGGCTCTTTTCATTTCTCAATGTACTTTTCAGCAGATTGTGCAAGAATGCTTTTATTTTCATCGAAATCGTGGATAGGGCCCTGAAACTGCGATACTTTAAGACAAATAATTTTTTTTTGTGTGGAAACTATCGACATCTTGTAGCGGATGCCCCTGAACTTATCTGTTAAAGTTAAAGTTATGGCATTTAATTATTGTATAATTAAACACAGAAAAGAAAAAAAGGAAAAAAACATACAACTCTTTATTTGTTATAGACAAATTGACAAAATTTTATCAATATGTGGTTTCTGAAAATTTACATAATCCTTCATTAAAATTAAAATATAGTATGGGTAATATGTTACTGCCATCTACAGGAGCAATGAGAAACTAATCGAAGCGGAGCCATCTAGTAGCTGACGCCCGTAAACATTTTTGTTGAGTGCTTGAGTTGCTTATCTATAGCTAATTCATGTGTATTATCTATGATCGTGGAGCGGTGATGAAACGCAAAAACTGATACTTTTCAAATTATTATAGTACGAATAGGCGGTAGTTGGCGAAATATTCAAACGTCAATGAATAACACTTTTTTCATTCGTGAACACGAAAGCAGTACAGTATTCGAAGCCTCAGAAATAATACAATGACAATTTAAAAAAAACACCAGATTAAACTGTGAAAATAATTTAAATTACGATACTTCATGTTTTGATTAATTTTCCAAAAGAGCGATATATAATTATTTTAATTTGCTAATTAGGTTTCTTGGAGATGAATTCTCACAGCAATATATTTATGAATGCGAATGCAGAGATACCTTTCGAACAAAACAAAAAGATGAAAGTAGCCAGTATCAAAAGTCTTTGTTTCGCGAACTTTCGTCCAACACTTTCGACACACAAAGAGTTTAGCATAACAACACGACCACAGCGAAAAGTTAAGCGCGCACAATTATACGTAACTCGGTTTTACATAAACCATGAAGACACTTACGTCTCTTCACAAAGAGATACGAACAATGAGATAACAAACAGACAGTAATCAGTTTCAAAATAGATCAATAGCGATTTCTAAACGGAGAAATGCCGGCGACCGTGAAAGAACAAAGTGGCTGCTGATTTGTGTAGTTTGCTGCGTGCTGTGTCTCATTCTTAGATACACGCCAAGTATAGTATAATGGCATAAGAAATAAGATATACGCGATTTATTTAGCGATAATGTTTCAGATTTAGTAATACAGTTTTTTTAAGAAACATACGTTAGTTTATCAGTGAGATTGTAGATGAGCCTCTTTAATAATGCTGTATAATTCAATATAAGCTGCTCATGGTTTTCTGAAAGAAAAAGACGGCACAGAACCATGTTGTTTCAGGATAGACGTGTTTTTCGTAATTATGACGTTTTATTTTTTAGATTAACTAATTTCAAAATCGGAATTGAGCAGTCGCCTGATTATGCACGACATCTTACGTATTAAGCCACAAGTGTTCACGTATTCAAATAGGCTATGTATTCAAATATCTTAGCCTGAATGTTACATTTTTTTAATTAATTATGACTACATTTAAGTGTAATTAAGACTACGAGTAGCTAGAAGATCTATCTTTCTTCAAAATGAATTTTGAAGAGAGTATTTTGGAATAAGCAGTAGCGTGCCTGTTCTTGACTTTGCTGGTCTTCTTGGGCAATACCTTTAGACGTCGCAAGCTCGAGGGACTTCAAAAACAATATAAAAGTTTGCACAATCGTACTAATGTATCTTTTGGTGTCCAAGAATTTCTGTCAAAAATGAATTGTTTGACACGGATACCTGTAATCTGCACGGATGGATATGGTTTGCACACACTAAACCTTTTTTAAATAAAATAAAAAAAAAAATATTCTGTGACTAAATTTACGTTCATATAATATATAATGAAACATATTATGTAGTTTAATAAAACCACTATGATTTAGCAGCGCCTACCGAGGGCCTGCTGATATATTAAATTTTATGTAATATTATTAAGTATAATTAGGTAGTTTTTTATTCTTATTTATCTATTATCTTGATGAGCAGTAGCAACCACTTTATTAGGTTGATCGCAAGTTAATTACAATTCGAAAACAAAACAAAAATTATCGGTACGTACTTAGTTTTTAAACGTAAAATTTTGATAATAATGATTCCACATTCGCTGAACGTAATTGCGGGAACCGAAAGACAAGTCTGGCGCGTGCCCAACCGAGTGCTATCAGCTTGTTCTATACGTCACATTAATTAAGTATCAGATACAATCTGCCGTGTGATCCCGTCTAAGATATTTACGACATGTTTTGAAATCCGCAGCAACATATTTCGCTCGACAACAGGTGTCGAAGCGATCTATAAATTAAACTCGTTTAAAATGAGAATCTTTTTGATGAATTTTTAATGTGAAAATTTGTTAAATAGTGATGTATTCTACGCTTTTATGATGGATTATTAATGTTTTTTTTTTATTTTATGTTCATGAAAATGTATCTACTGTGATTTGTGTGAATCTTTATAAAACTGTGACTTACTATGAAATCAGTAAATACATTATGTAAGTAATTTATTCTTCATTTAAAACTATAATATCATATAGACTAACTGAATGAGCTCACGGTCCATCTGGTGTTAAACGGTTACCAAAATTCATAAGCACAATGTTTGTAGTATATAGCGGTAGTTCCAACGTTCAAATCGATGCCTTGTTTATTTGCCTGTGGCTTATCTGATCATAATTAGTCACTGTCTTTCATAGAGTCTCTCTGTAGACCTAAAAGTTCCAAGCGAGTAGTCTCTCCTGGTGAAATTGGAAAGGCCTCCGGGCCACCAGTAATACTTTAATAATAAAAAAATAAATAAAAAAAAATTGAAAAAGAGGAAAACTCAAAACGTTTAATACAAAACCAACTAATTTCGTTGGAGCCACTTTGGTAGTCTCAAATCTGTTAATAATTATTTACCGGACTCTGCATACTGTATATCACTTTTAACACCCACGTACGGCTACCTTTTTTTTATTGCTTAGATGTGTGGACGAGCTCACAGCCCACCTGGTGTTAAGTGGTTACTGGAGCTCATAGACATCTACAACGTAAATGCGCCACCGACCATGAGATATAAGTTCTAAGGTCTCAAGTCTCAAGTTATAACGGCTGCCCTACTCTTCAAACCGAAACATATTATTGCTTCACGGCAGAAATGTACCACAGCAGGGTGGTGGTACCTACCCGCACGGACTCACAAGAGGTCCTACCTTTTGATTTTTATTACACAGTGTTACTCCTTCACCGTGGAAGTCAATCGTGGACATTTGTCGAGTACGTATTTCATTAGAAAAAGTGAAAAATACCTCACACGTTTGTACTACTTGAGTAAAAGAGCACAATCCGTGTATATTGTATCGTAAAAAATCAATATAATTACAGAGGAAAGTCTGTAAATTTGCAATGTGCCATTGTATTTCTATTGTAAATCAGGCCCGTACAGAATGCGCGTGTGTCTTAATAACGTTCGCTGTTGTACGATAGCTCCCAGCGAGTATTAGATGTTGCTTAAATTTGTATTTATGTTTCTAACTAAATGGGATTAAAATCGACCTACTACTACAGATTATTTTAATATTTTTGTATATTGTACTATTTTAAGTTTATGTTAAATAAATGTGCACTTTTTTTTTTTTTATAAAAACTTTGTTAATTATTTAAAATAATAAAATTCGTTCGGAATACAAGGAACCGTTTTCATTTTAAACGACCAGTGTGATTAGTGCGAGTTTTTGAAGTTATACTTCTTTAGGCGCTTTATGAAAAATTGATGAGAGTGAAATTTTACGATGCGCGCGCACCGTGACACAAAATTAACAGAATGAAGTTGCCCACTAAATCGCTCATTACAATACGACCGGCGTAGCTTGGCGAGTCTGAATATAGCTGCAGGTGAACTTTCCGAACCGTGCCGAGCTTTACCGAATTTATACGATGTCAAGAAAAGGGATGTCCGATATGCGTGTTTGAGGATGTTGTTTAATCGATTTTTTTTTCAAATTGATTAAAATTTAAATTAAAAAAAAGAAATAAATTTAATACAAATAAAGTATAACTTCTTACGCGCTTACAGACGTACACGCACCCTTTTTGGAACAGCGCCCCTAGCGGGAAACGTACGCAAACGATCCCATTGCATACAAATATGAACTAACTTTAACGCTATCGAGAACGTTAAAAAACTCGCACTAAGCACACTGAACCTTTCCTTTCTAATTATCTATTACAAATCATGGACATTACGTCATGTCATATGTCAATTTATAACACTCTTTTATTGGCTTGGTTTGTATCTTTGTTTGTTTGTGTGTAATGGGATCTTTGGACGTCATTTTCACTTCAAAGCATTTGATAACTTAAAAACTTACATACGCATCAAGGACCGACCATAGAACAGTAATTTTATAACTTCGCTCTAAAAACCAGTACCGAAAGGTTAAAAAAAAAATTAACTATTTAATCAGTTTGTTATTTGAGTGTGTTTTTTTTGTTTTAAAGCTACCTACTTGGCATTTTATGACAAATACTTTATCACTCTTAATTAAATGTAGGTAAATCTATAGTTTAATGAAATATCTATAAATCTTATGCCCCAAGATTGGATCGTAATTCGTAGACGCTGGGAGGTTCCCATTTGCATGAGAGGTCAGAGCTTGCTCTCTGATTTACAACCATATTCAATTGTTAGTCTCTTGTATCAACAGCTGTCACCGACAAACGGTTAGTTTACGTTCACTGCGAGCTTGTCTGTATACGTGTCCTGTGTTACGAAGATAATCTCGAATCTCACGCACATAAAGAAGATTAAAAATCAAACTGATACATTTTGGTTTAAGGAACTTAGGTACTATGTATTAATTATGGTGCAAAGTGACCGCGTTTCGGAATCTAAAAAAAATCGAAGTACATATTCAGAATAGGCTATTTTTGGTTGAATTCTAAAATTCTCAGAGGTCCATTAGCTGGACGCCAATATTTCTTTTAGTATCTAGCACACGGAAAATATTCTCGAACGATTTATTTTCTACATTTCAATAATCACACCATTCTCTTTGTGATTTAGCTTCCTCTTGGAATACCAAATGATACCTTGACATCAAGTTAAGAGTAAAGTCATAGACAAATAAAGCAGCTTCAGTGAATATAGTTTCAAACGTAATTTTATAGAATCTCTGACCCTATTTATTGATAATTTTTTTTTATGATAGTCTAGTACCTATATATGTATTTAGCCTAAGTAGGCAATTAGATTGAATTATTATTCTATTACTAATAGTAACGTGTTTTGTGAGTCCACTACTCTACAGAAGCAATAATGCGTTATAATTCAAGGGTAGGTCAGCTATTATAACATATCCAAATAACATAAAATGAAGATGATAAAAAAGTGTAACGCACTTATGTTGTGATATCTTTGATGACACCTTAACATTAGATAAGCCGGTAACTCGTTCAAACATCTATGTAATAATAAATAAAAATATACTTACAATATAATATGTAATAAATAACAATATGATAAAAACGTTCAGAAGAATTAAAATTTGTCTAATTATTAAAACTAGAGGTCCCAAAGTAGTCGAAATTCGACTATAATGAACTTTGTACACTGTTATGATTGTATTTTATACTTCTATAATCACAAATTTCGCCAAAGCTACACTATTTTTTTTTTTTAATAAAGACAAACAATATTTAATCTATTCTCAATTAGACCACAGACGTCAAGAACAAAAGTTTGACAATAAATAGTATGCATGCGTTTTTGCGTCAAATCCATGGTATGTAGTGTGTGTAATGTTTTCTTTATTGATTTAATGTATCTTTTATGCATTATTTTTAAAAAAATATTAGCATTGTGCACTTCTTCGCTATATTCTCTATAAGTGTAGAAAATTTCATACTCCTCCGTTAGCGCAATTTTCGTAAAAAGGGATACAAAGTTTTTGCTTCACGTATTAATATATAGATAAAAAAACGTAAACGTACTCTCTATAGTATAATACATATATAAATGTATTTAAAGCTTAAAAAAGGCTTTCAAGATATGTTTCGCCGAAGTAGGCTGCGTTTTTCTTTGGCGGCGTCCAAGGAAGCCTCGTTGAAGGTAAACAGCTACGATTTACGCGCAGTTTGAGCGGCATTCGTTCTTTGTTCCAGGTAATGACCCGGCTTTCATCCCGGTCTCAATGGCGCCCGGTAAAGAGTTCAGATACCGGTCGTCGCCCGCTATAACCAGTATATATGTATGGAGACGTTTTAAATAATATATTTGGACGGGGAACTTAGATACACATGCAGAAATATGACTAATGCTCGTCTGGGCATGTTATACGTAAAAGCGAAAACCACATTAAGGAATTTTCAGTATAAGGTAAGGAATTCTGGGTCCCAGAAGATACACACTAATGACGTAACCTTATGATATGCCCGATAGAGAACAATATGTACATATCAGGATTATCTATATAACCATAAATTTTAAGGGTTAAAATCTTAAAGCTATGAAGTGTAAGATTTTCAATTTCATATAAATGTCTTTCATTATACTAATCTAGCTCACTGAGCTTCTCGCCGGATCTTCTCAGTGGGTCGTGTTTCCGATCCGGAGGTAGATTCTGCGAAGTACTGCTCTTGCTAGGGTTCGTGTTAGCAACGTCGTCAGGTTTGAGCTCCGTGAGCTTACCTACACGTCAAGAAGTTGAAATAGCCTCTCAAGGCACAGGTAGGGAAAAAAAGAAAAAAAATACTAAAAAGTAATAATAGTATTAAGGATGTCAGTCTAAATGTCAAAGGATACGAATAAACAATCCGAGATATCTTGTTTGATTGCTAATCTGTCATTCATCCATAGTAGTAGTATTTTCATCTAATAATCTCCTTGATAACTCAATAGTGGCGATAGTAAGTAGGGATTGTAAATCAGCACTTGTTGAGAGAGAAAGACAAAAAGTAAATAATATACTTTGTTACACAACAAAACATAATTACCATTGAAAACCGGTCAAATAGGTGGGAGTATAGTTATTTTTTCAGTTATTATTAAGGATTTTTTTCCATACAACCGTTTTCACTTCGGGAAATTCTGAAAACATATAGCAGGTGTATTTCGGTGTACCTACCATGATTAATATTCAGAGAGATCTAATAAAATAGATGAAACATTTAAATATTTTTTGAAATAATGAAGGAATAAATAACGTTTTTTAATGTTACTTTAATATTTCTTTTAATGTTTCGAATACATTACAGTTTTCGTGGTCACGGACGTCTGAAGTATTATTAAAAATGTAGTTAGTACAATAATGAAATTTCGAGAGATATATATAATAATAATATAATGATACTAAAAAAAACACGAGATAAAACCCTAGAAAGTAGTCTAAATTATGTCTAGGTCTGAAGGCCGCAGAAAATACAGCTTACGTTGGATACGAACTTTTGGCAAAAAAAATAATAATGTCAAATGTGCTACGTGTTTCAATAATTACATTGAAGGTCGCGCTACATAGGTACCGTTACAGTTCAAGTGAACTGTCATTTGTGAAAACGATTTAACAAAAGAACAACAATTTAACAAATGCTGACATTTTTCAAGTGACTCACTGAAAATAAATACCTAAACAAGGACAGTAGAGAAACAGTACTGTGAGTTCTGTTATTCAGTCAACTAATTAGATAAATAGGTAATTAACAAATTCTTTGGTAAAAAAAAAAAGTGTGTGTGTGCAAAATCATAATGAGGACTTGTGAAATTCTCAGAATTGGTTACTATACAAAACCTCAAGATAACAGTTTACTTCACAGAGGTATTCCATGCAAAAATGTTAAAAAAACTTAATAATAATATGTACGCGTTATCTAAACTGAGATTTTTATTTTGTTACTTAACGACATATTATGATGGACGAGTGTTTATGTCTAAAGTGCAGTTGTTGCAAATAGCTATTACTCTTATAAGTTAGATATGTGATTTATGATTTCGGTAAATTGCATTAGAACTGTAAGACATTAGACTCTAACGATTAGAGCAGGGGTCGGCGACGCGGCACCCGAATGCGCTGTGGAGTAGAATAGACCACGCGAAGATCATGCATTTAAAACTACCAAGTAATCAGAAATAATTATTTTCTTTCAATACTGAACAAAGTTTAAGACTCACATTTAGATAATTGTTTAAGGACCGGGAACTCTAAATATATTCCCAATTATAAGAAATTAGCTGAAAATATAGACACCCAAATTTCACACTGAATTATATATATCATTATGTATGACACCAACAAAATAAAGTTATAAAAAATCTGTTTTTTCTAATGCCTATTGATACCTGTTGATTATCTGTAAAATATGCGCCCTCGGTGATTTTCAAATTTAGTATTGTGCCCTTAAGGACAAACAGGTTGCCGACCCCTGGATTAGAGTATAAAACGATTCGATATCTGCATGTTGTGCTTACAAGATAAGCATAAAGTCATAAATTATGTTAAGAAACTGTAAATGCTTGAAACTACTAAAGTGTCTCGCTAAACAAGAAAATGAATCCAAGTTTCATTTTAGTTTAGGTTTTATAATAATACAATTTATCCTTATGTAATATTAAGCCATTTATGCATTAATAATAAAAAATTGAACCTGCTTTATAATATCAAATCTAAGTTGAACTACTGTTCATTTCATTCCAAATTACGTCTGTAGTATCTACACGCAAGGGCAGACACAGATACACTCGGCCCATTCTCCCTGTAATGACCCTATAACGGTCCACATTATTATTTATGTTGTGTAGCTGAGAACAGCATAATAGTACTATAAGAATGAGATAAATTCCCTCAAATACTTGGTCTTTGAGAAGGAAAAGTTGACCTTAGATATTACAGAATAATGCTTTAGAAAATGTTACAGAAAATATTGGATTGAATTAATTTCGTGTGCCATGTTGGGTAATATTATGTTACTACTGAGAAGCTTGTGAATTATACGTAGTATTAATGTGAATAAATGTATGTAATTTATTGTAACAATGTATAATATATAGAAACACATTCTAGATTTTCACTACAAAAGTAAATTTTGCTTAAAATTGAGCGATTTAGTGGAAATATGATGGTCTGACACAACTAAAAGCTTAATATGAATGATATTGAAATCCGGTTAATTAATTGAGTTACATAATATATATAATTTAGTTAAGTCAGGTTTAGTTACTCTGCCGCTTAGATATCAGACTTTAAGTTCATAGTTCAAATTATTATTGGGACTCCCCTCATCTCATCGTTACCAAGGCTTTTTTGTATTTATTAATTTACGGTAAATGTGTTTCATTTTTTGCATTTTTTTACTATACATAATAATAATATTTATGTATGTATGTATTTATACTCGTTGGCATGCAGGTACTAACTACATTTCAGTTTCCAGATTTGCAAGTTTACAACATTCAATTCTAGATGGCGTTAGTAGTTTCATTACTTTGATTCATCTAACAGATTGCTCACATAATATGAAAACTACAATATTATTTTTAATGCGAATAGTCAATTGTTCACTAAAATAAGAAAAACGTTTTCATTAATTAAAAAAATATTAATGCAATGGCAATTAAAAAAGCAAAATTAAATACATACGGTGGTAATATCTATTTGCTTTTGTTACGACAACAAAACACTTTGTGTCGTAATCATACATTTAATTATTCAAATAATAAACGGTTTGCTCGGTAGGTAATAATTAGCTGAACTATAACAAAATCAATTGAAATTTCATACCTCAGTCATTCATAATGATCCTTTCGATCGAACGACAAAAAATTAGCTAGGCATTACGATGCCAAATAAAAATGAATTTAAAAACCACTTGAACCATTAAAGTGCTTTAACGACTCCGATCAGTTGAATAAATGATTGAATTTTCAATTAAGATTACAGAGGAAACGTCGGCTAACTTCGTTGACAATTGCTGGAAGGAAGGTTTCCGTTTGAAAGACTTCAGCTACTTCCTTCTGTAGTTAAACCTACTTTTATTACTTAGAAGTGATGCCTAAGACGGCGAGTGACGCTTATTACTTAACTAAAAGTATACAGAATTTAAAAAAAGACTTGTAAAGTAATATTTACAAACAGTGTATATACATATGTAAAGCTATGACATATCTTTCTTCAAACGAGACTTGTGGAGAGTACTTAACGATAGGCAGCGGCTTGGCTCTGCCCCTGGCATTGCTGAAGTCCATGGGCGACGGTAACTACTCATCATCAGGTGAGCCGTATAAAGGCCGCATGTCGTCTGCATAAAAGGGCAATAAAAAAAATACATCTATAAGGGCTAAGAAAACAAGGTTAAAATTTCTTGAGTTTTTTATACCAAATATTAAGGCATATACCTAAAAACCTAAATAGAGAGCGTAGAGCAAGGAGGCAGGTGTCGTATCTTGAGATAATAGTAAGTTATGATGACGTAAATTAAATAATAAGTCGTCGTTACCAAGACGTCCGGTGTACTTTTATCAAGCGATATGATTAAGCCAGTGTTTGAATCATATAGATTGGTACTTTTTTTATATTTCTTCCATGAGGCAGGAAAACAGCATCGTGGAATTAAAATCAAACCCGCTAATAAATTAATATTTGCGTAATTACTAGTGACATTACGGATTGTAAGCCGCAAGAACACCATCCTACTTATTTCTGAGGGGAATCCGTTCTGCTTTTCAGTTTGACTTGTGGGACAGCCGTCATAATATAACTAACACAACTGAAACTTTGACTTTAATTGTAGTGTTGAATCTAAGAGGCGGCACACACGTTATGATGTGTTTAAGCTCCGGTAAGCACTTAGCGCCAGATGGTCGTGAGTTCCTGAATCCGATTAGCCTTTTAAAGTTGAAGATATGATTTAAATAAACTATTTTAGTGATGCTTAGTTACATTTACTGGTGGTAGGACCTATTGTGAGTCCGCGCGGGTAGGTACCACCGCCCTGCCTATTTCTGCCGTGAAGCAGTAATGCGTTTCGGTTTGAAGGGTGGGGCAGCCGTTGTAACTATACTTGAGACCTTAGAACTTTTATCTCAAGGTGGGTGGCGCATTTACGTCGTAGTTGTCTATGGGCTCCAGTAACCACTTAGCATCAGGTGGGCTGTGAGCTCGTCCACACATCTAACAACAAAAAAAAATCTTCAAATCAAACCGTAAAAGTAGTTATAGTCGCGACCTAATTAAATCATGACGTATCTATTTTGAATATAGTCTTTACCACAGTTTCGTTGTAGTATACAGAAACTTTTGTTAAAATCAAGAAGAAAACAAAGGCTTTCATTAGCATGTTTAAGAAGTGGCGGTATATTTTTAAATGCACTTCGTGAATTTACGTACCTACTTATTCAATTATCTGAAGTCACGTGCGTTGTCGCGAGCAACTGCTTCCTTGAATTACGGACAGCGTACGTAGTTCTACATGGAAAATATCTAATTAATTTACAGGCACTATTTGGACTGACTTGCTAATTTTACGACCTATTTTATTACCCAGCATGCATTTAATTTAGTGTGCAATTCAACGAACCTGTTCGTTACCTAGTTCTATGGATTATTTATTTTACCTTTTATTTCATTTAGACGTATGCTATTATGGTGCGATGACCTCCGCACGGTGGCCGGCAAAAAGTGGATGAGGAGAGCCGCAGACCGGGCTCAGTGGTGTAGATTGGGAGAGGCCTATGTCCAGCAGTGGACGACTGTGGGCTGTTGATGATGATGATGATGATGATGATGATGATGATGATGATGTATGCTATGAATACTTTTTATTTTTTAGACGCAAAACCTTTTGATAAGTGATCAACGGAGTTAATGCTTCCCACATCTTGAGACCTTGAGACCAAAGCGACATATGAGATCTTAACTTAATTGTTAAAACACTTTTATCGTCAAAATCAACTATGACTAACATAATTACGTAAACCAAAAGTCTCGCTAATAACAACTTTTATAAGTAAGTATCTATTAAAGTTATGGAAAATGAAGCAAATAATAATTAATGATTTTTATTAAATCAATGGTTAAATTAATATTCAATTAATATTTTTTTTCTAAAATCAAACGTCGGCAGTAAATTGTGTATATTAAAATAGTCGTGAATACATATAGCATTTATTATCCATATTACCATTTTACGCATTTGCATAAGTTCACACAAAAGGGAAAACGAACCAGAAAACAATCCGGAAGAAATAAAAAGTTTACAAAGCAATATTGAAAGACGATTATTTTATAAGACGAGTATAATTACGAAGTGGAAAAAGTAGGTACGTATGAGATGGCTCTTATTGCTTTATGAATTGTTCAAAACTTCATACAAAAGTTGGAATATCGTAATTTTTTATGAACTCTGTAATCGTTTCACGGGTGAAAATGGTGGAGTGAAACAAAAGGGTCTATCCTACTCATTTATTCAGGGTCCAAAGATTCTTAGCTGTTGACGAAACTTTCTTATTTCGTTTTGTTTATTGTATTTAATTATATGGACTTTAAGTGTGGAATTGTAAAAGGCCTCCATAATTTCGAGTAGAAATAAATTTTATAAGTGATTTTTTTATATTTAATTTCAAATTGTTATTTAACAATCAACATCATGAAAACAGATTTCTTTTTATAGAGTTATTACAACTTAATTAAAATGTTTTATAAAAACCAACAGTTGCTTTCCTTATAAGTAGTAATACTAAATTTATTGGTAGGATGTGATGAGACATATATGCACAATAATAGGAATAAAAAATCTTGCAAATTACAATAGTACACTTATTTATCAATTCTCAATAACAAGGCGATTTCTTAATACTGTCTTAATTCATCCATTTTCTATGGAAAATTCTCTTGCGGAAATCATTAAGAATGACGAAATTATTGACAGAATCAGAAGCTTGAGGGTTTATTACCATTTAGTTAAAGTCTAGTGACATTTTTCAAAATACTGTAAAATACATAATATGTTATATAAAGTCTGACGATACCAAAGAAATGAAAAATGATGCCTACTACAACCATAAGTATTAAGTAAAAAAAAATTCTATATAACTGAAACGTAGCTAATTTATTATCTCACGTTTTAGACCTATTTACCTCTGACAGAACTTTAGCTTTTCACTATTGGCAGAAATATATTGAACATGCAAGACCGACGCGGCGACGTTCTAATTATAATCAATCCTGTGGAGATTGACACATGCCCTGTTCGCTGTACCGTTAGAAAATTAGCGATTACTAAATTCGATGAACATTTACTTAGTTTTTATAATTTTAATTCCCACTGGCATAGCACAAGGTAGCGGAGTATGTAAAATAAACCGGAAACGTAGTTAATTTATTATCTCACGTTTTAGACCTATTTACCTCTGACAGAACTTTAGCTTTTCACTATTGGCAGAAATATATTGAACATGCAAGACCGACGCGGCGACGTTCTAATTATAATCAATCCTGTGGAGATTGACACATGCCCTGTTCGCTGTACCGTTAGAAAATTAACGATTACTAAATTCGATGAACATTTACTTAGTTTTTATAATTTTAATTCCCACTGGCATAGCACAAGGTAGCGGAGTATGTAACATAAACCCTAAACGTAGTTAATTTATTATGTCACATTCTAGACCTATTTAGCTCTGACAGAACTTTAGCTTTTCACTATTGGCAGAAATATATTGAACATGCACGACCGACGCGGCGACGTTCTAATTATAATCAATCCTGTGGAGATTGACACATACCCTGTTCGCTGTACCGTTAGAAAATTAGCGATTACTAAATTCGATGAGCATTTACTTAGTTTTTATAATTTTAATTCCCACTGGTATAGCACAAGGTAGCGGACGTTGTAAAATAAACTATTATGGTTTTCTTTCTTAAAGTTTATTCAAAGTTCTCAATTTTTCTTTTTTTTTTCTTAAAAATTCAAGGTAAAACCACTCCCGGTACAATAATAAATTTAGTTGTAAATTAGTTTAACATTTAAGTAACACAACTAGAAAACTTATTAATTGCAAACTTAAGGTTTATATTTCCTAAGTTATTTTAAGAGACTAATCCGTTAGATAACATTTAATTTTTTACAGTTAATTATATAAATATAAATATGTTTTTCATGTGGCACTTTAATGGTTAAAGATTATATTGGCCCCCTCCAATTCAATCTTAATAGAATCTAGGCAGTTTTATTGTAGAACACCAAGATGTAAAAGTATAATTTGATAATATCGTGAATAAAGACGAAATGTGTCATATTCAAGGGAACTAAACGGAATATTTTATTTGAATCGACGGAAACGGGAATCGAATCTGTGTCGCGTGGTACGGAAGTCACTGATTAACGAGACGACCAAAAATATTACTATCCTTAAATTTTAAATACGATGTTTTTGCTAACGTTACCATCGACAGTCATCGACAGTCTCGCGCCGACGACTCAGCTCGATGAGTGATGCTTAACCTTTTTTCAACGACAATAGATTCAAAGTAACTAAAATTTATTTACGTCCCGAATCGTGTTAGAACTCATTAGCCACATTCTAATGCGTGTGCACGTGTGAAACATAAATGAAATAAAATACACTACTGCTTATAAAAATATCGAAAAAAAAAACAATTTTCAACCATTTAATGAAATTTTGTAAATTATGTATTTACATACACACACGTAGAATAAAAAGTTCACCACGGCCCACCTACTTACTATTCAGTGGATACCGAAGCCCACTAAAATCATAATGTGAATGCTTCCATTAACCTTCAGATATAAGTATAAACATAGGTCTGTGACCTGGTATTCTCTAAGTTGATAGTAGCTCTATAAATAGGCAGGCTGGTATTGACTCACTCATTGAATACGGAATTGTTACAATACGCTTGGCCACCAGCAATTTCATTTCTTTGCCAAAGGTTTATAAAACATGAAAGCTCACACCACTCCATTTACCTAAAACCCATCTACAAAATCCTCGTAATAAGATGTTGATAGATAAAGGTTTATCAAGTTACGTTTTTATTTAATAACTAGCCGTACTCGCCCGCTTCGCTTGGCATTTAAAATTAACATTATTATTTATTGTCATCATTATTAGGGAGTCCAACACTCATATAAATATTAGCCTATCCATTAAGTACATGTATTTTCTACTGGATATCAAGTTTCAAGTCAATCGGATGCATGGTTCAGTAGTTATAACGGAACATCCGTAAAAACCACTGTAGATTTATATATTAGTATAGTTATCATATTATGTAAACGCACTGTAATACTATAATAAAGAATAATACGATAAACTAGGTCAAGAAAAAATATTCGTAAAATAAATACTCTCTCGTAAATCTCTTATTGAACGTTCAAAGGCGTGTCCAATGCACGTGTATACCAAAATTCATTTCTAACGTAACTCCAGGAATATTAAAGACACGTTCCATTTTCTGCCCTATACTAGACGACAAAGGGGAAACGGCCACAAAGAATCTCTTCAAGGCTTAGAGCCGCTCCCATCAGTTTAAACTGTAGCTTCTATTTCGACACTGCGTTGACCGGCCCCTTTTGGCCATTGCAACGTAACAGTCGATAATTATGCTGTCAACTGAGCAAAGCAAACTACCATACAAAGCGGATCTGGACTGGATCAGTCGCTTTTTGTGAACGACAAAGGCCATTACGCGATCCGTTTTCGAGCGTAAAGACAACACTGTTATGAAGTTTTCATTGAGCTCCGACGGAAAATCGGCTAACGTGGGAAAGCTGCGATTGCGATTTGAATGGATAATGAGGGGTGCACTCGTTAATTGAGTCTATTTGTAAATAAACAAACGGAGTTCAATTATTGCAGTCAAAGGCTGTTTGGAACGCGTTGCTTTATTTTTGCGACGTTGATTTTTTGGGTGCTTTGTTTATTTTTTATACGACACCCTATCATTCGATCGGGGCTTCGAGTGAAGCTAACTGGAATGTCATTTGATATACAGACACTCGGTACTGTATGTTTCATTTTATTTATTTCATTTTATGAACACAATAATAATCGTATAATAAATAGTTTAGGTATAACAAAAAAATGTTTACAAAGATACAGCCTATTTTAAATAGAAATATCTTTCAGCAGACCCACAGATCACACTGAAAACTGGAGATTCAGGGTGTTTATCTTCTTCTATATGTATAAAAATGAACTGCTGTTTATTAGTCTCGCTAAAACTCGAGAACGGCTGGACCGATTTGGCTAATTTTGGTCTTGAATTATTTGTCAAAGGTCCAGAGAAGGTTTAAAAGGTAGATAAATATGAAAATTGTCGGAATTATATAAAGTTTAGGTCTTTTATTTATCGATTGAGGCACTACGAAGTCTGCCGGGTCAGCTAGTTATAAATAAATACCTACAGAAGGTTAGACACTATTACATTTAAAACAAAGTCTGCTGTTACATACAGCACACATAAAACAATATGATCGTGTAAGAGAAATCATTGTTGATATGATTTTAAAATGTAATTATAATAATTTAATTAATAAAAATTAAGGATCGCTAAGAATACTAAAAATGGAAATTGACATGCGCAGACCACAAGAGATTAGAATCCACAACAATGCCAAGATATTTAACTGAATAATAATGACACGCTAGACAAACAAGAGGTTAAAATACCTTATGTCATGTCATTGCTTTTTTGTTGAAATTTTGCGAAAAAAAATTTAAACTTGTCTGAAAATTATTGTAGCTGTTTTAGTGACATAATGCAGATTGGTAAAAGAAGAATTATTAATAACATGGCCATAAAATTCGTATTTGTTTTAAATTGTATTGCTTTCAGTAGGAATTGCCCCTGGCATTTCTGAGGTCCATGAGCAACGGTGGCTACTTACCATCTACTTACTAGCTTCTTAATTATAATATGTTACTTAATTATAATACGTATAATTGAATTATTAGAAATAGTACTGTACTGTTTTTTTTTTCTGAAATAAACAAACGGAACTGAACGCTATATAAAGGTTTTAATTACTCTCTTAGACAAGTTATTTAGTAGTAGTTTGACATGATTTCCATTGGTCCAAATAAAAATAATCTAAAACTTTTATTTCAATAAAGACAATATTTATTTCTTTAACATTATTACGGAATTTTAGCAGCCTTTTATTATTTTTTATTAGATCTGTCCTCAGCATTGGACCTGCAGTTAATACCGCATGGTATCAATTAAAACTGTCACGTCTGATTTATTTTATTGGTTCGGCAATTGATTACATTACGCCAAATTGACCGCAATGAATGTGAGACTTACGGAGCCGCATTGTATATAAAACACGTAGCTACTGTAATTTTGTTATACTTTTTTTTGTCAGGTCGCTTGTTATACAGTATTTTAGATAAAATATTTAAATTATAGTTTATTAAAGAATTTCGTTTTCCGTCAAGTAGATATCGAATACTTTGTAACACGAATATTAATCTCAAATACAAATTTAGTATTTTATGTGAAAAATCCTAGTACGTTTAGCTAAATTCTGATCGCAAATACCAAACATCGAAAACACGCTATGATCCGAAAATCAATGTAATGACTAATCGAAAGGTATCTTTAATACAAAAGCACATATCTATGATTCCATTACGAAAAGAGGTATTAAATATCCATCGCAACGTCTCACAGATAGCGTACTATCAATCACTTCACTAATTGCGTTATTTATCTACCCCTGTTTTGAAATAGCGCTGTCATCGGGCTATGTAATTTCACTTAGTGGGCTCTTTAGTCCTGTATTATTTCTTAATAAATTTCCGCCACTCATCGCGGCTTAGCCACGAAATACGATTAGCTTTTTCATAAAAGATAGTTAGAACGAGTGACAATGAGTTAGTGGGCGGTGGAAATATTTTTTTTCGTGTCAGCTTGGTTCGCCCTTTTGATAAAGTATAATCTACTAAGACAATTTTTATTTCTGTAATATTCGATAATGTTTCTGTAAATATAACGCTTTGATATGACTGTGAACATTTTTGATTATCACATTCATGGATATTATTGATTACAACTAAATAGTAGTAGATTTAGAAATTGAATTTCTATTAAAATTATTAAGAATTAGAAATAACAATTGCATTACCATTGAATAGACTTCAGTTTTGAATCTGATTTAATAAGCTCATTATAGGGTTTCTTTCAACGAGGGGCGATTTCTTACTTATACTTTCACGCGGGTCTCAGTATGAAGAGGGTCAATGGTCGACCACGATTAGATATTTAGGTTGTTTTTATGATATATGAGGGCGCATTACGTTCTTATCTTTTCTCTTCGTAACTCGACTGCCCATACTTCATTGTAATCGTTAGATTTCTAGTTTTCACATCCGAGACATGTAGTTATTACGGAATAATTATAACATATTTCAATAATGACATTTTAAGAACAATAACGAAAGTTGAAGCCCTATAAATATTTTTTTTTATATAAATGAGATTACAGGAATAAGAATAAGTTTTCTTTTACTTTCAATATTGCTATCTAATATTAACAGCAATCAGAACAAGTAAAAATAAAAGCTTAATGTATAATAGAAAATTATATGTAACGTAATATGTATTATATTACAAAAAAACCGTTTAAGAAAATTAGATATGAAAATTTAATTGATAATTAAAATTAAGAAACCATTAGTTAATTTTAAATTTTAAATAATCTTCTAGATGCATAGACGAGTTGGTGTATACAGTTTTTAGTATTTACCGGAGCTAAAAGATAATATAATTTGAATGTAGCCTTCTACTATAAGTTCTGAGGTTGAAGTCTATTTTACTGTATACATATTGGATATCTTAGTCTTTATCCCGAATGCGTCATTGCTTTGTGGCAGAAATGGACGGGATTGTAGTTGAACGGTAAATCAACTTTTCAAGAATGAATCAGTTCGTACTGCTGGAGCTACCTTTTCCTATCTTAAATGAAACCCTGGACATATGCTTAAACTCACTTTTTGACATCTGTTTTCATTTTTATTCCAAAAATACATATTTTTTGCTGTACCAAGGACTTATTTTATGTCAAAGTCTAAACCCGCTAACACGCCCAACTATTAAACATCTATACTAATATATCTATACTAATATTATAAAGAGGAAAGATTTGTTTGTTTGTTTGTTTCGAATAGGCTCCGAAACTACTGGACCGATTTGAAAAATTCTTTTTCCATTAGAAGCCGACATTGTCCCTGATGAACATAGGCTTCTTTTTTTTTTTTTTTTTTTATGTTTCCGAAGCGAAGCGAGGGCGGGTCACTCGTCAAGATATAAACTTACTTTTGTTACACATATAACATAGTCACATCAAAGAACTGCGGATGAATGAATACCTACCTGAGTTTTTATATTCAATACTCATGTCTAAAAGCTAAAATATTTAACGACCTATCATCACAACATTTTGGCTCTGATAAAGACCTCATTGTAGGTCGTGAAAGAAATTGTTTGATTTTTGTTTGAACGTAGGAATTTTCTTCTTGAAAATGATACCGCAAGGTTATTGCAGACAAGTACTAGGGCATTAAAATATTTTATGACCGCAGAGTGGGCGTAATCTTTTAATTTATAAGCATAAAGTTAGCTTGAAAGTAGTTGTTAGCCTTAGAGATGCTAACATATACTAAAATAAATATATCTAAGCTAACTTAGGTATATTTCTTTTCCTAATCCCTGGCAATATTAGCATGATTGAGTGATGGCCTTTTTTAAAAAATTTATTGCTTAGATGGGTGGACGAGCTCACAGCCCACCTGATGTTAAGTGGTTTCTGGAGCCCATAGACATTTGCAACGTAAATGCGCCACCCATCATGAGATGTAAGTTTTAAGGTCTCAGTATAGTTACAATGGCTGTTCCACCTTTCAAGCCGAAACGCATTACTACTTCACGGCAGAAATAGGCGGGGTGGTGACACCTACCCGTGCGGACTCACAAGAGACCAAGAGCGGTAGGACCACCAGTAATAAAACCATCGTAACCACTTACCGTCAGTTTGTCAACGTATGTCAGCTTTATTGTTATTATAAAACAAATTCAAATTAAATAGTACTTACCTTTGAGATTTGTAAGTATCAAAACAATTAAATGGTAAGTTTGTTTATAAGCGGGAACAATGTAATGAATGGAAATAAAACACATAGCTTAAAATCAACATCACTGACGGCTTCGTAGATGAACAACGGCTGGGCCGCATTTCCATAGTTTTGAAAGTCAAAAATGAACTAACAGTAGCTTTGTTGTTGATGTAAGCAATTTGACCTTCTTGGCACCTTGAATATTCTACTGCGCGAAAAAGTTCCACTGCAAGCAAGACAGTTCATACGTGACATTTCGTTGCCCTCCGGATAATTATAATTTGCAGTTTCTTTTTATTTTGGAAGATGCTTTTCACATTATGATGGTGTGTGCGCGGAATGATGATTTGAGACAACAATTCTTTGCAAAATATACAGATTTTCGACAAGTTGGAGGTTTAAATTACGTATTCGCTTTTCCGGAATCCGAAATGGCTAAGTCACTTTATAAAATAGTGTTGGTGGGCCTTCAGAGACGATAACAGTTTCCTTTTATTTTTATATAATTATTTTGTTACTCTCTTTTGTTGCACAATGGAGTGACCTATTTACGAGGTGAATAATCTCTTTAAATAAATATATAAAAAAAAAGGTCGTGGATATGAATCTTGAAGTTTTTTTAACGAAATTGATCAATATTCATTTTAGAGTTATGTGTGTGATTTCTAATCTAAGTATCTAAATTAAATGAATATTTATCTTTCGCTAGATGTGGCTTTTGTAGTTGTAATGATAAAAATCAGACAATCAGAACTGATGGGCATATCAACTTGATATATTGAAAATACTGCTGCATCTATCGTAGAATTAGCCTAGATAGCACCACCGACTTTCTGTCGATGTCGTAAAAGAATACCATGGGATTCAATGGAGAATGGGCAGCAGCGTTCTCCGATTTTTTTTTCAGGATCCTGCGATCGCCTATCAATATTTACTGGTATTATTGAGGTTGGTAAGAGAGTGTTAACTATGAATGTGGAACGACATAGGGGAAGAGGTAGTCCTAAGAAGAAATGGATGGATTGTGTGAAAGACGATATGGGTAAGAGGGGAGTGAGCGAAGAAATGGTATATGATAGAAGAGTATGGAAGGAGAAAACATGTTGCGCCGACCCCAGGTGACTAGGAGAAGGGCAGGATAATGACGATGATGATTATTTACACTGACGAGATGGTGTGCCTTTTATCTTAAGTTCAGCAACGACAATTTCAACTTTTGACCCTGTGTCTCAGAATGAATCGTGGCGCCATACATTGTAATATCTTCGGTAACCGATTAATGCCAGTACAGCATTAGGCTCCAAGTGAACTGATGATAGGACCTTTTGTGAATCCTCACGGGTAGGTACCTATTACCACCCTGCCTATTTCTGCCGTGAAGCAGTAATGCGTTTCGGTTTGAAGGGTAGGGCAGCCGCTGTAATTATACTGAGACCTTAGAACTTATATCTCAAGGTGGGTGGCGCATTTACTTTGTAAATGTATATGGGCTCCAGTAACCACTTAACACCAGGTGGGCTGTGAGCACGTCCACCCTCCTAAGCAATAAAAAAAATTAAAAATAAACCAGAATGCTTATTTCATAATTTTATGTTATTGATGTAACATTCGTCCATTTTATATCTCAACTATCACTGGATTCTAACTTTACCTGTCTTAAGCGGATAGTGAGACAGATCTCGACCCAAATGTTAATTCTGAATACTGATGCGTTGATCAAAAGGAAGAGTCGAGTTTTATCCTATTTTACATTGAACACTTCTTATTATATTAGGTCGACAGTTGCTGCTAGATGACGACTCTCGTTAGGCCGTTTTAGGCCAAAGGAATTTGATATCTATTTCATTCACAGAACGCTATTTTTCATGTAGCGTGAGCGATGATTGAATTCATAATTATATTCAATAATGAAAGTTGAAAAAAGAAAGAAAATATACATACGTTGTTAACCACAAATACTACTCTCAATGAAAAGCCTTAAAATTATGACTTGTATTTAAATCAGAATGAAACTGGAAATATATTTCGTTCAGAAAAATGTGAAGAAAAATTGTCGTTATATGATCAAAGCTTAATTGCATTGACTGTGCTTCGGCGACGGACATCCTGTGATCTGGGGACAGAAAATAGATTAAAAATAGTGGCTTCCTCAATCGATGTTCCGATTATGTGGGAACAATAATCTTTTATAAAACAAAAGAAGTTTTTACTTTACTTTTTTAAATTGTATATGAAAATATCTCATTCAATTTGATTGTGTATTTTTGGAAACAATTTTCAGACTTAAATATATAAATAGCTGTTGCTTATAAAATACGTGAGGTAATTAAATTTTCGTTTGATGATTTTGACATTGAAATTCTTAATTTGATAAAACGAAGGAAATACTCGTGCTTTGTGTCAAAGTTTTTCAGCGTAATAGATTTGACATTAAAGTTTAATAATATGTTAATTAATTTTTGAACTAGACGTTTCAAGAACTTGATATCTTCCTTAGTCACGGCTGATGGTTATGTAATTTGTAAAATTAATTTTCAAGTGTAGAGTTTGGAATGTCTATATTACCCTCACGTATGTATATATAGGATACCAAAGTCTTATTTTGGTGATCGTTAGCATAACTATAATAGTTCATGTATCAATTAGTGGCATTAAAGCTAAAGTTGTTTGGATTAATCAGTTCAGATTTTAAGTAATTAAAAAAAAAGGGTGCGTGTACTTATGTACGCGCGTAGGAAGTTATACTTTATTTTTATTAAATTTTTATTTTTTTTATTTAAATTTTAATCAATTTGAAAAAAAATCGATTAAACAACATCCTCAAACACGCATATTGGACATCCCTTTTCTTGACATCGTATAAATTCGGTAATTCTCGGTACGGTTCGGAAAGCTCACCTGCGGCTATATTCAGACTCGTCAAGTTATGTCGGTCGTATTGTAATGAGCGATTTAGTGGGCAACTTCATTCTGTTAATTTTGTGTCATGGAGCGCGCGCATCGTAAAATTTCACTCTTATAAATTTTTCATAACGCGCCTAAAGAGGTATAACTCCAAAAAAAAAACGTTTTGAAGTTCAATTTTCTATTCTAGCTCACAATATAATCGAAATGAAAATTTGAATCTAGAAGTCGCATCCACGTTGCTCTTGCCGCGTGCCCGTGCGCTGGAAGCCGCAACGGAAAATAAATTTGATATCGCTCCGCTACGGGCGTTCCGAGAAAAAGCATTTCGAAATAAATGACTTTTTAAATTTCATCGTTGCACACAGTTTCTCTATCAATTGTCGAGGCTCGCTTCGTGTAACTGGATTCCTTAACGGGCATTTATTGTGTGCGACGTCCTATGCTGCGTTCATGCTGCATGTAACTTGACATGTTACATCGAATTGTGTATTGTGTTCACGATTGACACACGATTGAACGTTCACAAATGTTCGCGATTGACTTCCACGGTGAAGGAATAACATCGTGTAATAAAAATCAAACCCGCAAAATTATAATTTGCGTAATTACTGGACCACTTGTGAGTTCGCGCGGGTAGGTACCACCACCCTGCCCATTTCTGCCGTGAAGCAATAATGCGTTTCGGTTTGAAGGGTAGGGCAGCAGTTGTAACTATACTGGGATGTTAGAACTTATATCTCAAGGTGGGTTGCGCATTTACGCTGTAGACGTCTATGGGCTTCAGTAATGGTCTATGGTGGGCTGTGAGCTCGTCCACCCATCTAAGCAATAAAAAAAAGAATTATAGTTTCACTGGAACCAAGTCTTGGTTCAGTAGTGTATTCTTGATTTTTCGTAACAGTATTACGGGCTCGGCTGGGCAGTGATCGAATCAGTTTTCAAGCATACGAATGCACGACTGATTCATTTTACAGGACACCGAGTCGAGTATTCGCAGAGTATTCGCTAAGAGATAAAGCCAGTGTACAACATCATATACACAGTGTGTTGTATATTTTGATCATACCACGTTTATTTTTGTTATTAAGGTCAAGTTTTGATCAGATTGAAAATCGGTTATTTCGCTTTTCATAAACGGCCGAAATAAGCATGACCGTGGTATCAATCCGCATTGACCCGCAATGTATGACATTAACCTCATATACAGTGTGTTGTATATTTTGATCACACCACTTTCATTTTTGTCATTAGGATAAAGTTTTGATTAGATTGAAAAACGGCTATTTCGCTTTTCATGCACGGCCGAAATGAGCATGACCGTGGTATCAATCCCCATTGACCCGCAATGTATGACATTGCAGACAGACTAAAAGTAACAGAATTAATGAAAACCGGGCTCGGGTACATGTATTTTCTCATTAACCGACAGTAGTAGTTTTTAAAGATTAAGCTGTCAAAATGTCTAATTTCACGTCATCACGGCCTGCCTGATCCTTAGAAAACATTATTTACTTTAACCGTATTAGTTAGGGTCACAGGTAAATTTATTTGCAAGTTTCCCCATTGTTCAGCAGCAAGTACACCCGTCGCTTTCATTAAGAGTTCAATTGTTGTTAAACGACTCAAGATGTACTCAAACACAGTACTGAGAAGTTTCAGGCACGTGTTATAAGCTAGGTACAGTAAATCTATTACGCGTCAACTAGCATTCCTAGGGCTTCAACGAGTGCACAATCATGAGACTTTTGTGCATATTCATAGTATTGGATTATAATAACCAATACACGTCTATATACTATGCAAAAACTCAATAAAACTGAGTTCAATTTTTTTATGTATTTTCGATAATCAACTTATTTTTCCGTAATCACAACTTTGATTTACGTGTTTACTGATACATAACAGAACCAATCATTTTAGGGACCGCTTATGCTTAGAGTAGCTGAAACTTTTAATAGGGATCATTCAACTTCATTTGTATGCTTTTCGAACAAAAATGCGATAATAGTTTAATCAAAAATCATTATTTTGCATTATTTAACAAACTTTAACTTTTTACATAATACATTTTAAAAAAAACTCGGGAACTGAATTGGCGTTAAGCTCAATCATTGTTTGTATGTCCTCCTGTGAGTACGGTGTTTGTTTCACAATAAATAATTAAAAGACACTCTTGTCAGCATAACTTTCTTGATTACTCAAAATAAATCCTTTACTAGCGTAGATACGCAATTTTCTAAAATAGAAATAAAACGATCGCAAGTAAAGACGACGGACTATTATTGTTGTGCGTCATGTGTTGTGCTAATAAACATGCTCACATATTTGTACGTAACTACAACAGTATAGCCGCTCGACAAAATAAAATATATTTCGTTAGCCTAAATATACCATCACGTAAAGAACCTAAACTAACTTGAAAGTTTTCGAGGAAAATCGTGTATATATATCATACAGAAATTATTCTAGAAAAATTACACGGAACTTGACTGTGTTTTGCTTGATATTTAGGCAAAATGGGATGACTTTTTCTCTAACAGTTGTTCATATACTGCGAGACAGGCCTCAAAAAGATATATAGGTAGATATTAAAATAGCACCGACATATTTTATTACGGACTGAAGGATTATTGGTGGGAGGCCTTTCCAGTTTCACCAAGAGCTTAGCCAGAAGGGAATATTTGAAATCTAAAATTTGTGACTTATTTGAAAAAATCAAAAGCATGCTATTTATATAACACCTATATTATCGACTAACTGCAAACAATTTAATTTGCTAAAATACTAACGCTCTTCACGGCGCATCCTTATTACGTATGCAAGCGAGCGCATAAACAAATTTTATTGCCAGTTGCACATCTCATTAGCGTCAGTCACAACGTTCGCGACTTGCTACAAGACAGCGTTCTTGTCGCGTCGTTTCCCCGCCAGGTGTAAGTTTTCGCTTCTGGTATTAAGTAACCCTGTAACGCAATATTCGATTACATTTTCCGTCACTTAATGCCTTCGTTCTGTTTATAGTTTCAAAGAAAGGTTTGTATGGTAAAAGTTTTTTCACTGCATTACTACTTCGTGTTTTTATTTTTCCATGTTATGTGATTCTGCTGTATTTAGACGGCTTAGGATAACATTGGCATTTGAAATATTAAAGTGAAGAATTATTATACAATATCTCGTAGATATTAAATAAGAGGCTTTCAAAACTGCACCATTCAAGTTAAGTACGAGCATTTCCACCGTGTCAACAAATCTACATATTAAGGAATTTCAAGAGCAATTATAACTGTAGTTAACATGACATAATAGCTGGTGATCTCAGTTGTCAAGGCCCGTAACTCAAGTGTCAGGTGCCAACGTCGTAACGTATAGGGGAGATTGCATTGATATTAGCAGTAAGAGGATCTGTCATAATGTTGACTTTATTAATTTCAAACACAAGAACATTTAAAATAAACTGAAGGTAATGGAAAACAATGCAAAATCCAAGCTCTAGTAAAGCACTCAATGCGTAAAAGAAGGCGTCTAAAACTAGTGATAATTGAAAAAAGACCAAGCGAACAAAAATTAACATTCTTGATCTATAATACTAAATTGTGTATTTTCATGTGTATTTATATATTATTACTTTATATGTATATTATATTGTGTGTAATTATGTGTATGTATGTATTTTACTATTTTATACATAGATAGGTATATTAAATTGTAGTATGTCTATTTATGCATACAAAGTCATATGTAATCTATATAAGTACCTATATTTAACATTATGTGTATTCTATAATACTGAGATGTTATTTTAAGGAAGATTTTTGTTTTGATTTTGTTCTTTTTTTGTTGTGTTGTTGTTATTTGTTATTCTTTTGTTAATGCACCTACCATGCATTATCTCTGCACCACCCTATGGTCGACTGGAAGAGAATGCCCATGGCATTAAGTCCGCCTGTGCACAAGTTTTGTTTTGTGCATAAAGTATAAATAAATAAAATAAATGAAAATAATAAGTACTGGATTGATTACTGCTATATATATAGTTATATTCAAAAAGCTTTATAACGAAACCAAAGATCGACTCGATTCGATTTAATTCGATTCAGAATAAGGACGTGTCGCCCGTTGTCACAGTACGTTCAAGATCACGGTCTCTCTTTTGGGATTATGTATGTGTTCCGAATGAAAATCAGCCGTGAACTGCATAAGTTAAAGGAATTTCGAACGAAACGGAATGTTTTAACAGAATTTAAAATGGTAATGAGGTCTTGTTTACGAACCATCTTAGATTTGCGTCATCGTTTTTTTTGTATTGTATATTTTTTGAATTGTTTTATAAGTCAAAAACATGTAAATGTTGTTACGCTAGTACTTTCGCGGTTATTTTTAAAACCGGGTTTCGGTCAATGCATTCTAAAATATGACAACTGAAATCTCATTGACTAACAGAAGCAGTTATCGCACCGCACTATTTTGGAAGCGTGTAAATTTTTCTTTTTTTTTCTTTTATAGTGCTGTACGAGCTCACAGCCCACCTGGTGTTAAGTGGTTACCGGAGCCCATAGACATCGGCAACGTAAATGCCGCCACCCACCTTGAGATATGAAGTCTAAGCTTAGTTTTTACAATACAACGGCTGCCCCACCCTTCAAATCGAAACGCATTACTGCTTCACATCAGAAATAGACAGGGTCATGGTACCTACAAGTGCGGACTCACATGACGCCTAACAACAGTAAAAATTAAATTAAAAATCTAACGATAAAAAGAATATAAATAATGCAATTAAAATAATGGCTATACTAACACTCAAAGCCAAAACTTATCACCCAGAACAAGGTTTCTAATCTTCACAATAAAATTGCCTAAAGACTAGTAGTGGAGAGACTTTTTAATTAAAATTGTTCATAGAAAATTCTTTAATACGATGTGTGATCCTGCACGATCCTGTAAGTACGTAATGAAGCGCAGAGTCCTCGGAGGGCAGTACAAGGAGGCAGTGATGCGATCAGCTCACGGACCGCATCAGGAATCAATTAGGAACGGCTGCCGGCCACGACGTGCCTACCGCATGAATTATTGACGACGCTGCGCTCGTACGCGCGAGTTTTCCGTACCATTGGTATTGGTACTCGACTCTAAACCGTGATTGAAAGTTGCTAATGGGATCAAGTTGAGGTAAATTTCAAGATTAAAATGAATAACAGTTTACAAAAAAAAAAACTAACAAAATACGCTTTTATAGAAAATCCAACAAAAAAATGGAAAATAAATTTTAATAAATTTGAATTAAAAATAGTGTAAGAAAATGATTTTATCGTAAAAAAAGCGTGGGGTGCATGGTATAAGTAGTTATAAATATTTTATGAACAAATATGAGTAGAAGGGCTATTTTGATAATATCCTGAAAAGCACCCCACGCTTTTTTTTACGATAAAATAATTTTATGACATTATTTTTAATTCAAATTTATTAAAATTTATTTTCTATTTTTTAGTTGGATTTACTATAAATGCTTATTTTGTTAGTTTTTTTAAACGATTATTTATTTTTCAATTTTTAGTTGAATTTAAATTTTTTTGTTTAATTTTGTATTGTCATCGGCCCTTAATAAGTATACCGAATTTCGAGTTAATCCGACGTTTTGAAGGGGGTCAAAATCATGTTCAAAGATTCTGTTACAAACATACATACGTCTGAAGCTAATAAAAACGTATTAACAAGTCATTTGCCTAATAATAAAAGATACATCTGTATTTTTGTAAAAAAGAATGAAACTAACACAAAATAAAATGGCATATCTGGTTTTAATCTCTAAGTTTGGTTTCTACACATACAACGAAAATCACACTATGATTGATTAAATGATTGAAGCCGATTTCTTGCAGCACGTAAGTTCATAATAAATTAATTTTATTACTAAAATGGACATTGATTTTTTGTATAGACAGTTAACCATTGTCGTGCAAATCTTAATTAATTTAAAATTTAGATTAAAAAAGGAATTTCTTTGTCAAAAACGGAATTTTGAATGGATGTAGACGAATGTTTAAATGAAATTAAATATTCTTTTTTGCCGTTCAGATTTATGTTTAAGTATAGAAAATCGTAATTTTTTAAAGATTTTGTAATTTAGAATGACAATGAAACAATATTTAGTGTTCTGATTCTAGTATCGTTCGAGATGGTTTCGGAATGTGGTGCTTAGTAGAGTTATGACAGCGGCTATTCTGTCGGCCGATTAGCGTGCAAACTAGATTTCGTTGTCGGATTATGCTCTCCATCATAAGCTAAATATGACTGTTGAAATTTTGATGGAAATTTATAATTCTGCCTATGTCCTACTTTTTTGTTTTGTTCCAAATTTGTACAAATATTCTTACTGTTCAATCAATAAAAAAATGTTTTACTTATTAAATATATGACAGAGTATTCTTAAATGGCATATTAAATATTATATTATATTATAAATATTCTGTACTTTTTTATTTATTAACATCATAATAGGTTTCCAAGACTTTAATGACATTTTGTTTTCAATTGGTGTGGTTTGAATTTCACCAAAATTTAATATATTTAATGAAATATATTAAAACGCCAAAAACACGCTTCGATGTAAAAAAAATTCCCCTGGTGTTTCAGGATATTGGCCGAAGTAAACTATCTATCGTTTTGAAACTAGAGCTATTTAGGTTGTAATATTTTCTTAGATAAGATAAACAGGTCAACTTAATAAGATCATGTCAGAAACTTTTATGATCAATAATGTTTGTTTACCTGCTCGTGGGTCACGTTACCAACATTAACTCTTTCCTCTCACGAAATGATAAAAAAATTCTAAAAACCAATAAAATAAATACGACGATTAAAATAAAATAAAAATAACGAATACATTTATCGAATCTTTTCGAATAGGTGTTCTGAACTTTATAATGACGGAGAATCGAGATACTCGAATCCGTTGCGAACTGGGATTACACAAGTACCCGTTTTGTTTGCGTTTCGTGACCTTACAAGTGGAGCACTCATTATTTTAATCCCACAAAAGCTCATTGGTACTTATTGTTACTAGTAGTTTTCATACTTGAATTTTAATTGAAGATATTATAAAATGTCAACTCTTGAAAATAATTAATGTGAAAATAATGAATTCTAACAAATCGGACTTTCAATAGGCAATTAAAAATAGTGTATATTTAATATGTTGCGTTCGGAAGGTTACGAAGCAATGTAGATAGATATTAACTTCGGTTCGCAAGTCGTTGAAATAATTAAGAATGATTTTATTGTTTAACCTCGCTTTTGTTATTGTTATTATAATATTATTTACGAAGTTTTTAATTGACAGTTTGACAGAACTCTACAAAAAAAGTGTAAAATGTACACTGTAATAAGTTTGAGATTTGGCCGTAAAGTAGTCTTAATAATGTAATTAGATATTTTACACTCTGTTGGCATATTTGTGTAAATACAGGCTTTACTGTTTGATATTCACTATAAATTATTTTCAATAAGTTACCTAGTATCATGTTTTGATTGATTCATAGGCCTATAATTAGAATCGGAAACGCCAAGGGCATAAATGGCATGGATGCAGTGAATTTTATATATTTGCATTCACGCGCCCATATTACCATCAATATACATAATTATTACCGGTGTTAATATTTCAATATTCAATTATCGGTCTGCGTTCAAATCGGGTGGTACATGTAAATGTGTCGATGGATTTAGTGAATTTCATTGAACAATATTCAAATTCGTATTTTCATTAGGCATTCATTGACGAGATGAATGCATTGAAATGCTCTGATTATCGACACGTTTAGGTTTTTGCATTTGATTATATTATGATACGATTGTGTTTGAATTTGAAAGGGTTAAATAGATACTAATTTTATTTGAAATCCATTGATCATGTTGTTACACGGTGGGGTTCGGGATAAATAAAATTCTACCGAAGTACAAATTGAAAACTATACTCAACACTTAGAGCACTTAAAACACTCAACAAATACTTTAAAACTCTCAATTCGCTTCTTCCGCTTCGCTTCAGGTGATCCGTTCGCTGTTTCGCTTCGAGTAGTTCCGATTACTGACTGACTGCGTGCCATCTCTGCAGTGCTTTTATAGCCGATACCACACCCCTAGAATTATCGAGAATATTCCACATATTTCGAGTATTGTGCTTTCGCTATCTGACAATAGGTGGCGTTGTATTTCTCGAGCGTTCTAGATGCTACTGTTCTTCGATATTCGTTCGACTATTTGACGATAGATGGCGTTACTCTTATCGTCGTAACAATATTATAAAGTACGTTTGTGACTCGGACGTTATGCCACAAGGTGCGTGGCGGCAGTCACTTTCTCATATATCTGGGCTCCCTCAACCATTTCACACCCGGTGTCCCTGGAACTGGTTAATCCTTCAATGTAATAAATAAAAAATGTCCCCCAAAAAGATTAATTATTAATACAAAAAATTGATTTACTCGATTTTCCAAATGTCAATTTTCAAGATCCAATCGGTTTTTTTTCCTAGTACCGAACAGATCTTGTATTGTTAGATTCATTTTCAAGGATCAACCTTTACTTGAGACAAATAAAATCGATAACGTCGTTGAGCAAGCTGGGCTCTCTATATATTTCACATTCTCTGTTTCGATATTTCGAGAAGCTAATAGAGATGTTACTCTGACCTATTTCCTTAGGGACCACTTTGCACCAGTGAACAATTCAGAGTTGCAGTACTGGGTCCACCAAAATTCACCATTTGATTTTTTCTTTAGAACGCATCATACGTCTTTTCTACTCAATTCAGAACCAATAACCTAATTTACATGGAAATCAAGGAGTCGTCAAATATATTTTAGACTTCGTGAGAATAATCAGATACGTACAATTCAAAGGAATACTCGAATTATACGCACCAGTTTTATGGTTGGTTCATGATAATTATAATTTAGTAATAGCAAAATAACCTACATGGCTTAATCATGCGTTTAATTTTTTTATTTTTATTTTTTTTTTATTTTTTAGATGAGTGGACGAGCTCACAGCCCACCTGGTGTTAAGTGGTTACTGGAGCCCATAGACATCTACAACTTAAATGCGCCACCCACCTTGAGATATAAGTTCTAAGATCCCGGTATAGTTACAACGGCTGCCCTCCCTTCAGGCCGAAACGCATTACTGCTTCACGGCAGAAATAGGCAGGGCGGTGGTATCTACCCGCGCGGACTCAGAAGAGGTCCTACCACCAGTTTTTTATTGTCATTATATTGTTTCCGACGTTTCAAAAGCTTTACAGTTTTTGTGATCCGTAAGTAGTTTTAATTATGCCTACGACGCACAAAAACCGATGAAAATACTGCAATTAAATGAATTTATTATTTCATATCGCCTAAAAAAGCTATTTAAAGGAACAATGAAAAAATGATTTCACAACAATTGTATTTAAACAAGATAAATGAATGTCACCCCAATTTTTAATTAGACGAATATAACAATAAATTTATGGACCGCAACTCGTTAGGGACAAAATATCGAGTGCCTTTTGTTCGCTTTTTTTTTTGTCAATTGAAACATTGTACCCACATTTTAACATTTACAATGCTCGTCAAAGAGTTTATTCGCTTGTGCAATCACGAACAATTTACGTAATTAAGTTAGCATTAAATTCGTTTTTACAGCGCATTTCGACACTCCTGACCGTTCAGAGTGTTCAATTTCTAAAGTGCGCTTAATAGGTTTAATAGTTACGGTAAGTCAGTTATACTAAATGTTTGAATATGAAGTCATCGTGGCTTAGAGGATAAGATGCCCGTTGCATTCGCGTCAAACGATCCAACTGTGCCGGTGTTCGAATCCCGCAGGCAAGTACCAATTTTTCTAATGAAATACGTACTTAACAAATGTTCACGAACCTCGATTGAGATGAACTGATTGGTAGTAATGAAATTGAAATCTGATGGGGCTTTTAATAAATTTGAAGTGTGCTGTGAATTATTTTACTCTAGCAACTACGCCTTAATAACAAAAACTTCTTCTATCATGACTTTTCAGTTTCCAAATGGATATCACTATAAGATCACGACCTACAAACTAAAGTACTTACAATCCTCTGCAAGTTTGAAATACTTGCGCGGAACATATGTCACTCTCTTGATATTGGAGACTAATTAAATGGAACATAATCATAATATGCATAGACTAAATTGGCTTATATTCTCTTTTACGTAATATTCATTCGTTAATTACTGTTCTAATTTTAATCACTTTCACGTTGTTTAGTAAAAATCTCGTGCTGTTGCAATTTAATATTTCGAAGCTTATTTAAAATATCATCTAAATAAGAATTTTATTTGTGACTAGCTGACCCGACAGACTTCGTAGTGCCTCAATCGATAAATAAAAGACCTAAACTTTTGTATAAAATAGACATAAAACAAACAAAAGGAATCCGTCCGACGGGGGACACATCAAAGGAAAAACAAAATTGTTATTTTTATTTAATTTCGGGCATTTTCATGTTATTAATTTTTAAACCTTCTCTGGACTTCCACAAATAATTCAAGACCAAAAGTAGCCAAATCGGTGCAGCCGTTCTCGAATTTTAGCGAGACTAACGAACAGCAATTCATTTTTATATATATAAATATTAAAATAGTAATAGTAAGATGTTCCAAATTTCTTTAAAGGCGTTTCCAATACGATAAAGCAACTGTATAAAATGTATGTAAGATATAGAGGATAAAAAGAAATGTTCCGAATCGAAACATATCTTAAAGTGCTTTCTCGAGCGCAGTAAGTTTGGCCCACTTAGTTGGGCACAAACACCTTCGAACTTAGATATCTAACGTTCAAGTAATCCGAAGAGACAGCCTCCAGTCCAATACTATGAATATTCTCGAAGCTACTCCGATAACTTATCTCAAAAATTTTTGACATACCCACCAACGAATCGCCTTAATAATATATTGGCGTCTGAGATTGAAGTTGACTCTGAGATATTGGTTATTGGTAAAAGTTTTATTGTACTTGTCACAGGTGCTATCATGCTTGAATGTTTTTGTGTTAGCTTAGTTACGACTTCTGAATTGAGTTTCGAGCCGCAACTTAAGAATACGAAGTTTTGTTATTGTTGTATTTACTTAGTAAAACTTTAAAATAGCAACGTATTTAATTTAGATACTGTATGTCGTATGATAAGAACATGGTCAAGTATAGGTACGTAAATATATATTTTTTTTATTTATTTCCGATTGTTTGTACGGAATATGGAATTGGATTGATATTTGAATATGCTAAGACCGACATTGTAACTAAATCAGAAATCTTAACGTGTACGTGTTAATGACAAGTTAATAATAATACAACTGTTATGTTCAACTAACTTATATACTTTTAATTATTAGACTATGACGTTTGACAATTGACATTTGACAACTATGACACTATGAAGACCGTCTGGTTCCATATTTGAAAATGGATACTTAATTTTTAGAAGAGGTTTCCCTGTAATAATAGATTAATATTTAAATGATTATGAATTTTCCGAAAAAAAAATCATTTATTTAGAATTATTTACGTCGATCAATCGAATCGAAATTCGAAAAATGCAAATACCACTTTATGAAGTGTTACATAAAATACAAGCGGCGATATTTTCAATTTCGCGAAACAATTATTCTGCCATGTCATCAATCGGATTCCCGCTTTGATTGCGCGGCAAATTCGTTTTGTTTGGACACAAAAATTGCAATATAAAGAGCTGCCACATCATTCCCTTTTGGGTTAAACGTAGATTGCTTCCAAAACGTAATGTTGTTTACAATTCATTTTGGACAGGCAATTGACCACTTTCATTGTATACGTTCGTACATTTTCATTTCGATGAACTTAGTAGTGAACGGGAATAGTGCAGTAAAAACGGGAACTTTTTTTTTTATTTCTCTTATGGGTGGACGAGCTCACAGCCCACCTGGTGTTAAGTGGTTACTGGAGCCCATGGACATCTACAACGTAAATGCGCCACCCACCTTGAGATATAAGTTCTAAAGTCTCAGTATAGTCACAACGGCTGCCCCACCCTTCAAACCGAAACGCATTACTGCTTCACGGCAGAAATAGGCAGGGCGGTGGTTACCCGCGCGGACTCACAAGAGGTCCTACCACATTATGAGTCAATTCATATAATTTAATAACGAAAAATTTCTCTGAGCGGATGAAGCTGTGGAAGTCGCGAGTGGGAAATTCCTGAGGCAAAAAATTAAAATGACGCAACTGATGCTGAGAACAACGCAAAAGCATATTATTGTGTGCTTGTTTCAATCGTCAATTTAAAATTTGTTTAAGCCCGGTAATCTAACTATTAGAGAAACGGTAGGAAAACATATTTACCATTTCTTATTTTTAAAAAAATTGAGTAATAAATTATTATTAAATTATCGCGATATCCGATTTTTCAAGATCCGTAAAAAAATTACTCGGTATTTTTAAAAAGAATATACAAATCTTCATCTCGACATTGGGGCTGAGACGGAGCTCTCCCCTTACGTAGCGACGTAATCAGACTGCAGCCTCGAGCTAATCTTGATGTACAATTGCTAGACTCGCCTATCTTCGTGTTATTGTACTCTTTTCACATTTGTGCTATTGTGGTCCTACCCATATACGCGTGTTCTCTCACAGCTCCATTTTAAAAAGTAAAATAGAACACGAAGTCACCGAATTAAAAATTTAAAAGTCACTTTAAAGCATTTTTCATAACGGGCGTTGTGACAAAAATAGCGTTTTGTAGATGTAACAAAAGTTTTATAAAGTTGTCGGTGTAGTTGTCACAGACTAAATCATAAATAAAATGCGAGCGCTTAAAGTTTAACAGACTTAGCGGGATAAAAGTTAAAAAGCGCTGCAATTCATGCAGCGCAGGTGACCGGTGGTTTATCAGCGCGTCGCAGGCGAAGCGAGAGCTGTATGGGCGGCGCGCGGGCGGCACGAAGCGACCAACGCGCTGGTCACCGCACACCTATCGCAACGTCGCGGATAATCGCCTCATTTATAAAGTTTAGCGGGACAAAGCTGTGCGAGTTTTTGATTGAAAACAAACTTAGAAGGGACAGCCTCATTTGAATAAGTATTCTGCGAATAAAGTGTGGCTTTATGTTTTCCTTTAGGTGTTTTTTTCCTTTGTTATGCAAAACAATGTTCCACCTTGTTTAGGTACTAAAACGCGCTTTATTTTTGAGTGAAAGACTCTTTTGAAGTTAAGCTTTCCTGTATAAATAATTTTATTTTCTGTGTTTTGTTCAAAAAGTCAGCCTTTTGAAAGTATAATTGTCACCGCAACTCTTCCTCTCGATGTCACTGGAAAGCCACAAAGCACATTTTTAAAGACGCATATGAATTAAGACGCATTTGATTTGCTCAAAATTTGATATGCCCGTTCGGTTTGACCGGATAAACAGTTGGAATACATTAATAGTACCTTAAGTAGTACTTAGTACTAGTACTCAATATAATTATTTATTTCATTTACTTCCATATTAGATTAAAAATAATACAAAAATAAAATAGAAATAACAACAACAATTTCTGAATAAAATTAAAACAAAACTACCTTAATCTCTTAGCTGGTTTGGTTAATTGTGGTCGGATAATATGAACCGTCATGGGTGACGATTCTATCTATTTAGCCTCAAAGGAGTCGGTCCTTTTTGTTCAAAGGATGGGAAAACCGATATGCAATACGAGTGAGACTCACTCTTATGTCTCAAGATGATTGCTGAGATTCTTGTCACGACGTCTTAAGGTTCCTGCACCCTCTTAAAACAAGATAGGCCGAGAACTCATTTATCCTGTGAATGCAAAATAAAACGTCTTTCCCTGAGTATTGTTATTTGCGCTTTGCTAATGAATATAATTCGTTCGTCGTCATTTTAGTGTTAATCATGCGAAATTCTGAAATACGTATGAAATGTATGAGAGAAGTGCTAATCTGTGGTTCTTGTTTGTATAGTTAGCCAGTGAACGTGAAATTTGTTATAAGTTCAGCTCTAACAATGAGGTAACCATTTCCTGTATGAAACTTCAGACTTTAAAAAAAAAATTGTTTTTTATAGTCTGAAGTTTGGAATATCGTAGTAGTAGGAATATTTTTAAACAAACTACATGGTAAAGAATTTCAAGAGGGACTAATGAAAGAGTCTGCTTGTGATAGGAGTGCAGTTGTGATGTCTGCGTTAAGCATTTTTGTGTGTTAAAATAAATTAAATAAAAAAAGTCATAATTCTCGTCAAATCAGTGCTAATTCACATTCACAAAGCACCAAAAGAGCAACATTTAAGTACAGAACATAATAGGCTACTCGAGGCTCCCGCTTAAAAGAAAGCACGAAATTCTGGGTTTTTAATGTTACCTTCAATAAAAACAAGTTCGATTTTTAAAACATTGAAAGCGATGTCATTAGTGAGTCTCGTTTATTCCCGCTAACAAGCTACTTGTGTTCTTTAAGTAATAATTGATGAAGGGGTGTCGATCGACATTTACGTCGGCAACACAATTAGAAAAGATCAATATGGTACTAGTTATTTATTAATCGAGAAAATGTCCGTTGTTTTCAGCATACAGTTCATTTGTATATTTTCAGTGCATTTTATGCATTTTCTTTAATAAAATTAAAAACTGTCCTCTAATTGCTTAATAATGGAGTATATAGGGATTGTCACCTACCATGTTTTATGTTAACATACTTAATCAAAATATTATTATATTGGTTTTGTGCTTTTATATGTGGGTGTTGTATGATGTTTTTTTCCATTTTTCCATTCGACCCGTTTTCGGCATTTTCCCAATCGAGTTTCATACAGCATTTTTTTTAAAGAACCCTGCTGACGATCTCTCGGTACTTTGTGTTTAATAGAGCCCAGAGACAGTTAAGTTCAATGCATTGCCAAACAATATTCTAGGCGTTTAACTTTGAGCTGCATTGTATAACTATTTCGAAGCAAAATGTGATAAGTACATTTATTTTTTCGGTCGAGAGACCTGTCTCAACTCATCACCTAGACTCCTCAGTAAACGCGAGTTGAACTTATAAATGCCTGCAGATCGAACCGCGTTACAGTTGCAAATCAATAAAACTTTCAGCAGAACCTCATTCGACATTTCCCTTTATTATCGGATTAAAACATTTTCGTAATAGAAAAGTGTTGACTATTTACGCATCCATAAAATTAAAAAGCCAGTCGGGCTATTAGGCATGCGACGAAACCACACACTGAGCTTAGTTTAACGATGATCGTAAAATAACACTTTTATTGCTTGTACGACCCGCATGCTGGGAAAAATAGTGCAAGCTTCTCACGATGATACCGACATTGTCGATTCTGTGGTCGCGNCATTTTCGTAATAGAAAAGTGTTGACTATTTACGCATCCATAAAATTAAAAAGCCAGTCGGGCTATTAGGCATGCGACGAAACCACACACTGAGCTTAGTTTAACGATGATCGTAAAATAACACTTTTATTGCTTGTACGACCCGCATGCTGGGAAAAATAGTGCAAGCTTCTCACGATGATACCGACATTGTCGATTCTGTGGTCGCGTTAAATCTTTTAAATACTTTAATTTATTGCTGTTCTAAAAGTTCTATCATCGCGAACCTAATTACGGTGACGATAACTGTGTTTGTTGAAAACTTTTTTTATTAGCGCTCGTTCTGGTTTTTAATGCTGAACAATTAGTTATGGCCGCTTTGTAGATCCGATGACGGATTCTCATACGGTATAGATAATGTAAAGTTCGTAGTAGTCTAATTAAAATAGTATTTTCTTCGGTTTTAGCGAGTCGTAGACATAATTAAAACTCACGGTTTAATTTTCTTTTCATTCTGTCTACAATATCAATAAAAAAATAAATGACGTCATTTATATACAATATATTTGTTTTCTTAATATTCAGTAATAAAAAAAATAGTAAAAGTCTTTCCGCAAACGTAAAAGAGGAGATAGATACTCATCTGGTATTAAATGCCTACCAAAATAAATTAAAGTACTTGGCGTCATAAATGGGTGGGGTATTGGTGCTCACAATAATCTTTAGCAATAATAATACTATATAGCTATTGGTGGTTTTTAATAAAATTCCCCATTGGAAAACGAGTACACTACCCAATACACTACCACTAATGGAATGAATAACACATATTTTTTAAAGCTAGTTGTGCATCATTTTTCTTATTCCAGTCCAGAAACGTGACATACCATCTAGCCTGAGACATGAGGCTGAAGAATGAATTGTTTTGTGTAATGGTTGTCCCATCCTTCTAGGTATTTCAAACCATATGAGTGACTCTTAGCGGAAATAGCCGGCATGCTCGAACTTACCTGTCCAGACTGGGCTTACAATAATAAAATAAAAAATCTAGCCTTTTTAAATTCAATCGGATCAAAAAACGCACGCTCAGATGACAAACAAACAACATGAACATTATTTTTAATATTTTCTAGACGCATAATTAGAACTATTTTGTCAGTTTAGTATTTTAGTCTATAGTGTCGTGGTCTGTACGAAAATAGTAAACTATAATTTATATATTAAAGTAAGCATTCGAAACGTCGCCGGAAATAATATCAATTACAGTTTTTTATAAATTTCTGTTTTTTTTTTCATTAATAATAATACCATCAAATGGTCACGTGACTTGAGTTTTACATTAAAATGAATGCTCGAGAGGTAACTAAATTATAGAATAGTCGAGAAATCCAATTATCGCCTGCACAATGGGTCACGAAACAATCTAAACTAAGAAAATTAATCTTCTGAGTCCAGAGAGGAGCGCTGTCTGTGCAAACTTAGACAATGGATTTATAGTTCATCGATTTGAGGCCATTGGTTGAGTATAACTGCGGATCATAGGGCCTTGCCGTGCATATGCGTTCTTCTCTACAACATCTGTTATATTGTAAGAGTTCTCTTATAGTTTTGTAGTTTAGTTATTCCATAGTTTTGTAAGGTTTTTTTTCTTTTGAGGAGCTTTGATCATTATTAGAGATGATTGGAATGGTGTTTTACGTTTTAATGTTACATTTTTTACAGCTATCGTTGTCAAAGAAAAGCTATAGTCACAAGAAATAAAAGGATTACTTTACCATACTTTACATCCAGCTAATGCATTTCCGAAGATAATTTTGGCCACGTATCATTACGCTGTAGAATGATCTATCGCTCACGGCGTTTCCTAAGTATTTTCTCATGGCCTTATTAAAGCGGAGTTTGAAAAAAAGCTTCAGCAGAAGGCAGCGACTTGGCTATATCCCTAATTTTGCTGGTAACCGTAAGTGACAGCGATTACCCTTAGGTGGCCTGTGTGCTTGTTGGTTTTCAAAGGCAAAAAAGCTCAAGTCTGGATGTCATTTAATTTACAGCTTACTTCGACCCAAGTTCAATGAAATTATCATTTTTGCTTTTACGTTTGTGACGTAACATTAATATATTTCGAAACGTGAAAAGTGTTGTTTGAATTAACACATAAGTGGAAAATACATATAACTTGAATGTTCTTTAAATAGCACACTAACTTCAGATTGAAATTGAAATAATTATTGTATTAAAACTATAAAATAAACGGTTCGCTGTTTCAGTAGCACGAAATAATACGTGTTTATGAATATAAAAGTTGCAGAGCGCGAAAACGTTAGTGAGAGACCGGAAACTTAGAGATATTAAATATAAATCTTACTCATATTTTACAACATAAATTGAAGAGATAAGCAACTATTTTCTCGCTTTAATGAGCTGTGCACTGCGGTAGAACGTAATATTGTATAAATTGAACGCAAAACTCTTGGCAATTTGAATCTCGTTGAAAATGAAGCAAATAAAGTAAGTCGAGATGCCGGCCCGAGCCGAGGGCTGCGATTGCGTCAGGCCCAGCGTTCCGGTGAATCTGAAAATTTACCTAAGAAATGCGAAACGAGAGTTTATTGAGTGGATGCAGCTGAAGTAATTGGAACACTCTAGAAATTGTAATTACGTTTTCGTTTATACGAGTATAATACTTTAATGTCGATTCTTAAAATTTTAATAATTTTTTTTTTCACATGGAAACACAAAATTGAAGGTTTTTTTTTGTATTGCTTAGATTGATGGACGAGCTCACAGCCCACCTGGTGTTAAGTGGTTACCAGAGCCCATAGACATCAACAACGTAAATGCGCCACCCACCTTGAGATATAAGTTCTAAGATCTCAGTATAGTTACAACGGCTGCCCCACCCTTCAAACCGAAACGCATTACTGCTTCACGGCTGAAATAGGCAGGGCGGTTGTACCTACCCGCGTGGACTCTCAAGAGGTCCTACCACCAGTAAGAAGTGAAGTTACCAAAGTGAAGTCATACGTCGCAGGCTGCTTAAAAAATACAAAGCAAAGAGACAATATTGATTCTAGCGCATGTGCAAACTTTGAAAACCGTGCTATGCAATACGGTGGAGCTTCCGGTCGTTATGAAATTTCTATTGTCGGACCATTTTCTATTGTCAGTGATATAACAACGGCAATTGACACCGTAACAAATTGTTGTTTTGATAGCGGCGGTGACACCGAATTTTGATTAAGCCGTATTGCAGTTATGGTCGACAATAGTTGCGGTCGCTCTGTAGACTAATTCATCTTATATTAATACACGAATATCTTAAAAAGAATTCGTCGTATTTCAGTGTTGAAAATTTCAATAATATGAATGATTTCATTTCGAGTAACAGAGAAATTTTAATACGGAAAGTACCATGCATATTTTTGCTCGCAATGTGGATATATTTATTTGTTCTGCACGGTATATTAATTGGTAAAATTGTTTGGTTTCCTCTTTGTATTGGTAGTATAAATATTTCACGACAGCCAACGTTAAAGGCTGAATGAGATTTTCACATATTGATAATTTTTGCTATAGTCCAAACAAATAATACAGTGAGCAGTTGCAAGTTACGAGCAACAAGATTGATGCGTTTTCTTTAATTGTTTGAGATTTTCTGAATCTCTGAACTAAAATATGAGCAGGGATTCTTCATAAATTTTGGCAATTATTGACATAGCTTATATTTTTATAAGTTATTTTGCTATAGACGCCAATCAAGTCCAAATCGTATTGTTATGCGCGCGTAATTATGATGAGTCCATTTTTGTATCGGCTGTTATCACTAGAGTCTCATTTCAATCATTTCTAAATGTAGTTTAAGCTCATTTTATCATACAAGACGTATTTACTGAATAAATAAAATTATGCGATAAAAATGAAATCCCGAAAAATTTATAAAATTTGTGTAATTTCTGATGTAAGCATGAGTCCGAACGATCTTAATGCATCTGAAGGATGAGACCGCTACTACATAATAATATAACTTTATGTTTTAAGCTGAGTGGCAGCTTTCGTGGAGAACGGTATCTACTTAGTAGGCTGTCTACATTTTTACAACAACAAAAATAAATGGTACTTTTTAGACGCCTACTCATTCTTATACGTAGGCAAGAATAAATCATATTTTTCATTAAAAGTGATCAACGTTATCAAAAGAATCTGGAAGGTACCCGCGTCTCCGTAAATTTTGCATAGTCAAAAGTTTACAAAAAAATGTATTTACTTGTTGTAGCCGGAGGTTAAAAACCCCTTTTAAAACGCAAAGTCGGCGAATAATGTGAATAAACAAGGTAAGGTATTAAATATTATATTTTCTTGAATTAAAATCAAAACGAGCGGAGCTGCATTCGTGAGATACGCTCCGCTGGGCGCGTTTCCTTTTGGCTGTCACAATTTTATCTTTACCTATTTTTAGTTATTACAGGGTTTTTACTCTAACGTTGTTTGACGTTAATTTGACTGAACGTCTTTTAAATTATAGGTAGCTGTTCAAGTGACGTAAAGGAGCGAATTTTCTTCATCGTCTTATTATATTTAAGCTAATAGTGACTTAAAAAAGACGATATTTTGATAATCAAGTCCTCATTTCTCAGAAACTTGTAGCTTTTTTATGTTCTTATTAAAGGACTTAATGACTTACGAGGTTTTCTCAAATACAACTATAGATACAGACTCCGGAAATAAAATTCTAAGGATTTTAGGATAAATACTATTTGCCACGCTATTAGCTTAGCTCAGTGGATTATAAGATAGATAGTAGATTAGAAGATTATAAGATAGATTATAACTGTTCATGTATAGTACGAGATTTATATTTCTATTGATTTTGTTTATTTATTACACTTCATGTATTTATTTATATTTACGTACTTAATGTCTAAGGGTTTATGTACCAATAAATCAAAGGTACTCCAGAATAAATAATTATGGGTTCATATACATATGTATAAGCTTATTTTCGTGTTCATAATATTGAGTTTGAGTTCTATATAAATTTTGAGTTCTACTACTATGAATAAGTATAATAGTGATTCCCCTACCGCTCACTATAGTTTAACTATAGATATTTCTAGAACACTATCGCCGAACAAACAGTTTAACTTACACATTAAAGGTATGAGCAGGTAAATTGTGGTCAAACTTCGTATGATGGATTCTATAGACGAAGCAAATATCAAATTGGCGGTTCGGTGTCCCGCCTCGGCCCGTCATTCCGGCGCGTTTAATATTTTAGGCATTCGAAGCACGATTCGTCTTGAACGGCCGTCCTGATTGCTGCTAAATTGAACTAAAAACTTCTTCAATGCTTCCAAAACGATTCAATTATATTTTATATTACTTTAATCGCAATATATAATGTCAAATTTATGTGTGCTAATAATGTTATTAGTCTGTTTTCACACGAAGACAAAATTAAAAATTCCGTTCGACCTCCCATAGAGTTGTTGGTTAGTAATTATCTATATATATAAATGAATTGCTGTTCGTTAGTCTCGCTAAAACTCGAGAGCGGCTGGACCGATTTGGTTAATTTTGGTCTTAAATTATTTGTGGAAGTTTAGAGAAGGTTTAAAAAGTAGATAATTATGAAAATGCTCGGAATTAAATAAAAATAACAATTTTGTTTTTCTTTTGATGTGTCCCACGTCGGACGGATTCCTTTTGTTTATTTGAAGTTTATTTTATACAAAAGCTTAGGTTTTTTATTTATCGATTGAGGCTCTACGAAGTCTGTCGGGTCAACTAGTAAAATGATAAAAATAAGGGCAAACCTCAACGGTATTTAATCGTACTAACGCATTTAAATTTTCTAAAAGAATTTGTGTAATATCAATATGCTTAACAAAAAACAACGAATCTAAACTTTTTCGAATAAGAAAGTACGTATTGTTGCTTTAAACTGTTTATTGTGTATCACAAAGTTGTTGCAATTACAAAATGTTTTGCATGGCTAGTTATTTATTGCCCGTTCCCTCGTTAAACTTGTAGTAGCGCTAAGATGACTTCAATAGAACGCCGACAAGGGGTGTAAAGTTTTACAGAACTGCACTCTCGGATCGCGCAATTATTGCCAACCGAGTCCTGATTGAATTCTTAGGTAAAGTTTATACAGAAACTTTGCATAAAAGACCGTTAACAAATTAACAATATTCCGCTGAGCATTCTGTTTTCGGCTTTACTTAGTAAGAAAATCGGAATACGAAAACGATTTTTAATCAGAGATGTTTGTGTAAACGTGGAAATTGACCGAGCGCCAACATTTCGTTAACACGCATGTCATGGCTTCCGTTCGTGCTGACGGTACCGTTCGAATTTTAAAATGGATTCGTTTATAAAAGGCATTTAATGGGGTTCGCATTTTCGATGAGCTAGGAACGGCAGGTGAGTGACTTGTTTGCTGGTGGCTCGCGTTCGCCAACACGAGCAAAACTCCGGACAGCTTATTCGATGCCGGAGAACGGAGCGCCCTCTATAAATCAGCCGGCGATTGACGCCTTCCTACTGGGAGTGATCTATTTTGCCCCCACCAAGAACAGCTTCACTTACCGGGATTTTTCAGACAACAAAGCCTCGACATTGATGTAATAAAATATCTCTTGCAGTTTAAAGTATGATTTTTATAATAATTGATATGAAAAGCGGAAACATTTGATTTTTTAGGTAGATAAGTTGATTTAAATAAAAAAAATGTTTAAATCACGTAAAAATATTTTCCGCGTACACAATTTGTTGACATGAAATTAAATTTTATTCTCCTTGTTTCAGGTAAATCGAATCAGAAGTCAGAATGGAATCTCACATCTGGAATATTGCATCGTTAGCACCAAAGATAACCAGAGTAGAAGCCAGCAGAGACATTGTAGTCAACTTGTTCATAATTGTCTTACTCTATGCTATCATTACTAAACAGAACATATAAAACAAGAGAACTAGTTTATTATATAACCAAAGTGTAAAGGTTAAGTGTCTACGTATTCTAACGTCTGACGTTGACTTATAAATTAAATTTTAAATTGTGAACAACAATTTTGGTACTTTTTATAAAACATTTACAGTGAATAGATTGCACTAAAGCTATCCACAAGAGGTACATTTTATAGATTTTATTTAGTCTCCTCACGCGCCGTCTTCAACGGCTCCTGATTGCTGTCCGATCGAAATTATATTTCACTGGTACATTCAAAGCTGGGACTATAAGACTGCTTTCCTTGAATATCGATACATTCGAACGTATATTTGCACACATATTGGATCCTATAAGTATAAAGCGTAGTGGATGCGGTACTCAAGTCAATTGAAATCAGCCATCCATTTTCGTTTTGAAGATTGATCTGATAGGAAAGTTCAAGTAAAGCACTTCTTGTGTGATGTTAATTGTTTTTATTTTATTTTTATAAATAATAAATATTTACTAACAGTCACGCCACGTTAACTGGTCCCGTGATAAGTTCGTAAAGAGCTTGTGTTACAGGTACCAGATAACGGAAATAAATGTAAGATTTTTATTATACACATACATAATATTTAATATACATCCATAACCCTGGAAAAGACATTTTATATTTATCATACAAATATCGTCCCTTGGCGGGATTCGAGCTCGCAACCCCCATGTCAGTTACCACTACACCAGACGGTCATGCATCTTCAGCTCTTTGATACCCATTGCTGGGCATAGATCTCCCTTGTTTAAACCATAACGTTCGATCGCCTGCCATTCTCATCCAGTTCTAACGACCGTCTTCTCTATGTCATTGGTCTACCTTGCCATCGATCTTCAGAAACCTCTACCACGTAATCTTGCGCACCATATAATCGCTGCTCTACTCCATGTATTATGATTTCACCTTGCTAAGTGTCCAACCCAACCCCGTCGTGGCCTAAAGGATAAGATGTCCGGTACATTCGTATCTAGCGATGCAACGGTGTTCGAATCCCGCAGGCGGGTACCAATTATTCTAATGTAATACGTACTCAATAAATGTTCACGATTGACTTCCACGGTGAAGGAATAACATCGTGTAATAAAAATCAAACCCCTCAAATTATAATTTGCATAATTAGTGGTGGTAGGACCTATTGTGAGTCCGTACGGGTGGGTACCACCACCCTGCCTATTTCCACCTTAAAGCAGTAATGCGTTTCGGTTTGAAGGGAGGGGCAGCCGTTGTAACTATACTGAGATCTTAGAACTTATATCTCAAGGTGGGTGGCGTATTTACGTTGTAGATGTCTATGGACTTCAGTTACCACTTAACACCAGGTTGGCTGTGAGCTCCACCACCCATCTAAGCAATAAAAAGAAAAATTCATATCAAGTACACCCTTACGAACATCTCTAACTTTTGTTTGGCATTTAATCTTGGTATTACGGACTCGATTAATCAGATTAATAACTAGCATGGTTAGTTATGTTAAATACGTAGGATTATTTTAATCAGAGTGGTTTGCCAATAATTATACTCGTACAAGAGATTAGGTTAAGATTATCCATAAAGCGAAGCTTACTTTGAAAATTCGTAGCGTTACCTAATACGGTACAAGTAAACAGTCTTACGAAAAACGTAAACCTAGTATAAATTCTAGTAAATTATACATTATCTGAAAACGTGACTTAAATTCGACACTGCAAATATTTCCAAAGGCCTCACGAAAACCGGACAAAGCTTAAATCCAATATTAGGGGAGATATTTTTGTCTTTTTTTCCGCTTACAAGCGGTAGATTGCGTGACAGCAAACCGTTCTTCAGACTACCTAGTACAAGTGGCCGCAGTATTTGTTAATCTCGCTTTCATTGTGTGAAATATTTGTGACTGCGCCCGAAAATCTTTTGTGCCACAGTTCGGGGATCGCTTGGGAAATTCGCGTTTTTTTACGTAAGGTGTTAAAACTGAATTCGATGTGTTTTATTTCCGTTTGTTTACGAATTTAATGCTTTGTTGATTCTGAAGAAGCAGTTTTTATTATTGAAATGCGTTGTTGGTTTTGTTTTGTATATAAATTAATGGTTCTGTGATGTGGTGTAGTGAAAATAACTTTGAACTTAAAAATTGATTATCTCATGTAGCGTGCAGGACAAATAATTCAGCATACACTTAAATTCTATTATATTAGTTTTTTTTTGCAACACGCTATTAAATGCACCTTTGTCAAAAAATGGCACTGTGTGACTGAGTTGCTCTGATGACGGAGTCTGAAGGTTGCAATAGGAACTCCTCAACTGAAAACACAGTCCCGTAGTATTTGGATTTGTTGGATTTGTCTTGATAAGGCTATGTTGATGGAATGTGAATAATTAGGTAATTTCTTGGTTTTTTTTTAAATTTATTTAAACATTTACTGGTGATAAGACCTCTTGTGAGTCCGCGCGGATGGGTACCACCACCCTGCCTATTTCTGCCGTGAAGCCGTAATGCGTTTCGGTTTGAAGGGTGGGGCAGCCGTTGTAACTATACTCGAGACCTTAGAACTTATATCTCAAGGTGGGTGGCGCATTTACGTTGTGAATGTCTATGGGCTCCAGTAACCACTTAACACCAGGTGGGCTGTGAGCTCGTTCAACTATCTAAGCAATAAAAAAATAAAAAAATATTCTTGCAATACTACACTTTATTAGCAATCGAAAACATGTACACTACTTTAAGTCAAAGTTCATACTTGCACTGTTTAACAGTTTCAACTGAATGCGTCCGACATTTCCACTGAGTCTTTAGCGAATCGAGCTCGGATTGTACACCGAACTTCGACTGCCAATTATTGAAGACATTAGGGGTAAGAGCGTCCCATAGAGGAAACCAATGCTGAACTTGGGCATGTGGGAACATCTCTCAGTGATATAGTCTCCGTAAAGTTCCTTGTGACTGTTTAACTGACATGAAATGACACTAAATTCTTTATTTATGACTAGAAAAAAAAGACTTCAAGATCAGATTTTTCACGATTCGAATTGATAAAAAAACATTCAATAATAGTTATTTTTGTGAGAACATGTGGTATCATTGTAGAACATTTTTTTTTTATTCTTGAAAATTTGAAAGGAATAAGTGTATTAATAGAAAATTTTTGATTGAATCAAAATTTTAATACTAGTAATTTCATAAATGTAATAAATAATATAGGAAAAAAAAAAAGATAGTTAAGGAAAATTAAGAGGGAAATTTTAATGGTACCAACATTAAACATGAAAAACGTTAAAGTATAGTAGCCGTCGCGGGGAACGCGTCTCTTTACTGTACGCCTGCTTCGTTTGACTCACTCACTTCTCTTTCAATGTTCAGACGCGGTTTCTTGAGCGATAAAGAGTCTTGGTCGATTGTTTTTTAAAATGTCAAGCCTACAGCCTCCAACGCGTCGGTGAAAGTCCAGCGAATTCCTCCTAATGATCTGAAAAATCCGTGCGTAGACCGCGATAATCACCACCGACTTGGCTATCCATATTATTGTTAGGCGCTGGGGTTCGGGATACATAAAATTCCACTAAAGTACAACTAAAAACTGTTTTCAACACTTGGAATGCTTAAAACACTCAACAAACACTTTAAAATCCTCAATTCACTTCTTCCGCTCGCTGCTGGTGATCCGTTCGTTGTTTCGCTTCGAGTAGTTCCGATTACTGACTGACTGCGTGCCATCTTTGCAACGCTTTTATAGCCGATACAACATCCCTAGAATTATCGAGAATATTCCACACATCTCTAATATTGTGTTTCGGCTATCTGACAATAGATGGCGTTATACTTCTCGAGCATTCTAGTTGCTACTAAGTCCTTCGATATTCGTTCGAATATTCGGCGACAGATGGCGTTACTCTTACCGGCGTAACATTATGTTCATTAGTTTGACCCATTTTTACCATCGCTAATTGCATATTCCCCGGAGTACCTACAACAACTGTATTGATTTTCATCACACATGCGTTAATGAACGCATAGAAGTCAAACATACAAATGAAAGTTAACTTTTAATTATATATATTGATATTTTATTGCCTAGGGTGTACTAGCCTATCTGGTGTTCGGTAGTTACCGTAGCCCATAGACGTTACAACATGAACGCCGCCACTGAACTGGAGGTATGAGGTAGAAATTCTCAACTGTTTTGTGTAACGGATATTTTTAAATTGGAGCGCCTGACTGTTCCGTGCTAGAATTGGGCAGGACACCACCCACCCGACCGGCTTTACCATTAGTCATTAAATGCTTGTTGGCGATCTTAGGATCAAAAACTAAAGAGCATTGTTTGCCTTTTTTGCCAAATCTCTTAGTTACTCACGAGAAGAATTGGAATGATACTGCTAACACTGACGACGTGATTACGACTGCTATACAACGAGGTCTGAATCAGGTAGTATTTTACTCAAAACGTATTTCATATTCGAGATTTTCTTCTTGTAAATGTAATTTAAGTAAATGTGTATTTTTGATATCCAAAACACAGAGCAAAGTTCAGGCTTTGGTCTCTTGATTATGGCACGCTTAATCGAAATTAAAAACTTTTTCATGCGCTTTTTCATCATTTTATTCGACAAGTAAATTAAACCTTCCTTATTTTAAAATAAATGTACATTTAACCCAATTACAAAATAGTATAAATTGATTATTGGTGCGGTAGGATCTAGTAGGACTATAGTTTAAATAAAGGGTCTGAATCACCCTCTGAGTATGTTTTGAAATCGTCGCTACTAGATATGATATTTTTTAAACTATTATCTTGAAGTATATATTATCTCTTGGGTTATGATAACAAATTACGGCTTATCTAAAAAAGGAGTTACTAAGTTTCTGATCGAATGAATGTGATTTTAAAATTCGAAAATTCCGTTTATAATATGTATCTAGATGATGAAAGGAAAAATGTGTTGCGATACAACTTTGCAGTGTATCTTTAAAATCTTGACGAGCTGAATCGAGAGCTTAATACTATGATGAAATATAATAATACTAATGACAATTACACTGAGGTTGGAATATATAATCTGTTTGTATTGTTATCTTAGTTCAATATAGTAGTTCAATAGTTGACAACGAAGCAACTCAAGTTATTTTGGTGCCCATTCCAATTTAAGGACAGGGTCTCTGCAGAAACTTATCCAAGTTGCCAGTGAAGTTTACAAGAAACTCTATCCTTCTCGGCATTGTCTATTAAATCTGCAAGATACACTTCTGGATACTGAGACGTTTTAAGAATGTTATACAAGCCAGAAATTGATTGCTTATGTTTTGTTTTCATTTCAGAAAATTTTTTTTATACATTTAAAAGTAATAAGGAATGTTTAAATAATAATCGTTTCGGGTAGTATATTTTATTGAGTTTTATTTTTTCTATAAATAAACAATTTCAAATCGTAATTTCCAATGTGACTGACATATTTGCAATCTTTTATAGTTAAAATTGTGTGACCATATTTTTTATTATGGTCATTATTAGTTTCGACATACATACAATTGAGATACAATTGAGATATTTTTTTAATGTAGTGAGTTTGTTGAGTTGAAATATTTTTTTAATGTAGTGCTTATTTGATTGCTTTAACAATGTCTAGATACTACGTTATTTATGTGGTCACGGAAGAATAATTAGTAAATGTTGGTGATTTTAATATAATTTCATATGCTCTAACTTGGAAGTTCTTTTCAGAATAACATAAGTAATGAACAGTATCTTACGGTTTGGCATCGTTTTGGAATTATCCTTTAACGAAATGTTGATTTATTTGATTGTAATTTTATTATGAATAAAAGAAATAAATATAACGTTAGGCCGAAAAGTTTTTAACACGTTTCAAGCTAACTTAGATAAGTATTCCAAAAATATTGAGATCTTTTTGTAATTGTCGGGATGAAACGCAGTCTGTGCCCACAAAGTCTCGCGAAAAACCAATAGCTGCATTCCTCTCTTACTGCGTGAGAGAAGAATAACTTAACAATTACAATTTCTCTTTTTCAATATATAAGACAAACCGTGGGTGTTTCTGCAGGTATGATACATTTTCATCTGCGCTCGAAGTCAAAATAGGTAGTGGTAATCAATGGAGATAATAAATACATGACGCTCTAATAATCTGTAGAATACATAATAGTATCATTGAATCACAGTATATACTTTGGCATGTTTGATCTAAAACGTGTTTTAGATAATACAGTTTAAACTGCTCAATTCAAATACTTATAGGTTCAAAACTTATCTAAGTTCCGATGAAAGATCTAAAGCTTCTTCTCTGTGACGGACTCAAGTAATCCCAGATGGAGCTCAGCTCAATGAATTAAACTCAGAATAGTCCACTCGGGGTCTCTGCACTGGATAGTTCTATTTGTATACCTGCCATTGTGATTCTTTAATCTTATTTTCGTGTACTAACAATTACAACTATCGTACATGGATGGACATCGGACATGGATCGTTCTTTGTATTAAATTGAACCTCCGAATATGCTACTTTTACGTGTACTTATAAGTACGTGTCCATGTTTATTTTTTTTTGGGATTGGATAGCTCATGACTCAAAGCCTTTTTGCAGCTTTGCCAGGCTGGGTGGGCTAAAAGCTACCCAAGTGCCCCCAGAGGAGGCCTAGCAGCACAATAACTACAACATCGGAGTTCATCTACCACCGGATCCGAGTTGCATTTCATTGAGAAGGACGGACGAAAAACTCAGCGGGCTTACTTTAAGCATTAAGTTTTGCGTAGAACGTTTGACGAGTGAAGTGCTCTGTGCACCTAATATAGACAGAGATACTAGAAGAGATATCGTATCGGTAGAGATAGAGGTATCGATAAAGATATAGATCGATAGAGGTAGCGACAAGGCATCTGCTTTTAAAGAGCCCGGCTGTCATTTTCGTAGTATGGTGTCCATGCAGAAACACTATTGCATGGTGGTTACGGCCCGGAGCTTGTGATGGATATACAACATATTCCTACCGGAGTAGAAGTAGCAATATCATTGGGGAAGAGGGCTAGCTGAGACGCCGGTGACCGGCGTGTTTCATTGATACACAAAAGAAAGAGTAGCGGGGAGAGAGCTGCGGAGTCTTGCGGGACTTGCGACCAAGATTTGATAGGGTAAGATCCTCGATCCTCGACGGAAACGAACGGATCGACAAGCGATCTCGTAAGATGAGCACCACTCTTTGTCCATGTTGTACAATTTGTAAATAAACAACTTGTGCCAGACTTTGTCGAACGTCTTCGCGATATCGAATAAGAGAACTCCTGTGGGAATAGGCTTCGCTTTATTTGACATTTCTATTTTTTAATCTCAACAGTTTTGGCGGATTATTCGTGCTGTGATTTTAGTGGGATCCAGCGACCATTCAATATTTTTATATCAAATATACATCACCGAAGTTCAGCTCGCTAGAGCTAAGTGACATATATATAAAAAAAGGTTTAAGGTGAATCTTGTGTAGCTAATAAATAAATAATATTAGTTCCTCTGATCTTGGAAGATGAGGTTGAAGCTTTTTTCCATCTTTTAAAACGAAACGCATTGCTTCTTTGCAGAAAAAATGGACACGATCACAGTGCTTAAGCCGTGCACGCTTAAAATATGCTCTGATGTCTTGATCTATAAGCGCAACCTAGATTCATCGTAATTATCGCGATTTGAAGTAAAGTTTATATTTAAAATATTTGAAAAATAATAATTACATAATATAGCAATAGTTCTTTCATTATAAAACCAAATGTTCCAAGTTAACGTCATATTTGTATTGTACGTAATGCGATATTCAGACACGTTACACTCAAGTTTACGATCCGAACTGAGGTGGAAAGCTTATGTTTATGAATCATTAAACATCTTTTAAAATCCATATCGTCATGTCTCCGAGTAAAGTTTTATTGCACGTCGTTGATTTAAACAAGATTGCTTATTTTAAAAATACTTTTTTCGAAATTCAAGTGTACCTAACTAGCTTTGTTCTGAAATCCTGTTTTTAAAAACTGACTTTATCCTTTTCAGCATTGGTAGACTAAATAGTTCAGCTATTAGTTAAACATCAATCGTATCAAACCAAATTCAGCGATGAACTGTAATGAAGTATCGGGTAATGCAATCTAAAACTCAAATCAGTCCTAAGGTACAATGTCAGTATCAGTCATTTCGCTCCGGTCACCGTCCTTGTCGAACCCGTTGCTTGCGGCGACGGGCTCGACGAGTGAATTAACCCACTGACTTTCTCGCTAGATCTTCTCAGTGGGTTGCGTTTCCGATCCAGTCGTAGATTCTGCGAAGCACTGGTCTTGCTAGGGCCAGTGTTAGCAACACTCCCGGTTAGAGCCCCGTGAGCTCACCTACAAGTCAAGGAGAAGCTGAAATAGCTTATCGAGGCTATCAGCATAGGTAGGAAAAAAAACATATCGGATAGGTGCCTTAAAATAGCCACTTAAAATAGCTTATCTGTTCTTTGCAACATTCACAAATCCGGTCTTGAAAGGTACCCATTAGAGCTTCGAGCTCATTTCTCATAATGGCATACAAAATCACCCGGGCATAAGCTCTTTTTCCTATTTACAGCATTAAAAATTAAATCGCAATAATTCAAGGAAAATACTGATGATATTAAAATTTAATACTTTAGTTTCACTGTTTTTTTTTCTTACTTGTAATGCCGATTAAACTTGTAGTATACAAATGATTTAGCAAAATTATTTTAAATCGCAAACAAAAACTCGAATGCGGACAAAAAGTCAACAGTAGAATTTGTCAGATAACATCAACGTGTACGTATACCCGTCGTCGCGGAGATATCTCAACAACACTATCTACAAGACTCCATCCAGTTGAAACGCTTCATAAGATAGTGCTGGCGCGCACCGGATCCCGCAGGCGGTCTGATCCCATTCATGTTTGCGAGCGCCAAATGAATGGATGTCACGAAATTAGCAACGTATCTTGTGCCAGCTCATATCTCAACAGGAGACAGCAACGGGTATTCGCAGAGATCACGACAATTATACGGCATAGCTTGATAATATATTGGAGGTGGGCTATGCAGCAATGGCGTGCTCAATCATTGCCTGTGATGCAATTCTATTCGTTTGCATAATGCTATATAATTGCTATTAACAGTAGCCCGGGAAATGATTAAACAACAATTGATGGATGATATTTACTGCCAACGGTAATTGGTAAAATTAAGGCCATGTTGATACGTAGTATTTTTAGTGGAGGGTTCCTAATGAAGGAATCCTTCATAGTTTTTATATAAAAAGTAATAATAAAGCTATAAACATCAGAATTGAAAGCATAATATGGTAAAAGAGTACAACTTCTTCTAGTTTCTTTTTATATTAGCAAAGAGCTTATTACAGAGATTATCAACAAAGAGAAGTATTACACAATGTCTTTTTCTTTAACAACAAACTCAAGACACGATCGAATCGATAAATAAAACACGTTATAAAATATAAAACCAGTGACACCGCATTTTTAAAAAAAGGTCCCAACAAACTCAGACTATGACGAAGCTTAAAACAATAATTGCTCAAGACCTGTACTGATTTATTTTCAGACGACATTTCACAAGACATTATACCTTGCCAATGCTTATGTTAATTTCAAAACTGTTGTTCAATGTTTGTATTAAATTTAAGATAAAAATGTAGGTCAGGATAGGGTTGTGAGCTTTATGAGTTGGTACCTATTCCTGCCGGGAAGTAGTCAGGCATTCTGGTTTTCAAGGTTGAGATTTTTTTTATTGCATAGATGGGTTGGACGAGCTCACAGCCCACCTGGTTGTTAAGTTGTTACTGGAGCCCATAAACATCTACAACGTAAATGCGCCACCCACCTTGAGATATAAGTTCTAAGGTCTCAGTACAGTTACAACCCTTCAAACCGAAATGCATTACTGCTTCACGGCAGAAATAGGCGGGTGGTGGTACCTATCCGTGCGGTCTCACAAGAGGTCCTACCACCAGTAAAGTAGGAGTTTTGATACCAATGCCCCTGGGATCGTAATCGTTTAGATCCGGGTAATAAAGTATAATGAGGCTATAAGAAGGTACCTACATTGTAGAATAAATGTACTGCATAAAGAGTACATAATAAATATGCACTTGTTCTTAAAGCCACTCACCATTTTGAGCAATATCGTGATTGGCTATACGGGCGTTGCTGGGCACGTGCACGCCCTTGTTTTATATTATAGTATAGTTTTTCGGTTGTGGACAACCACGTGTCTCATTACGACATAGAAACTAAGTTTTTTATAAATCCAAAACAAAATTATTTTCTCATGCATAAAAATTTCAACTACGTTTTTTATCTAAGCCCAAAATTTATTATCGACTTCAAATAAATAAACGTTTATTCAGTTAACACATCTCACAAACAAAAGCGTCGCGACTCGTCGTCATTCCCAGCAATTTCGAGACCGCATTGTTTAAGCCGCCTCTTATTACTACAATATACGTTTATTCATATTGTAAACATGTCAAGACTGAAATTATAGTGGCGTTTACGTTCCCCTGCTGTCGGTTGCTAGATTAGTTGACAATGTCACTATGAACAAAGTTGTACAGGAGTTCGTCTACTGGCAAGCGCTCTGTGCCCTTAGATTGAAAGACGTTGTAACATCTGCAAGCGCTTGATATACATATATCGAAATTGAATTTCTCAAAGTTTATTTTTGACTTCAATATGTTGTAGGTTTTGGGAAAAATTTTCAATCAAAAGATAATGTTATAGTTTAATTTTTTATTCTATTTTATTTGCTCTCATAAAACGTTACAACTATTACTTATTTTTTCAACACAAAAAAAAGAGCTATTCGATTGAAACACGGCCTTCGCGGAAGTGCTCTACGGGATAAAAAATCGTAAAAAAACAATATATTACGATCGTGTATATTATGGGCGAATCTGAATGTGTCAGTGCGTAATTTATCGCGGTTACGTGTTTTTTGTGGAGGCTCTCACTTGACCTCATAAAACACAGCCGGCTGGAATCAGAGGCGAGGGCTCTCGAAGCGGCTCGGTCCGCGGCGCTCATGGGAAGTGGGAAAAACAAGCGATCACCACTCGACGGAGACGCCCCGATGACACTTCACACGTCTCGTCGTGATTTTTACAACGTTTTCAGTCGACTCTGTGGCGTTTTTTGATGTACGCGACATATTTTAAGTATCGAATATCGAATTGAACTGCCGGTTCAGCTTGAGCTTAGCTTACTTTACACTAATGTAATATTTTTGGAACGAAGTTCCTTATGGGACGATGCGGAGGGGTACCCTAACCGGGAAAAAACGTCCGTAACGTAAGATTTTTATTATTTATATATAATCTTAGTATGATGGCTATACAGTGTCTAACGTATAGTCTACGTAATAACGATTATTATTATTATTATTCATATAAATTGCTTTTTCTTTGTATATTATTATTATATATTTTTTATAAATCATTGTGAATAAAATAAAGTTGATAACGTTGTAAAGTAGTTTTTTTTTATCAATAAAAAAATCATAATAAAAAACGTATGTATACCCGAATAATTATTTTCTTTACACCTCGAATAGAACTTAAAATTAATATTTTTATAATAAGGAACTTCGTTCCTATCCGGTCTCCCACGCCACTACACATCTTTTTTTTATAGAATTTCTTATTAAAAAATCTATTAATATCTAATTTGGCATTTTTAGCATACACGAGAAATATGTTATGAGCTTCGATGTCAAAATAAAAGTAGGTACTTTCAAAGTCACAAGTGTTCGCAGCCGTTTTGATTACTCAATGTTTTATTACAATTGTCGAAACATCACAGACGGGCGCATTAGAGTGAGAGATTCTCAGATTCGTGCTCTCAGCCACGTTGGCAGATGGCCAACCGCAATACACATTTAACCGGACCGTTTTATACGGAGGACACAATTCGAAAGCACTGTATAAATGTTAAAAGTAACATTAAGTGACCGTAACGCTTTGTTTTTTCATGTTAAATGATTATGTGCCTGTTTTATTAGGATGCACACAGGTTGAAGTCACAATTTGTGGAATTCTTATAGAGACGAGAACTAAATAAGCATACTTTTTTTTTGTCGAATTCCTAAGTTATATAAGTGAATCTTCTTAATTCTTCTTTTTTTGCTTGTATTAGGACCTCCTGTGTGTCCGTGCGGGTAAGTACCTGCCCCTTACCCGTACCCTGCCTATTTCTCCAGTGAAGCAGTAATGCGTTTCGGTTTCAAGGGTTGGGCAGCCGTTGTACTGACATACTTGAGACCTTAGAACTTATATCTCAAGATGGGCGGTGCATTTATGTTGTAGATGCTTATGGGCTTCAGTAACCACTTAACACCAGGTGGGCCATCTAAACATTAAAAAAAGGGTTTTTTTTGTATTCTGAATAGCTACTGTTGGAAATACGATTATAGGAACTCGAATGTTTCATATCTCCGATGTTTTTTTATTTATTTTACCTACGTATTTGCTGGTAGCCGAAAAGGCTATTCCAGCTACGCCCGAATGGATAGGTGAACTCACGGGCTCAGCCTGAGAGAATTGCTAATACTACTAGCCCTAGCAAGAGTAGTGCTTCGCAGAATCTACCACCGGATCGGAATCGCAACCCATTGAGAATATTCGACGAGAAACCCAGTGGGCTGTTCTATGGGTTAGTTCGCTCGTCGAAGTCATCGTAATCGACGAGTTCGACAAGGACAGTACCTGGTGCTTGAAGGTCTTAAAAGCACCGAGAGTGATCCCGAGGGACCCAACAAGACATGCTTCGGGCGACGGCGGCTTTGAGTTGCCCCATCGCGGTCCGATAAGTAATCAGCGGTGGTCACGATAATAGTGATTTCGTGTCACGCCGCTTTATCGAAATAGCGTTGTGACGCTTCCTTAAGATGCTTAAGTATCGGTACTAGGTTTAGGTCGTCGTGAAGATCTACATTCTTCACATACCACGGTGCTCCGACGGCTATCCTGCAAAAATGGGATTGGATGGATACTTTCATAGGTCATAAACTCCCATGGTAAAACCTTACCAAGACTAGATTGTATCTATTCGACAACTGAGTTATTAAGGCAAGTTACATTTTAATCGGAATGTTTTGAAGATTTTTTTAAATAAATCGTACACAAGCAGAATAAAGTAATAGATTTTCAATTCGAATGCGACTATTAAAACGGCATTTTTTGTGAGAACTAAAAATTCGCGTTAGGCTAAATGCCAAATTTACGAAATTGTAGTACCAAAATGTTTTAACGCTAATTGGTACGGGGAAAGGATTGTTAAGAATAAAATATTCACTGCAGACTGATTTCGTTTGCATTCTGATTGGTAGCTTCATTAATGCTGCGAGTTTTGATTGAAAGTTTCTACTATACACATTAATAGAAGGAAAATTTATGCATTCAGCAACTACACAAAGTTACTAGGACTTCACGCTTTGTGCCTAAATTTTGATTAATTAATGCACCATCGTGGTCATCAATGTAATGTAAAATGAATTGGCAACCTAATTCAAAATGGCTTGCTTACAAAGATCGAATTTTTCTCTCATCTATCATTTAACTATTCTAGCCTGCAAAATTCGATTCTTAGGCAAATATCAGATTTCCTAAAATAATGTATCTAGCGTGTAATCTTGATGAAGTGTAGATTAATGTTAACTTTATCATTATCAGCATTTCGGTTTCCTCTTAATGTGTAGTGTCATTCGTTTATGTTAAAATGAAATGAAAACGTCACTGTCATTTTTCTTGTTGATCCATTCATGTATGTATTCGCTTGATGTTTTATTTCCTTTCCAATTACCGCTTTTATTAGGTAAAGAATTATAATGGTATACTTTTATAAAAGTAACTTCCAACTCATTACTTATCTGGTGTTAAGTGGTCATAGCTTTTGCCCGCGACTACGTCCGTGTGGAAGTTACTTTGCGATAGCGCTAAATTTTACCCGCGACTTCATTTACGTAGAAGGGAATTTTTTTTTAAATAATAGAATGCTAATTAGCTATTTAAGGTACCAAAATCACGCTTTTTAAACGACTTCAAAAGAGGAGGCTACGAACTGATCATGGGATCCTGGAGAAATCCAGCAAAATCTACAATTTCTATCTTAAAGTTATTTAGGTGTATGTTGTTATTCTTCTGTCGCCGCGCACCGGCCGGCAGGCCTCTTGTGGATCATTATTACGCGCTTGATCATTGTTTTGCTGCGATGTTAAATACATACTTGTAATGAATAACGTATCTATTTGGATAGGGATTAATATCATCTTTATAAAAATACCTTCACAAATAATACTTTATTTTAGAATAAATTTGTTTAGCATAAAAAAGGTTATAGTGAGCCAACCTTAAAATAGAGATAATATATTATGCTGTCATGGATATTTTTTTTAACTTTTAAAGGGGGACAATATTTTACCCATTTTCCCCAGCGCACGCAACGGAAGCTCTAAAAAAGAAAAAAAAGCGATTTTGAAACATTCTTTATTAGTGCTTCGCTCATATTGGTCTTAGTGTAATAGCCTAAAGCTCACCTATGGTGTATCTAATACTGAAATAATTTTTCAGATCGGACCAGTAGTTACTGAGATTAGCGCGTTCAACCAACCAAACAAACAAACTCTTCAGTTTTATAATATTAGTATAGAAGTATAGATGTTATTCCTTTACCGTGGAAGTCAATCGTGAACATTTGTTGAGTACGTATTTCATTACAATAATTGGTATCTGCCTGCGAGATTTGAACACCGACACAGTTGTATCGCTTGATACGAATCCACTGGGCGTTTTATCCTTTAGGCTACGAAGACTTCAATAATTATTAATACAAGCTCGTGTAATGGCTTGTCTTCCCAGCTACTAAAAAAAAATCGGTTGTCTGTAAAGTCGGTTTACTGACGATAGTTGAACGTGACAACGTCATAAGAAAATACTGATGGAATGGTTTCATTTTTCAATTATCGCAATTATCGTTCCTATAAACAATTGACTCCACATTCACTTTTCACTGAACTTCATACTTGACGAAAACATGTAAATGTATTATTGTATAGCAGCTGTCCACGCGGGTGCATCGCTCACTCAAGTAGGAGAGAGACAGATGTCGAACGCTGCCGAACTTGCACTTGCTTTCACTTGCACTTCAAGCCTTAAATGGAACGCCTCAGAGCGAGGTAACGCCGCATGAGTCATCGTTTTTCGTGCGTGCAGCCGGCTCCATCGAATTATAAGACGTTGTCACGTCAAAAACATATTATGTATTTTAAGTTTTCATTTTTATTCGTCATATTCGTTTTATTTTTAAAACACAATAAAAGCGATCCGCTAAATTTAAGTCAAACAAATCATCCGCTTCAGATATTATAATTTGGCAAAATAAATTTATAAATTTCCAGTTAGAAGGTTTTGATTCGTTTCACCACAGACCATGACAAGTTGTTTCCTACTTCTGCTGAATTCGGTACAAAAGTTAGTAGATTAAAACTGCCAATTAGGGAGCATTTGAATTCAGAGTTGTTTTAGAATTCGCGTAATTACTGCCGGAAGAACAATTACAAAAAGTAGGTTGAACCAATATTTTTGGTTTTTTATTCCTAATTGCTATGAGTCTTATAGTGTGGAATGCTAAATTATGACAAAGTTTTATAATTTTTTAAGCTATTAGACAAAACCACTGTTTTATGTAAAATTTTAATTTCTTTGGTTATGAATAAGTCATAAAAACCTGCTATCTTTTTTCCTGCCTAAGCTAGCCTTGAGAGGCTATATCAGCGTAACCTTAACTAGTAGGTGAGCTCACGGGGCTCAAACCGGAGTGTTGCTAACACTGATCCTAGCAAGAGCAGTGCTTCGCAGAATCTACCACCGGATCGGAAACGCGACCCTCTGAGAAGATCCGGCAAGAAACTCAGTGGGCTGTGTCTGATGAACTGCATTATAACGTAAGACAATAAATAGTGATTTTGTAAATTCGTAATAGGAACCAGAAAAAAATCTTAACATGACTTAGTGTTCCAAGACAAATTACTTCTGTTTGATTTTAATATGAGTCAGTAATATTTTAAGTTGTACCCGTCGAAATTAATTATTATTAAGACAAATTGCCTAAACATGATCATTAAAACAAGTTTTGGGGCGATTGAGGAAGCAATTAGAGTTCATTATAGTGTAATAGCTAAATGCGTCCTACTGACCTTTGTAATTCTGATTTAATTGTAAGAGTTAAAGCTGAAATTTAGTATCTGCTTACATGTAACGACAATTATTAAACAAAATGATTTAACTAAGCTCGCGTTTGCTGGCTGCGTTCTTTTTACAAAATATATTTTTTAAATATTTAATTTATTAATTTTATTAGAACCAGCGGTGACTTTTTAAATAATATTATTACGGTTTAGTATGTTGATTACGGTAAAGTGTTCCAAATGTCGGAATAATAGTAGAATAAAAATAATAAACTCTAGATTAAGCCGACAATTAGTGTAATTACATCTCGCGAGAACCGAGGAAGTAAGATAACTTATGAGGTTTGTAAAATGAAACTAAAACTTTCTTACCGCAAACTTACTCATTTATTTTAAATCATTACCTACATACACTAATAAACACACGTGAAAAAGAATTTATAACTTAAAATCTGACATTTGCTATCTACTAGTCTTCTCTGTAAACCATAAAAATATATTACGATTTTCATTAAAAACACAAATCACGTTAGCCGTATTTCTATTAAAATGTTGCCTGTAATGACGTAATGCAGTAACAAGGTGCTATTTCAGGAAGTGTGGCAAGTTCCAATTTAATGGTGGTTGAGCAACTGCTGCGTTGCCTCCCCTGACCTCCCCCTCTGACAATATTAATAATTTTATTACAAGCTACACGTCATTAAAATAAGCCGGTAAGAGAGTAAAGTTTGATTGCTGACTTTTTGTTATTAAATGAGATACTATTAAAGTCGGAGATTAAGCATTTAAATGAGGTAGGTACTAGTTATGATTAGCTCAATCATTTTCCTATAATTGGTAAACGAATATTTGGAAATTATAAATTGACGTTAACATTCGCATTTTACAAAACATATTGATATGTTACAGGACTGTGAAGGTATTTGTGAGCTTTTTACTCTGATTTTTATAGAATCAACCGGAATAAGTTAATCAATAAATAACAATTTGACATTACAAGAGATTTATGTCTGACATTTCGACTAAAACTGTTTTGTTGAATAAAACAAAATGGCCGCCCGACACACTCAGCTCAAGGAAGTTAACATCCTAAAAAATACACATCAGACACAGAAGTCCCCAATCTCCCATTCGTTGAGAAGTGCGGTCGAATAATTCAGGTGGAGGCAACTTGTGTTCGAATGAAAATGCTACTACTCGCCAGCCAAATGCTAATTTTATGGTGGTTGAACAACTGTGCCGAATCCACTGGTCCAATAAAAGCAACTAGACACGAACTTCACGTTTGTATTCGTCGACGACAAGTCATCGGGCACTCAGAGATTAGAAGAAGGGCTCGTAATGAAAATCTAATACTCTCAATTACTAACAGAAAACAGTTCTTCAAATATACGTTGTCATCTCAAAATGGGTAATGTGAGTTGTTATTTACTATCATGTCTCTAGTTTGTGACTGGTATCTTCGAGGCCGGCCTTCTTCTGAAAAAATGTTGCGGTGCTGTCATATTTTGTATCTCATTGAATTATAGTTTTCTACTATTTTCTTATCAACAGTTTAGCAGAAGTAGTATTATTCTTTTAATATATTGGTTGGTTAATTTAACTTTATATATTGCTTTATTATTTTAGTTGCGAATTTCGATCTCTAATGTATTTTAAACCTATATTTTACCTTTTCTACATTCTGCTCTTCAGTGATTTTTAAAAGAGACAAAAAATGTTATTTTGTTAACCGCAGTATCGCATTGAAGCCGTCACCTAAACAAAGTAACTCGGCACAACAAGGGTTGAGAACGGATTATAGCTACTGATTATTGTTTGTTAATTAATTTCTTTTACCCAGATCTTTGTTAAGCTGTTGTTGAAACGACCTCTTAATTTTTGTATTTGTTTTTATGCGAATCAAAATAACGTGAGAGTTTCTATATTTAGAGGTTTGGTACATAATCACGCAAAGAATGCTGAATAGGTTTGTCTTTAATTTTGCACCGATATTATATTTTACGTACCAATGCACGAATCTACTGGTTTTTTATGAACCAGAGAGTGGCACAAAAAGCTCTTTATCCCAAAATAAAGTAACGTATTTCATTCCTTTTGAAGTTTTTTATTTTTTTTTTATTGCTTGGATGTTTGGACGAGCTCACAGCCCACCTGGTGTTAAGTGGTTACTGGGGCCCATATACATCTACAACGTAAATGCGCTACACACCTTGAGATATAAGTTCTAAGGTCTCAGTATAGTTACAACGGCCGCCCCACCCTTCAAACCGAAACGCATTACTGCTTCACGGCAGAAATAGGCGGGGTGGTGGTACCTACCCGTGCGGACTCACAAGAGGTCCTACCACCAGTAAAAAAAAAAAAAAAATTGACTGTGTGAATTACAGCTTCAATGCGGGTAAAGCATTGGGGCACTTTTACCTATATCAAATTATGAAGTTGTTTAAAAACATAATTAAAACGTTTTCCAGAGAAATTAAATTCATAACCAAAATGGCGTAGTTATACCTGTGGCTTAAGCGATCCATTCACCATCAAGTGGACATTATAACCTTTTATTTGCGCAAGCAATAAAAATACATTTCGCTATTGCTTACTGGAAAACTACAGAGAAATAAACCAGCTACTTGTAGTTATCGAATATAGTTGGGCAACTGATAACAGAGCATCAGGAACTAGAATAATGTTTTATGGAGGTTTAGTATAGTGATTAATGGTGAACTCAACATGCAATCGTTACTTTTCATTACTGTTTCGAAGTGCAGAAACGAAGGCCGCGGCAGCGGTCAGATTAGAAAAGTTTTTCAGCAAAACAATACGAAAATCGACTTTAAAAGTATAGACAAACAATCGGATTTACAAATACCTAATACCGTCCAATTGTAGGCAACTTTAAATTGGAATGTATCCCGCAATAAGCCTCCCGTGATTGGTCTGTTTGTTGTTAATTAGTACTTACCGGAAAAATTTAACAGGTTATCTAAGTTTTGTCTCCAAACAAAATAAATTTGGTTTAATAACTGGTGTTCATTAAGTTCCATTATTGAGTCTAAATACAGCCATTTTCCTATTTATACATGTAGTAAAGCAAGTTAAGAACCTGTACGGGTTTCTAACGTTTATTTTCACTAAAATAATAATGTGCTCTAGTTTGAGTTATCTAACCGATTTCCAAGCCGTAATCGAATTTATGTCTCAAGGTCACATTTGTAGGGATAGTAGTGAACTATTGATTCTGGGGAATTATTTCCGGCCGCTCTTTTAAATACTATGGATGACATATGAAACTATGGAATGGATACGGTGACAAATGAACTTTAGAGCAAGTTTCAAAGTAAGTGTTATTGATAAAAGTAGGAGAATAGGCTAAGGTTGGCTCACATATGGTTAAAAGAAAAATGGAAATACCACGAAATAAACGGATAGATCGTACGTTTAATGATATGAAAATGGTCAGAGTGAACATGAATATGACTAAAACTAAGAGGGAAAGAGGAAGATGATATTCTAATAAGCACGTAGCAGCATTGTGATGAATACGAGTTTTTCATAATCAGGCTTTGTAATTATGAAATAAACTGAAACTAAGCATACATTTGGATTTTAAAAAGACAAAGAACATGTCCATTGTTTTTCGAATTCTAATCTACTTTCGAAATAACTAATCCAAAGAGCACTGGGATTCTTTTTTTGATATATAATTGTTTACGAAGGTAATTGCTTCTTCATTTGACAAAAATATTTGTCCTCCGAACACAATTATTGGTTTAGGGAACAAAAATATGTTACTTGTGGCTAGTTCTCCTGAGTAAAAACTTCACATATCGCCATTGCTTAAGACAAGTGTGAGTCGGCCGTTATCTAATAAATTGAGGTTTCGACCTCACGTTTGCAGATAGACAAGATTCACGTTAGGGTGTCTATGAAAATTCAGAATATTTAGACAGCAGTGGGCCATAGTATAGCCTATACAGAGAAAAAAAAGATGTGTGGTGTCGTGGGACACCGGATAGGAACGAAGTTCCCAATTATAAAAATATTAATTTAAAGTTCATTCAAAGAGAAACATGCGACGCCGCACAGCTTACAATAGCAAAAAGTGTCGTGACAACTTTTCGTAAGAATTTATAGCAAAAAGTGTCGTGACAACTTTTCGTAAGAATTTTTTCCGTCTAGCCCCCTTTCACAACGCGCGATAAGGAACTTCGTTCCAAAAATATTTCAAAATCTTCGCTTAACAAAAAATATAGAAACTATTAACGATATTCATCATTATTTTGTTTCAGAGAGCCTCCGAGACTACTTCAACAAATTCGGTGAAATCACAGAAGTTATGGTTATGAAAGATCCAACAACGAGGCGGTCGAGGTATGTTTGCTTTGATACAATTGTTAACGTTTGCGTTAAATGTGTAGTTATGTAAATTACATACACTGGAGGTGCGAAACTTTAAGGCGAGCGTGCTCAACGCTGCAATGCTCCAAAATTAAATACAGCTTTCAGTCATTCAAACTCGTTGTGCCATATACGTTTGCGAAGTCGGTGACGTTGGTTACGCGAGAGCATAGTCTGCACTCATGCTTTTAATTGTGGTATGAGAAAGTTTTAAGATTGCTTACAATACAGCGATATAAATGTTCTAGATCATAAGCTACTAAATAATAACATGTGTATAGTTATTTTAACGAAGCGTAACTTATAAATTTTATATCAATGCAGATGACTAACGATTCACGGTCCACCGATTAATGTTTTGTCGAATACTTATTACATCGAACAGTGTGAATGCGATCACCTTCCATGAGATCGAAATTTTTGTTGTATTCCCATTTTTTAATTGCAACAATAATTTAAAAAAAGCAGATGATTAAACGAGTTCACGGTTCACCTGGTGTTAAGTAGTTACTAGAACCCATCTACATTACAAAGTGTATGCCGCTACCTGCCTAGATAATACCGGTCTAAGCTTCAATTGTATTGTATAATGACCGGAAAAAATGGTATTATTCCATCATGGCAGGAATATGCGGAGTGGTGCTACTTACTTGTCTGGACTCACAGTATATTCTACCAGTAAAAGTTTACTGTGACCAATGGACGCTTTGAAAGCACGCTTGAATTCAGATCCATTAATCTTTTTACACTTCCTTACATTAGTCCACTTGCTCAAAATCAAAGCTATTAATATTTGCACGATAATTCGCCATGCAAACCCGAAAAAACAAAATAGCTGTTTAAATAAGACAATAAATACAACAACATATTATAGCTTTTACAGTTCCCGCTAAATGATTATATGTAGGTACGTTGATGAATCAGAACATAAATATGTTGTAATACGTGAAGCTAAAACTTTGTATCCCTTTTTACGAAAATTGCGCGGACGGAGGAGTATGAAATTTTCTACACTTACAGAGAATATAGAGAAGAAGTGCACAATGCTAATATTTTTTTTTAAATTATGCTTTATTAATACATTAAATCAATAAAAAAAGATTACACACATTTCCGTATATTTCACACACACACACACACACACACACACACACACACACACACACACACACACACACACACACACACACACATTTATTTATTTTATTTATTGTCAAACTTTCGTCTTTATTTTTTGTCAAACTTTTGTTATTGCTTAAAAATGGTGGTCAAATTGAGAATAGATTAAATATTGTTTGACTTTAATAATATTTGTCAAAAGTGTAGTCTTGGTGAAGTCTGTGATTATAGAAGTATAATAGTCTTTGATAAGAAAACAATAATAATGTTGAAACATATAATTTTAATTAATTATAGTCGAATTTCGGCTACTGCGAGACCACTAGTTCATCTAAATTCAAGATAGGTAGTTTTATTTAAAAGTACCAAAATAAGGAACATTTTCAAACGATGCTACAATTATTAGACATTTAGAGAAGGAATGCTTTGTTGCATGATAGTTAGGGGCCAGTGGTGGTCAGTCGGGCCGTCGCTGTGGCATGAACTAACCAACTCGAACTGTGCTGAAATTTATTGGTTTGCAAATAAGTTTGATTCTATGGAGGGCCATACTCGTTTGAAAATTTGCGGCTACCTTTGAATTGTAAGCATTTAAATGTTGGACTCCAAATTTGAGGGCTTAACAATAAAACTCTTATTATTCCACCTGAACTAGAATCGGTCGGAGATGAATGAGGATTTGGGTATTCACTTAACGGGCTGCTAAACTAAATTGTTTTAATGGCGGTATTGTTTTTGAAATAGTTGAAATATTTCGCTGCGTATTCTGACCCTCGTTTACCCAAATAAAGTTTTTAAAGGCTCACCAAACCTTTACAATTGACTGATACTTAATACAATACAATTTCAAAGGTTATTAGTTTCGAATCCAAACTAGTACAGTCCTTGAAAAGTCATTTGAGTGACGTAATAGCGATCACCTTTATGTCGAATAACAATCAAGTCACTGTATACACAAACTGAGTGGCTTAGCAACTCTCTAGACAAGAAATAAGTTGTCAAAGTGTCGAGTTGAAGTTGCTCCGTTAACAGCGTCTCCCGTTAGGTAAATCGTCGGTTTCACAACTTAATATTGCTTCGCGTCCCTCCACCCTGAAATAATATATCGAGCAGCGATATTGGAACGGCTGAGTACGGAATCTGAATGCAGCCTTCTGAATTTGGTCTCCCTTAGCAAAACGTAACATAAACGTCTTTTGTACTTGGATTAGTTAATCTATACTAATATTATAAAGCTGAAGAGTTTGTTTGTTTGAATGCGCTAATCTCAGGAAATACTGGTCCGATTTGAAAAATTCTTTCAGTGTTAGGTAACTCGTTTATTGAAGAAGCCTATAGGCTATATAAAATCACGGGAAGGCCAATAGAAGTGGAGCACCAATAAAGAATGTTTCAAAATAGGGGTTTAAATAGCTCCTTATCATTCAATAATTTAAAAATATATTCACTTTCTACGTAAATAAAGTGGGGGTAAAATTTAGCGTTTTGGTAACTATTCTACGCGGACAGAGTCGCGGGCAAAAGCTAGTTTATTAAATATTAGTACTGAATTATGAATTGTAAACTCAATAACTCTATTTATATATATTACGGAATCGGAAACGGAATAATCGGAATATTACGATACGATATAAAAAATAACTATCTTAACAATAACGATGAACAAATAATTGACACGGCCACAGGAAAGCCGAAAAGTCGTACAGCCTGTCCATTTTGTTGTAAAAAATTGGCAACGTAAACACATAAAGTTAAATAAAAGAGTAGGAAAATAAAAATATCCAGTGGTGTTTTTTCGGTTTTAAATCTTGTACGGCTGCGTTCCGCGCTGGGAAGCACGAAAGTTTTTTAGGACACCTTATCGTAATCGTAAATCAAGTGGACATTCGGCAAAGGCCGAGATGTACAGCCGGCTGGTGTTGTGGAAGTGATAACAGTTTGGAAGTTTCAACCGTAAACAACGATATTAGAAGACGGTCGCGCACCTTGTAAACTTGCTTTGATGTCGCGGAGGGTCGCAATAATTCAGGGCAACATGAAGGGATTTGCTTGAAAATGTTAATGTATTTGAACATTCATGCTAATAAAAATTTCGGGTCTGATGCTATTTATTATTTGCGTAGTGTATTTTTTTATGTAATTACAAACGTCCCCTGGTTTTTTGTTCACTAAAATAACATACGCAATTGAAGAATTTAATATTGTGACTGGGCACGGTAGTGATCTTTGATAGGAAGCACTTTGAATGCTAGAGCAATACATAAACTCAAACTTCCTGGGTGTGCGTTCCGAACTGTTAGCGTTTGGTACACAACAAGTTCTGCTTGATTCTTCGGATCAAAGGCTGCTTAGTTCATCGCGGACTTGCTCAACTACAGCTCCTGCAAGCAAAGTAAATCAATATCTAAAGTCAATGAATCAAGAGTAATATATTCGGGTACATAATAAATGTGCGCTACCTGAAGGCAATATCTGAAAAATTTGCCTGCTCGATATTGCTTACAAGGGAGTTTCCTTTCTCCCCAAAATTTAATGCGCCGTTCGCATTTTTATCAAAAAGAAGTAGGTAAGTAAAATAATTTGCGGTTTGTGCTTTATTTCCTTTTATTTATTTTAATGGCAAGTCCCGTTCCATTGTTTTTCTTTTTCTTTAACGCTTAGGGTAATGAGGGTTTCGGCAAAAAAAAACGTATGTTCAGCTTACCATTTGATATCGCTGTTCCTACCACGATGTAAACCAAGCAAATTTGTGCCTATACATTCAATTTAAATAGAATTAACATATTTTCCTTACAAAGCATTTTGCAGTCATTAAATATTACGATATTCGCGGTGAATTTGCTATAATTCCCTATGTGGGTGTTAAGTGTTTAAACGCTACTCGTGGTGAATTTAACTCGTAAAAACAGAACCTTTTATCATAATTTTATGGTTCAAGTTTCTTGAGTTAAGACGCCCATTTCGTGTTAGGGCGTCGAGCGGATGAATTACAAAATCTGCTGACTTAGCTCCTAATTTAATTATAAAGGACGTGCGATGGTCTAATTGTTTTTTTTTTTTTTGCAAATGTACGAGCAATTTCTATGCTTCACCGTGCTCGTGTGAATAGCAGTTTATATCATTCGCAAGCGCTTAAACCGGCTTTCGTCGGACGCGTCTCCATTCAAAATATTTTCATTCGTTTCGGTTTACACTAAAAATCTAAAATCAATAAAGGGTCATGGCACAAATGCAAAGATTATTCTTTTCGCTCTCACANTTTTTTTTTTTTTGCAAATGTACGAGCAATTTCTATGCTTCACCGTGCTCGTGTGAATAGCAGTTTATATCATTCGCAAGCGCTTAAACCGGCTTTCGTCGGACGCGTCTCCATTCAAAATATTTTCATTCGTTTCGGTTTACACTAAAAATCTAAAATCAATAAAGGGTCATGGCACAAATGCAAAGATTATTCTTTTCGCTCTCACATAATGAAAAATGTGCGCGCCTCTACGTGATCCGTCGGAAATAAAACCGCGAATCACTATGAGACTGTAAGTAGCACCATAAAAGCAGGATCCAGGGTTGGAATCGCTTCGGTAAACACCTACAGAAGATCGGAGCAGTGTTAAATGAGAGGGATTCCGAGTCCCCCTCGCTCCGTACCCGCGCCTTTACTTAAGACGTCGTTGCTAACATACACGCCGATCTTGAAAGGCTTTCGCATTTAAACGAATCATTAAGCAATAGTTCATAAGCAAAGAAAACCCACGTTGCTTATTTATATAAAGTTGACATTTATTATTATTATTATTAATACTTTATTTCAGTTTTTTTTTTAAAACCATAACATTTTGTTAGTAGTAATTACTTATAATCTATGTTAGTAACTTAAAAACAACAACTTTATCAACTGTTCAATTATAAGCAAATGTTTTTTTTTTTCGTTTTTTTATAAAAGCAAATTTACGGTATGAAGTGTTAAATCCTTTATTATCATTATTAAATAACAAGTTACCATAGGTTTTTAAGATGCTCAAAACTTTATTAACTAGATTAAGTTACAAGGCAATGCTACTTACCTATTGATTTCTATTGATATTAGACTTGGAAAGTAAAATTATTATCATTAAGAGCTAATTGAGTAGCTACTGAGGTTTATTGTTTTAGATTAGTTGCTATTTGTCATGTATGGGGAGTGTTCCGAGGAGCTGTTCAATTTAATAGAAGCCGCTGATTTTCGCAACCGATCGTCTCGCCGGAACTATCATCCGCACCATCTGGAAGGTTGGCGTTCCACTACAATGCGTTTTAAAAACAGTTTTCTGGCACGCACAGTAAATCTCTGGAATTCGTTGCCATCAGCGGTCTTCCCCAACAACTGCGACATTGGGTTATTCAAGAAAAGAGCATATTCTTACCTCAACGCAACGCACTGGCGTAAACGCTGGTGACCGTGGGCGGCGGTGAATCACTTACCATCAGGTGACCCGTCTTGCTCGTTTGCCTCTCGTTGTTATAAAATAAATAAATAAATAAATAGTATTAAATACATAGTCATTTAACTTTAGTACATGTATACCATAAGCCTTCTGATACTTGTTTGTGAAATCGTTTTTGTAAGTCTGGCACCGTTTCGATCTAAAGCTTCTGTGTATTATTCTAACCGATTGCGCACATGTATTACTTTGATAGGATATAATCATGAAGCGCTTCCTAATATGTATATTTAGTAAAATGTGGACTTAGAATATTGAAGTCTTTGAAATATGTTTTTTTTTTTAATACGCTTTTATTAGCTTCAGACGTATGCATGTATGTTTGTAACGGAATCTTTGAACATGATTTTGACCCTCTTCAAAACGTCGGATTAACTCGAAATTTGGTATACTTATTAAGGATCTATGACAATTAAATATTAGAAAAAAAAAAAAATTGGAATTCAACTAAAATGAAAAATAAATAATAGTCTAACAAAACTAACAAAATAAGCTTTTATAGAAAATCCAACTAAAAAATAGAAAATAATTTTTAATAAATTTTAATTAAAAATAGTGTAAGAAAAAATGATTTTATTGTAAAAAATCGTGAGGAGCATGGTATAAATAGTTATAAATATTTTATGAACAGATATATGAGTAGAAGGGTTATTTTGATAATATTCTGAAAATCATTATTTATTTGAATATATTTTGGTAAACTCTATTAGTTTGTAAGGCATTTAAAAGAAAACTAACGTTTCTAAAATAAAAGATAATATTTGTTAATTATTTTGTGTAACTAAATGTTTTACTAAGAATTGTATTTTGTTTTGGATACTATGACTGGCATTGTAGAAGACATTTAGGAAAATTTTATGTTCATTCCAACAAAATTAAAACTAGTAGAAGTCCCAAATGGATATAAAAACGTTTGCCAAGCTACCGGCACGAGCGTAACTCCAATTACAGTCCCGTTGACAATTAAAAAACACTTGTTACTCAATTTGAAGTGCGGCAACATTCATTACTAGTTCGATAATCGGTTAGAAGTACCGCGGATGCATAATCAAGTGTTCGTGTCTGAGTCTGTAGGGGGTTAGTTGTAAAACTATTACGGCAGCGTTCTGTGGCGCACTACCTCGGCTTCATTAATCGGCTATCGTATGAAGTTATCAACTAACGTTACGATATGACGGGGGTCGACATATCGCGCGAGTCTACGCAAGTTGTCCGGTCCACGGATTTTCAGTTTTCGGAGATCGCCCTCTACCGGCTTAATGGAATTTATTACGGGATAGGTGGCAATTTTGTTGGAACGTTTTGACATTAAAACGCTCGAGAATAATTTAACTATCCAGTCTTTTTGTTTTCATTGTAGATGAAATTCATAAAACTGTTTTTTTATTGTTATTATCATCTATATAGGCAGATAGCCCAGCTTATACATACTAAGCATTTACTTAGCAGAGAGACGTAAAAATTACAAAATATAGTAATATTTCCAGAAGGGATCAATCAATACTCAATTAAAGTGAGACCCGCTGAATATTGTAGAGAGAACCTAGATCAGGTTACATTCTGTAGATGTGAGAGTAATCTTCTTGAGTGGTAAGTCGGCGAGCTAACAATTCTGTTGCTGATGCGTCACACCACTACACAGATAGAATAGATGCATGTTGAAGTGGAATTTCAAGAAAATTCAATTCGCTTTCAATATGTTGGAGTAGTTTGTATGTAATACATACATGAAAACTCGCCAGGATGTAAATATGTTTAATGGGAATAAAAAAAAATTACTTTAATAAAGCTTATATTTTCAAAAAGGCTGAGTGATACATATCATTAGAATGATTGCTTAAATCTAGTCTTTAAAGTTTGTGTAAAGCTCTCAGTATGCATTATACTATCGTTTATTCGAAGCTACTTACGGCTTACCCAAACCTAATTAGAATTTTACAGCACTTACTTTTTATTATTTATTATTTACACAAAGATTTAATTTATTTGACTGTCGGATATTTTCCGATAGCCACAATATCATAATTTTATCGCATTGCATAATGATTCGTATGCGCCTAGTTAAATGGAAGAGTAGCAACATTCGTACAATAATTATTAGTTATTATATTAGTTGTTTACCCGGTGTCTTGAGTCCAAATAAATTCAGACTACAATAATTAATTCACCTCTTTGTTTTGCGGATTTATCTGCCAGTACTCTCGATGGGCTATTTTGGCTTCATCGTGACTGAACAGTGCTTAGCTGAATCTACCAGTGGACCACTCATCCACCCATCAAAGCAATAAAAAAAGCTGGTCATTGGGAGCCCCAGCTCAGATATGGGAACGGTCCTCAAAGTGAGGCGGAAATTGTTCTTCGTAGAGCACAATGAATCTTTTCATGAATAGCTAGATAGATTATTTATCATCAAAGATCCTCTAGCCACGCAATAAAACATAGAGGAACCTTGTCAAACAGGGCAAGAAACCCCACGAGAGTTGTACAGCGAGATCGCAGGTTTATGGCCGCTTGGATTTTCACTTGATTGGGTCTCTAACAAGATCGGCGGAAACTGTTGCATTTATAGCAAAATGCTTTGGGAAATAAAACTTTATAAAAATACATCTATACCCAAACATCTAAGTTTATCTTAACATCATTAACATCTACCTTAACAACTAAGTTTTAGATGTGTATAATTATGTTAATTTCAATGTAATGTTAGTAATAGCACTGTCACTCTGGTTGTTTCGCCGTACCAAGACTATTTAAGACTGTTTTCCTTTACCTATTCGCGTAAAATCTGACTATTCCATAAAATAAAAATCTGGCTTTTTCAAATAATCAACTAAAATAGATAAATTATAATATATATATTAAATATTTGTCAAAGGCTGTAACACAATATTTTATAGTACATTCTCCTTAATCCTATAAGAATGCGACACATATCATCCACCAATCTTTCGTCCAAATATCCATTAACGATTCGCAATATGACATTGTCATCAACCCAATTAGCAGATGCCATTTTCTCTTTGAGATTTACACGAAATACGTCTTTTTGTAATTGTCTTACTGGCTATATTGGCATGGAGTTTTGCTTGAAGAATACCTACTCCCATTGATATTTTTATGCGGACATGCTGTTAGCGATGTGCCAAGGATTAAGCATTTGCAATAGACGTGAACAAATAGGCTCTATTACATATTAGTACAAATTTATATTTACGTCAACATGACACTGCGTTTCTCGACTAGTGGACTAGTGTATTGTTAGTACATAATATTTTGAGATACAATATGAAATAGTAGATCTTTACCTATGATGTGGCCGTTGTACAATACTGGGCATTTAAAGCACAATTTATATATGACTGGCAATAAATTCTAAATTCAAATTAATTTTATAAAAAAATATGAAAATTTGTTTTAAAATTTCAAATTTACTCATTTAGAGTTTTGTTTTCACCACCTTTGTATATTTTTTATCAATACGAACACCATAAAAATAAGTGTAATTATGGATTACGAGTTCCGTCTCGGTAGCAATGCTGCACAAATGGCTCACAACTATAATGACGTATATATGAGTCGACTATTATCAAAGCCGGCAATCTGACTTTTGGACAATTATTGGTAAATCAGAAAAACGAATTATTGACTTTGTATTCCATTGACAGTCACAAAACTCTTCGGAACGACATCTTAGATAAATAACAGGTTAACTATTAACCTTTATTTAATGCAGGTTTTAAACCGTATTCTTTGAAGGAGACGATTATATTCAAATCAATCTGTATTGACATATCAATAACATTTTTTTGTCCAAATGCACAGATTGCCGCCTTTGATAATAGACGACTCATATGACTATGACTTTTATTGGTGGTAGGACCTTTTGTGAGTCCGCACGGGTAGGTACCACCACCCTGCCTATTTCTGCCGTGAAGCAGTAATGCGTTTTGGTTTGAAGGGTGGGGCAGCCGTTGTATACTATACCTGAGACCTTAGAACTTATATCTAAAGGTGGGTGGCGCATTTATATTGTAGATGTCTACGGGCTCCACAATAACCACTTAAGCAATAAAGTATAGTAGACCCGGCCACACGTTGCTGTGGCTAAGGTTTTTATTTCTAAATAACACGCGGCCGGCTATGCTAATACCAAAAATTTACAAAGTAAGAACAATTGGATTTCACTGTATTGCGTTTACTACGAAATAAATTTCACTTATACTTTAGCCGCAGCAACACGTGGTGTTTATGCCATTAAATTGTAGCGTATGTGAAACGTTGGTATTTTTAACACAGCGCCATCTATGAGATATTCATGTCAAACAGTATTACAATTGTCTGTAAAAACTGATTTAAGGCGCCATCTGTTTTAGACTTATGAAGCTTCCGATTAATAACAAAAATCAACTTAAGAAATCATTTTATTGTTAATTAATAAATATTGCGACCATTAATCGAAATAAAAAACATCCTATCTTTCAAGTTGGATCAAACTGCACACGGTGTGCAAATTTAATTTAAAATCGGTTAAGTAGTTCAGGAGTCCATCGCGGACAAACAACGTGACACGTGATTTATATATATTAAAATATATACGTTACAAAATTACAATAATAGTGACAACTACAAACGAATGGCCAACTTGTTATGTGAATGGTTTGAAGGCTTCTGACATGGTTAGTTTTTTATGGAAAATTTCCTTTGCCTAAAAAAGATAATCCCGTGGCCCACCCGAAAACTAAAGTCAACAACGATAATTTAAAGGTGATAGAGGAGATTAACGATTCTCAAGCGACAGATTTCAATGTTAGCATCAAAACAGTATTGATTTATTTTTGTCATTTGATTGGCAAGGTAATTAAATACCGGCATCTCGTTTTTACCATCGCACCGCCCGCCACCGGAGTAGAGTTCATCCGTACTACCTGGAGCCACTGCGGTCATCCACAGTGCGTTTCCAGATATCTTTTTTGCCACGTACCATCCGGCTATGGAATGAGCTCTCCTCCACGGTGTTTTCCGAGCGCTATGACATGTCCTTCTTCAAACGAGGCTTGTGGAGAGTATCAAGCGGTAGGCAGTGGATTGGCTCTGCCCCTGGCATTGCTGAAGTCCATGGGCAACGGTAACCACTCACCATCAGGTGGGCCGTATGCTCGTCTGTCTACAAGGGCAATAAAAAAACTAAAAAAAAACTGCACAAGTAGCGAATTAAATAATAGCCATCGGATGTTGAACCGCATTGTCACTCGCGACCAAAAATGGTTTCTTTTTGATGATGTAAGCGGCCATCATATTGGTTAAGGCCTGGCTCAGCACCTAGGCAATTTCTTAAGCGAAAACTTACCCTAAAAGCGTTATGGTCACTGTTTGGTGTTCTAGTGCCGCTATAATTCATCACAGCTTCTTACCAAATGGCTTCAACATTACTACGTGAAGGATAAGGAACTGACCACAATGATGGAGAAGCTTAGGCAGCGGTAGGCAGCGGCTTGGCTCTGCCCCTAGCATTGCTGAAGTCCATGGGCGACGGTAACCACTCACCACCAGGTGGGCCGTATGCTCGTTTACCTGCAAGGGCAATAAAAAAAAAGCTTGCGAATCTTCGGCCAAGCTTAGTTTTTAATTTTTTTTTATATTGCTTAGATGAGTGGACGAGCTCACAGCCCACCTGGTGTAAAGTGGTTACTGGAGCCCATAGATATCTACAACGTAAATGCGCCACCCATCTTGAGATATAAGTTCTAAGGTCTCAGTATAGTTACAATGGCTGCCCTATCCTTCAAGCCGAAACGCATTACTGCTTCCTACCACCTACCACCAGTTTGTTAATTGCACGTCCCAGCTGCTCCTACGCGACAACGTTCAATTTCATGCAGCACAACAGAACTAACATTTAAAGTTCATACCATACCATACCATACTCACCAGACTACGCTGACAGCTTTTCTAAAGTTTATTTTTTTCAGATAAGGGATCGAAACATTGCCACGACGCTGACAGAATCGTATCGATACAATAGGCACCAAAAATATATGTTATTAGAATCATCTTTGATAAAATAATTTCGAACTCAAGAAGATCAAAACGAACGTTATTACATTCCCTTATCACGATCAATACGTATGTATTAAAAGGAGCTTAATAATACACATCTTCTTTAAAGAAATCAACATCAAGAACATAAAATTCAGATTTTAATCTAAATTCTTATTATAAATTATTTCAGTCAATAAATAATTCAATGAAGAAATTCAATCCGCGTAAAGAATTCCAATAATATTATTTAATTTCTAAACTTCGCACAAGATGAGATCTCTTATACTTTCCAAGTTATGTTTTATTTATATCGATAGATAGCAATATGTAACTAAATTCGATGTCTAGACACTGTGAATGAGTTGAATTAAAATCTTATATTTACAGCGCATAGAAAAATAAGTAATGAACCTAATATTGTAACATATAAATAATTCAGTAATAATAATTACACAGAATTTAATTTATTACAGACCACTTTTTTCTGAAAACATTGGTAAGATAAAAGCTGTGCTATGCGAGTAGAGTTAATGAATCTTGATGGTTATTGAGAATGACACATAACACACACATTGCTTCGAAGACAAATATGAAATTAAACTTCAAATTGTTTGTTTACATACGAATTTATATTTTTATTAGGAAATTTATATCTGGAACCACTAAGCATTAACAAATGTATATGTCATGATCATAATATAATTTATTTGTAATCACGAGAGATCATTACTTTTTCGATTATTTTTTTTATTGCATTGATGGGTGGACGAGCTCACAGCCCACCTGGTGTTAAGTGGTTACTGGAGCCCATAGACATCCACAACGTAAATGCGCCACCCACCTTGAGATACAAGTTCTAAGGTCTCAAGTATAGTTACAACGGCTGCCCCACCCTTCAAACCGAAACGCATTACTGCTTCACGACAGAAATAGGCAGGGTGGTGGTACCCACCCGCGCGGACTCACAAGAGGTCCTACCACCAGTAACAATTGCATACTGATTTTATTACAGGCATAAAAAGCCTATCACAAAAAGTCGTCATACTCAATTTGTGTTTATATTGTTTGAAAATTATATCCATATACAAAACGAGAAACAACTTTTGTAAGAAACACAATACAATTTTCATTACTCAAGCATCTCGAATCGAAACGGGATGACATTGTTCTGCGAACAAAACAAAGAATAAACGAAATAAGATTAATTTTCTAGAAGATTCGCTCTCGTAGATACCTCGACTGGAATATACGATTACGTGTCATAAGTTTTATGCCCTCGAAGTTTCAAAGTAAATTCGAACATCCATCGATAAATCTTGGCGACGCTCGGAACGATTTCATTTTCGAATTTCAGGAGCGATTGCCTCCACTGTTAAAGTTTGCCTGAAAAATGTTCGCGGACGATTGACTCGCTATAAACGGAAATAAAAAAGTTTCGTGTTAGAGCAATAGCGTTGTACCTTACGCGTATAATGCAAGAAACGCTACCACGAATGCGATCAAAATTTTTCCCGAATTCATCGGCACTTGAAATGTGACCAACTTTTTACAACAATCAGCTCTATTGGAACAGCTATGTTGGAAATGTGCTTTTTTCGATGATTCAGTTAAACTTTGAATCCAGCCCATAACGTGCCATCAATTTTATTTTTGAAAGAAATTTTTAAATGCAATAAGCGTATAAATGAAATTCAAACGGAATAGTTTAATTCTGGTAGGTTAGTGTAGCTGTACAGAGCTACGCTCCGCATTATCATTACTAAACAGCTTTTATTATTCGACGATATTTGGCTGGAGGGGCCTCACACGCGCGCTAATGGAATAAAAAGTAAGGTTACAAAGTAAAAAGATACAGAGCACCTCCCGCGGCGGCGGTTCGTGCAAATTTCAACTGAAAATTTTATACGTTCAATCTATTCTGAGCGCCTTTATGTTGTCTCGCGAACCCGCCCCGCGCGAAACAGTTTCGTTTTCAATTATTGCCCACTTGTGGAACGGGATTCGGTGGAAAAACAAAAGAGCTGGAAATGATATTTTATAGACAAGTTGCTTCATTCGATGTTTACTGCATCTCGATTTGTTCCCGAGTTGTAAGATCTCTGGTGTTCAATGAAAATTATTGACGAAACGTGCCCGGATAAAGTTGCCGTCTACAGCGCGAAGATATCGGCCGCAATCTCTTTGCCGTTACGTTTCAATTGTTTTTAATGCTGCGCGAAAATTTTGTTTGATTTGGTAATTCCTTGAGAGCGAATAATGTAAAATCTCCCATTTTGCTGGAATTCTTTTTAGTGCCCGTAAAATTATATTGTTCGTCGTAACTTTAATTCACGTAAAGCGTTAAGAGAATTAAAATTCCGGACAGAAAATGAGCTCAGACAAATAAACGTATTAGCTTTTACGTTGCTCGGAATTTTTTTATTCAAAATGTATGTAATTTTCCTCAAACAAAATATTAAATATTAACTCACCACAAAAAATATATGGAAAGAGAAAGAGACCTTAATCCGTCCACCATTTTTCGTATTTGAGTTGATTCTGGTTGCCAATCATGAATTATGATAGCATCAGACGGTATTGTCTCCAAAGAAATACAATAGTGGAATATTTTGTGTTCTAACTTATTGCCTAAAGCTGTAAGCGTGCGTCAAGTCGACATAAATTTGACTTATCGTGAATTTACTTTACATTTGCTACCTACATTATTATGTAAATATGAAAGATCCTTTAAGGTAAATTATTTCCAACGTTTTGTACTTGAATAAAATAATGCATTGGAGTTTTCATTAGACGAATGCACGCGCTACTGAATAAGCATTTATTCTACATAAATTCGCTTATTGTTAACTTTAATTATAGTTATTTAGTTATTTATTAAAGTCTTAAAACTTTAAATAGCACCAGCAACATAACTTTTCTGACAGATTTAAATGTTTCTTTTAATAATTATACATAATATTATTTAACGGGTTCTTACGATGAATTTCCATTTCATGAGTTCCCAATTTTCGGGCCCCTGTTACAAGCATCGCCAAAAGCGGTCTAGTAGTATAAGATAGTCGTAGAGTAGTAGTATAGGATGTTAGAAGTAGACGAATTTCTCTAATCTCTTTCTAGTCTGTTTTGGTCTAGTCTGGTTGGTCTCGCCACTGGAACTCGATGACGCGTCCCGAAAATAAATACATACATAATACATGATATCCATATTTAAATTACATATTACTGCTAAATTAATAGTAATGTATTTAATAAAATAGCTATCTAAAAGCGAAAGCTTAAAATTTTCAGTAAGCTATCGCAAACTAGTTTACAATAGCATTATAAAAACTAAATTGAAAATAATTACTTTTTTATACGAAACTAAATTTCCTATTACTGTGACTCTCAAACTGTTATAGGAATAAATAAAATTTCAACATTCAAACCAGTCTCCACGTAATCTACGCGTCCCAATGGTCCCATGTTGTTATCCCATTTGGTTCGCCGCTGAAATAAAGAGTGCAAGTTAAGCTGAAAACAGACTGCATCCCACAAAGCTTTGAGTAAAGGAACGAGGGCCCAAGTGCGCGGCATCCGATTCTTGTGCCCTGTAATTTGTGAATGCTACGTCAAGACTTCAGACACACGACCACTGTTGGTAGCATCGAGACATAATTTGCTGTACGTGTGCTAAAATCAAACACCGCACATTTCTAATGTTCGTTTTCTCTTCGCGATCGCCCTTAAAACTGATCGTTTTGTGGAGGTAAATTTAAATACTTAACTACCCCCTCTACTCGTAAGCGATTACATAAGCCAGTAGGTACCGCATATGTTATTATCCTATTCAATACTTAAGTACTTCGATGTTGAACCGGAAAACCTGTAATAGGTAACACGTGAGTATATTTTTTTGGAAGATGGAATAAAATTTGAGGTACCGTGGACGTCGAACAAACAGTAGTAGCCGTTGGAGCAAGTCATCCTAGTTTGAGTGCTCTGAATAATTGTCGTACAGATTATAACAATAATAATAGTATGTTTATAATCATATAAGAAAATTAGTAGAAAAAGCGACTTTTATTTTAAATTTAGAAATTCATTCGAACATTCATTTACGATATCCAATTCATTTTGAAAGTTTTTAAGCTGTAAATGCATCTGTCACTGTTATGTTCAATATCAGAACACATTTAATGAGCACAGCCGTTCCGATGAATTAAGATAACGAATTCTTATTTTTAAACGGAGCATCCGTATGCACCGGTATCGATATAATTCGATCTGATGAACACGAGTTATCGATTGTGTCGTCGTTGGATGGAATCGATTCATCGCAGTAGCGCCTGTCCATCAATGCAGTACGAGTACATTTTGCATAATTGATGCCCCATTCACGGCTACGGAACACTTATTCATATTCATGAATTTTACAGAATTTTTCAATTTGTGCCACCAGCTAGTGTGTATACGTATTGCCGTACCGTATTTGCGCCAATACAATCTGTGTAAAAGCTAAGATGGAACTCGGGCGTGCCTCAGCACAAACTGGGGATAAAGTCAGCCTCTAATGCTATATTTTTGATGCCAAAACCACTATCAATAGCCGAGTCACCGCTATTTCACCGACCAACTTTGTTTTATTTTCCGGTGGTTTTATTCGAGGATTGCATTTCACAAAAAAAAAAAACGAGTCTTCTGTTACATTATTCAATAGTATTTCGTTCACAATCGGATTTCTTATTGTACATAAAAGTCAAACATCCTTTTTAAACGCGAAGCCAGCTCAATTCGGATCGAGATCAGTTCCGAAATTGATGGACTCGAAAATCGTTCAAAAGGAGAAAAAAAACTGTAACGAAAGTTATTCCCAGTGGCATCGCAGCCTTGGAGGTAATGGGAGATTGTAAAAGGAGGCAATAAAAGCTTAGTATTGTGTGTGAGGACCGTAGGGAAGTCGCTGTATTGTATTCGGTCCCGCGGAGGCCCCCAAGAATCGTCTGACCACGGGCGCGGTCAAATTGTACAGAAATGAAATTATCAAGGTACGCTGCCGATTTTCCGAACCAATGAATCAAGATCCAATTCCCTTTTGTAATAGAACATCGTCGCGAAACGCGTCCATGGAGTTACACTACCCACTCAGTGGTCGCTTAGGCTTACTTCACATGAGCACCGCCTTTATTTATTGTATACATTACGTATGTAGTACATTCCGTCGGGTTGTCGAACGTTAATGTGACACGCAATGGTAATAACAGTGATTTATTTTATCTTACATTCAGTAGTTTGATAAGTTTATTGTATTTAGGATTCAAAATCTCTAACCAGTGATAGGTTAAATGTTTGTTTTTTTATGTAAATAGGTAGACGAAATAATATCACTACCCTACTCTTTAAATCGATGATAGCGGTAGTTACGTAAATTTACAAAATTCCGAGTTGGATTTTTATGATAAAATGCTTTTCATGAAAGTGGTTCATCATTATCATGATCATCATCATCATACACCTCTTTCAATACTACGCCAGTGAGTCTGGTTTTAGATATTCATTTTCTACAGAGAAATCATTCGGAATTCGAATTCAATACATATTGTAGAATGGTACCTGCGTTCGGTATTGAACTTCACACGATACAAGTGCACTAACAATCTTATCGACTCATCAGACCACGAAATCTTTACTTTATTGTTTTGTTGAAGTCATCGGGGTCTACATGACAAGACTCCCGACGTGTCTATATATTAATACGTGAAGCAAAAACTTTGTATCCCTTTTTACGAAAATTGCGCGGACGGAGGATTATGAAATTTTCCACACTTATAGAGAATATAGAGAAGAAGTGCACAATAAAAGATACATTAAATCAATAAAGAAAACATTACACACACTACATACCATGTATTTGACGCACGCACGCATGCATAGTATTTATTGTCAAACTTTTTTTCTTGGCGTCTGTTGTCAAATTGAGAATAGATTAAATATTGTTTGTCTTTGTTAATATTTTTTATAGTGTAGTCTTGGCGAAATTTGTGATTACAGAAGTATAAAATACAATCATAATAGTGTAGAAACTTACAATTTTAATTAATTATAGTCGAATTTCGACTACTGCGGGACCTCTAGTTCTTATAAAGTGGTGCGTCTATGCCGGAGTTCAAATCAAGCAGGTACATACATCAAAAACATTCTAATAAAATACGTAACTACTTAGCTCGCGAATATCTTTCACGATCGCTTAGTTAAATTCAAACAAATATTTTTTTATTGATTTACTGGGTGGATGATCCCGTACTTAAGCCGCTGTTAAGTGGTTACTGTAGCCCGCAGGCATCAACAACGTAAATGTCACCACCCAAATTCTAAGTCTCAGTTTTACTGTACAACCAATGCTTCACACTTTAAACCGAAACGCATTACTGCTTCACGATAAAAATGTATAGGGTAATTTGTTTAATTTATATTAGTTATAATTTGTTTAAGAGCTCCAAAATATATTTTTCATTTCAATGTTTAATTTCAAAACTAAATACATAAATAAATTTGACTTCTGTTTTCTTGATTTTAAATAAATAAAATTTGTCAAACATTTCAGAGAGAACTCGTTAGAAAACGCTGTTTATTCTCATATGAAAGAAAATGTGTTTGAATAAACATTCGCGACTTAGTGGAACTGCTCAGCCGTCCCGTAATCTGCGTCAAATTGACTTTTCCGGAGAGGAGCTGGCGAGTGTTCGACGGTAATATGCCATAAACGACCCAAACGTATTGGTCCCGATGCTCATAGGTTGATAAATTTCCTTGATATTTGAATGCGTGATATTCCTTTCGGGTTATAGGCGACCGTCCCTTCAATAAATACAACTGCTTGCAAAATTCTGTTGACGTTACAGTAAGCCTTTAATAATGAAAATATTTCATATTCTATTACAAGTGAGACAATTCGCGCTTTGCCCTTAAAAAGAATTTTAATAACGTTTGTGTGATGAAAAGATGTCGCGTCACCAAAAGCTAATATTATTCCAATTCGAAAAAAAAAAAAAAAACAATTTTCTCCAAAGTTATAAACCAACAGAGTTTCATTCGTTCTCGGAGTTGGTACAAAGTAATTCCTTCAGTTCGAAGATAAATTTTACGTCATTTCCTGTCTTCCCAGGCCTCAGCAAAAATTATCAGACATCGACTCGGCACAGGGACCATTTAAAATTAATGAATAATGTTATCTGATAATGATTTTCCGAAGTTTAATTAAAGTTTTCTCTTTTTTTTTGTGAGTTTCCTCACTTTTTGATCGCATGAATATCTTGATTATTTAAATTCGCGAATAAACGTTTTCCATTAAGATTTTCGACTTTGTTAATGCCGAAGTTAAAAGATTAACGTGCCGGAATTTTTTATTGAATTTCATATTTTCATCGTCGGAGTGGAAACGTGAGACCGTTTCTATGTAACGAAATATCGCGAAAGCGGATCGTCTGTTATGTTACTGCGGGCGACATTCACGCACCGCAGTTTGTGTGTGCAATATGTGCATTTCCCCCATGCAATTGCTGCAAATGGCCTCTTCAGCATAATGCAGCAGTAAACGGAAGAGATGAGCCAGCTGAGCCTGCCTAACGTAGAGTGTGCTGATGGCAGTTATTTGTTTGTTTCAATCTAACGGGAACTCAATTGCGATATAGTATACTGGTAGGTTTTTCAAAAACTATCAATACCATAAAAATATTATTTACGGTAATGAAATATAGAAGGAAAATGAAAAATAACTATAATCTAATCCGTTATAAAGTTGAAGCCAGTTCATAAAATAAATTCGAACATAATTATTGTTAAATTAAAAAAAATATGTGAGCATTAAAAAACAAAACATACTAAATATATTCCCTTAAACACAGCAGCGTCTTAGAGGTGAAAGAAACCTTTGACTACAAATTCGAGGCACGTCTGGTGAAAAGTTTAAAAAAATACACGTTTGATTTTTACCAAGCCTTATCTCGGCTCAAAAGAATCGTGGCGCATTGGAAAGGCAAAACGCAGAACCGAAAATATAAAGAATTTAGATCAGGACGAGTCAAATATTCGGGAAATCGCGATATCATCATTCAAAGGACGAATACTACCAAGATTTATATACCTTTGACTGAGCTTAAATAACTCCAAAAATGTGGGAACAAAGATTTTCCTTTGTATGCATTTGGATTTAAGTCGAGAGTATTTGTAGGAAGAAAGCAATTCAAGAACTCTAGCTTTGTGCTGGTTCAAAGATGAAGATTAGGGTGAAGGTGTTACAGTGTGTACTGACCTAAATGTGCTACGGACTTTATAGATGCAATTATGCTTTTAAAAAAAGAATCAATATTTAAATATTCAAACACAACCTGAATAGTGTTTGAATTTATAGCTTTAATAATATTACTATATAAAAAATTCGCTAGATGATGTACAATTGTTATTTCATTGCTTTTTTATCACAATGATTATTATTATAGACCGAGTTAGAAAAGTTTCAACTAGAAATACCATACAAGTATTTAAAAGTTTACTAAATTATTAAAAAAACCTCGTTCTTTTTTATTTTTTATTGCTTAGATGTTTAAGTGGTTACTGGACATCTACAACGAAAATGCGCCACCCACCTTGAAATATAAGTTCTAAGGTCTCACGTATAGTTAGAACGGCTGCCCCACCCTTCAAACCGAAACGCATTACTGCTTCACGGCAGAAATAGGTAGAGTGGTGGTACCCACCCGCGCGGACTCACAAGAGGTCCTACCACCAGTAATTACGCAAATTATAATTTTGCGGGTTTCATTTTTATTACACGATGTTATTCCTTCACCGTGGAAATAAATCTTGAACATTTGTTGAGTACGTATTTCATTAGAAAAATTGGAAAAATTTCATTGGAAACTAAACATTCTATGACCCACAAAGAATATCTTTTTGATTTGTCAACTTTTAATTTGAAGTACCTATTCTTAAGGATCCACTAAAACACATTAACGACAATTATTTAGTGCATATAGGTACTTCGCGCGGATTTGACAATAAAAATTCATATGCACACGAAAGGTGGGGGGAAATTGGCGCTGCGGTAATTGCTGGCAATTTGTAATGGCCGTGCGATTGTCGGGCGGAACGTCGAGCTCTTAACTGCGCTATTAATTTCGTACATTTGATTAACGAAACTACTTGTTATGGTAATGAACGCTGGTAAAGAATGCATGTTAGCGCGCTAACGGGACGCCCTGTCGACACGTCGCCGAGCTTGCGATATTTTCGCTTCGGTTCCCTTACTGTAATTACCGTGACGTTGTTGTGGAAAGCGTTATTTTTTTTAAATGTCGCTAATAAACAAAGTTTTTAATTAGTGAGGTGCCGTATTATATGCTCGCGTGGGTAGGCGCTATCGTCATGGTGGTATGCACAACCGTATTTCTGCCATGAAGCAGGCGTACGTTTTGATTTGAAGAGTATAAAAACAATTGAATATGCAATTTCCGGAAAGGGCACATCTCTGAAAATGTAAAATTTTTGAGGAAATGAAAAAAACTGATTATTTTCTAAATCAGTGTAAAATTTAAAATATTTACCTTTGAGATATATTTTAGTGTTAATTAGCAATTGAAAATTACTGGAATTATTATAAAATGGGTGTAGGTAAGCCTCAAAACTACATGTATATGAAAAAAGGTATTTGACAAAATATGCGACATGTGCTCTTTTCGAAATTGCATATTCAATTGTACTGATACAATTGAGATTTTAATCTCATGTCTTAAGGTAAGTGACGACATCCATGTTGTAAATATCTGAAGGTCAAGACGAGCACTTAATACGAGACGCGTCGTCACTTCGATCAATCAAGGAACATAGGTAAGAAAAATATAGGTTTTTCGAAGTAAAATCTTTTATGGCATTACATATATTGTTATTAGTCTATTTGGTTGAATTTTTAATTACTACAATATGTCAATGCGCCTCTACAAGTTTCCGTATCTCGCTCTATGGTCAGTATTAGAACAAAATGAACAATCCGTTAAGTGTCCATCAGTTTCTGAGGCTTAATCTAAATTCTATTATACGTTGAGTGCCTTCAAGTAAATCTGTAAGTAACTAAGGACCGTTACGGATTTAGGCTCTACGGTATCTACTGTGCAGTCAATAACTGACTGAGCGATCAATAACGTACGGCCCGAATTGGTTGATTTAGATACTTGAAATTAGCACATATTTCTTGGCGTCTGATACAGTGTAAGAGAAATGAAGGCGCTTAGAACAATTACCACTGCGAAATTCGTTCACCATCTTTGAAGATTTAGATTTACATGAACATAAATAATGAATAAAAGATTTCAATGAATACTATAGATAAAATCGGAAATAAATGTAACTGTTTCATATGTACTTTTTGATGTGACTATATCTCGTCCGTATCTTCTGAAGAAAAAAATCGGCTGACTTAAGTCAACCAATTTTCGGGAGAAAAAGATCCGCCCTGTTGTCTGGATATTTCGTTTTTGCCTATTTACACAAAGACAAAACACATTTTGTTTCATTATTTTTATCCAAAATAGGTCACACGTCGTAATTTACTTAAGCTAAGCGGCTTACTTGAGCGCAAACTACAGATTTATATAGATCCGAAATGCTGGCCTGAGATACAATTTTTATGTGATCAAATTCATATGATGCAATCAATCGTAAGTCACAACAAATATTCCTTACCGTGTGTCTTTTAACAAGGGCTTCCACAGCGTGTACCTTGGCACGTGATAGGACGTTTTAAAGATTCGTGTTGAAGTAAATTCGTGACTCGTCGATACCGCACCGATATCGATTCGATCTGAGACGAATGGGCCGAATGAAAAGTTTACAACACGGAAAGGAGGATCGAAGGCACGCAAACTTATTTTAGTAACGAAATAATTCAGTGTATTTTGTGCCGTGTACACGCGTTTAGTTTTGTTTACTAACTTAATCAAATTCAAGCGTCGTGAAATTATCGCGCTTGTAAAACTTAAATAATAATTGCGGATATCATTCGCTAAACTAATCCTAATATTTTTTTCGGATTTCGTGAACCAGCAATCTAAAGCGAAGGGAGCTTTAACATGTGCTTGCGCCAACGTCACTCAGAGCTATTATTAACATCGCGCGTAAATTTATTTTTAGTTTATCAAAATGTTTAATTTTCGATCTCGATATTTTATTCTTAACGTCAGGTTCTGCCTCCGTTTTCTGGAACTAGTTTATTTTTTCGTATTTATTTCTACCTTCGAAATGTATATTTTAGAAGCTATTGCATAGATTTTATCGCGGGCTTTGAGCGCGGCGACTGAATCAAGAAATTCCGTAACGAAAATAACCTGACACCCCCACTACGCCTACTATGTAGCTCGCGTTCAACACATTCACACGTTGCGCTTGTGTAGTGTTTGTGAATAAGCGCGTGGCGTGACGTCACACTGCATGCGCATCATGAAAAGTCTGCCCATCTCTCTTTCGCGCGGTCTAGCTTATGAGTGTGAAGGGGACAGTTAATGTTTTGCTTTTATTAATGTTTAAAATAGCGTAGTCTTGTTTTATTATTGTTTTAATATTAAATTATCATTGTCTAATTATAATTGCATAAGATGATAAAAAATGCTATACAATAGCTTTACCGCGGCAGTTCCCGAGTGACACACGTTTTTTATTTAATTACCAAGTCATCATGGTAGCTCGGAGTTATATAACAAGATGAGGTTACGATCACCTGATGTAAACTACGACATGAAAACTATCGCTTTTGAACGGTAGGTCTAAATCTTAAATTATATAATATCCTGCTCATTAGATGAGAAAAGCTTAAGTAGGAAACAAATAAGACGGTATGTCCAAAATCTCTTATTTGTACGGGTAACAAGAAACAATAATGTATGGGCTTACAGCATCCCTGAATCACTAATGAAGTTCGGTACGCAAATAAGATGAAGATGCTATTACTAAAATTGTAGGGTAGGAAAGTAATAGCTGTTGATTGAAGAGTCTAGGATATATAGATCTACCCGCATTTTCAAACAGTGGGAAATAATGCAAACATCTATTAAAATAACTGTCGCGGCTTATCCACAAATAATGTTATTAAAACCTAACGCAGATAACTAACGTAATTATTTCTAACAACCAAATTAATCGCGAGAGAGAGAAACGATTTTCCCTTTGTTTGTTTCATTCAGTTTTACAGAGGGGAGGCTCGTCAAAGGCCCCGAAAGTGATTTTATGCATTAATTAAGACCACAGACCGAGATTTACAATTACACGGGCTCCTATAAACAAACTTGATTGCTTTACAAAAACTCAAATAACTAAGGCAGTGTCTCAAGTAGAGGCTCATTTGAATATCAAAGACGAAATTCAAATTACGCCGTTTACAATAAAGGCTCAGCCGGTACGGTATTACGAGCCGATGTAAATTTCCGATACTCATTTCGAGGATGAAGTTCTGATCTCAGTCGCGCCCTTTCAACTCATAGATCATAGATCTCGTCATATTTTTATGCGACACTTCTGTCGCGTGATTAAAATTTACAAATTACTTATCGTGAAAGTAAAAATTATTTATGTTTTTTTATTTTTTATTGTTTAGATGGGTGGACGAGCTCACAGCCCACCTGGTGTTAAGTGGTTACTGGAGCCTATTGACATTTACAACGCAAATGCGCCACCCACCCTGAGATATAAGTTCTAAGGTCTCAGTATAGTTACAACGGCTGCCCCATCCTTCAAGCCGAAACACATTACTGCTTCACGGCAGAAATGGGTGGGGTGGTGGTACCTACCCGTGCGGACTCACATGAGGTCCTACCACCAGTAAATCGTTATTTAGTTAAATAAAAATACATTTATAATTCTAGTACGATTGTTACGAAGTTAACTAAGATCAAAACAAAATGAGTTGGCTTGTCGATATTCCACCAAATAACTTAAAAGAAGGGAAAAAAACCGTGGAAATACGCTTCTCTTTATCTGTCCCTTCTGACCTACAATTTATTCGATGCTTTTACGGTTGACTTAAATGCCAAAGCACGAAAGTTAAGTTACAAATCAAGTTCTTTTTGGGATTTCGAGCGTGGATTCAAAAGTAATCGCACATAGAGCGACGTCATAATACCTTATCAAATTTATATTGACCACTTTAAAATGAGGCTACACCGGATTCTGGGTGAACTTAAAAGATTTAGGCCGTAAATTAATTTTGTCACGTTCAATACAGAGATTACAAGAACAATTTTAGATTTCAACTTTGTTATCGTTCTAAACTTGTTTATTCGCCGTTTCTAGATAACGTGACTCCATTAGGCAGCCATAACGGTCACGAGCCGCTTCCTTTTATTACTCTCGACGATGCTTCCTGTTGCTTTCTTTTTTCCCTGAAATATTCCGCTAATTAAGGAAGGAGTGGGAGCTGAAGATTTCCTGCTGGTCTAGCAGATTACTGACCGAGTTCATATCTGGGTTTTCTTTTTGTATATTCAAATGTTAATTCTAATCTAATGCGGTAATTTGTTGCCAGCTCATAATAAATTTAGAAATATTCAAACCGTTCAAATCTGTTAATGTCAGGAACGCTAGTTGCTTGAATTGCTTCTAAGATAACATCTTTAGTGGCGGACAATGGGACCATTATGTGAGTGGCTTCATCTTGTTCGAAATACAAGGGGAACTAACTGGTATAATACGATCAGGCCATGAATCCGAGAGTCGACCTTGCATTGAAATGTTATTCCAGGCTTGATATTGATCGAGATGGACGTCTGGGTATTATGTGTTGAAAGCGCTTGCACATTATCAATTCAATAGTAACACATCATTCTCGAATTTGAGCCATATTCTGCTATAAATTAAAGATATTTTTTATTTATTTATTCCTATAGTTTTAACCTAAATAATAATCGGTTGCAAAGCACAGAAATTTAATTAAAATTATGAATACAACAAAGAACAATTCAGAACGTACAAGGCTTTACCTACGAAGACTCGAGGTACTCATCAAATTCGGTGCATTGTTATGCAAATACCGGTGGTTCGGTTTGCCAGCGTCAGTGGTACAAGACAAAGCGACGTTGACGACCGACATCGGCTGTTCCTATCAGTTCGACATCCCATGGATCCACTCGACTGGGCTTCATATTCTGCCCTGTTCTATCAATGTACCAACGCTTCGAACGATCTATATACGATATACATGAAACAATGGAATTTGATGGATGAAATTTTAGATACACACATAAAAGGTGGATGAGGGTATTGTACTTAACGACTACACGGATTTTTCTAGCAATAATAATAAATACTATGTATTATTTACACGATCGGTTTACCAAAAACACAATTTTTTTAATAAAAGGAAATATTTTAAAATGAAATAAAAGCTGCAGATATTTACATGAGTACAGTGGAAGATAATATTTTATTTGTAAACAAAATATAACGGCATGACCACTTTTATAACAATGTTTTCATAAAACTAGGTCACTGACCTCATAGAAACACACGTAAAAATTAAATCATGAAATAAAAATGACGTGCCCAAACTATTGAGTTAATATGAATGTTATTTTTTTGTGTGCAACCGAAACATAAGTGTAACATTAAATGCGTGACTTCATTTTGAGATTTACTTATTTCTGTAAACTATTTTTTTTTTTTTTTTATTGCTTATATGAGTGGACGAGCTCACAGCCCAGCTGGTGTTAAGTGGTTACTGGAGCCCATAGACATTTACAACGTAAATGCGCCATCCACCTTGAGAGATAAGTTCTAAGGTCTCAGGTATAGTTACAACGGCTGCCCCATCCTTCAAACCGAAACGCATTACTGCTTCACGGCAGAAATATGCAGGGTGGTGGTACCTACCCGCGCGGACTCTCAATAGGTCCTACCACCAGTAAATATTTTAAATAAAATGCCTTTTTTCACAGACTTGCAACGCAGTTCAATCAGGTGCCTTTAAAATGCGTAGAATTTCAAATTACGTTTTCACTTTTTTCCTCTAGGGAGTCCCGGCATCAAATGCATAGCCTTTAGATGCAAAATGTGCGAGCGAGAGCTTTTTATATTTGCGGCAACCACGCTCGGATTACCATAATATTGCTTCCTTAAAATTCCTCTAAAGGATCGTGAAACAAAACGCTACACCTCATTTTAGTGAAATACAATTCAAAGCACTTGGGCAATCGATAGATTTACTGAATAACATTGTTCCCTTTTAGTGGTTTGCGAAGGTATTTGATTGATTTAAAGGGGCTTAACTTTTCTTTTCATTTAATTAAATTCAACATAAAAGTGTACCTTGACGAATTAAATGATTCAGGACGATAACTTCTGAATAACTTTTGGAATCGAAGCATAATATTTGAGAAGTAATCTTTGGACCTTCATAGACCTTGTGTTGATTTTTCTTCGATATCTTTCTTAGATATCGAGGATGTTAGAGCGTATATGTATTATAGCACTCGAAACACAGGATTAAATTCAGAGGATTCATGGGACATAGTAAGTCAAAGTAAAGTAGTCTCTGAACACGAACTATGGATAATCGCTTCATTTGACATGAAAATTATTTTCGTCATCCATATCACTTTTACAAAGGCAATATAATCTAAATCACGAAATAGGTAAGTCACAAAATTAACAGTGAAAAACTTTTCTAATTTATATCAAAGCAAAATCATAAAAATACCTTCAGCGTTTGCAAAAGTGTTCAATCGTAAACGATTATGGGAGATCCACCTGTCACTTCGAATGTAAAATGTAGAGTTTCGAGTTTGCAATATTTAATATCATGTCCGTGGCTGGGTAGTCGAGCGAGATTTTAATCTACTTTTGTTTATTTAGCCATTTAAAAAAGGGAATTATTATACAACAAACACCTTGATATGAAATTAGCAAACTATCTTAATAATATTATGTTCCTGTAGGCGGGATATTTAACGTAAAAAATGTACAGGAATAAATCTGAATCGGTTCATTTCACTATGATACGGATCGTCTGTGAACAGATGCCGTGTCTCGTGACAGCTAGCACACGTGAAGGTGACGTGGTTATTTGCTTCCCAGCTTTATTTATTCGGAATCTGCGACCGTTTTCGATGACCACCGGCCCACTCACAACCTGTCACTGTATTTTCCTGACCCTTTATTTTTACTTGACAAAAATATTTCGAGCTGTGTCCACTCGATATCACATTCAGATATGACTTTTTATTCGTGATATATTTTTCCGATTGTCTCCAGTGCACGAATCCGGACTGCGAACTAACGGAATAGAATTTTCAAACAGTTTTGATTGATAAAGGTAGACAGGTTTTCGTTTTCTTTGTTTGCGAAATTAGATTCGGGAGGTAGCGTGAAACTTCAGAGTTCCACTTGATTAATGGTGAATCGGAAGGGGATCCGAGAAAAAGAAACGATCGCCGGTTCCACGATCCTCTATAGACAGAGAATTACCGAATCATTTTACGTGGGAGGTTAAGTTTTATCCGGAAACAAGCGAATTTTAGATTTAGATGCATGAACGCGATATTATCCCATTTGTCGAGACAACGCTCCGGCTAAGTTAATATTTGATGTGTTCTCGACTTTTCTCGAATTTAACGCGCCGATTAAACAACGGCGCGCGAAGGATTTTCTGTGAATATTTAAAATGCTATATTGGTTCTATGTAGTTCAGCAGAAAAACAAGTCCATTGTTCATGTAGCATCTTGTAACGTTAATTTATTGCTACTGCTTACCGAGGATAAACTTTTATGAGAGGAATAAGATCTCGAGTATTGGAAGAAGTTTTTTGATGTAAGTCCAAGTGTGTACATAAAGTTACATGCAAATAATTTCGATCCTCGTAGATGGGAATCGGTTGTGGAGTAAATTGGACATTGTTGCATCCCGCAGGTTGGAGGACCATTAAAATAGAAGGATTACTTTTATGGCCCGGTTGGCCCGCTTGAGATAATATCGGGAAATTTTATGGTCGTAATAAAAGGAATTCGATTTTAGCCAGTCATCTGTATGTGATTATAGAAGATTGGGTACGGCCAGGTTTCAATGGATTAATATTTGTATACACAAATTACAAAAGAGATTTTGCTCGATTGCTGAAAACAATGGGCCGAATTATACGGCGCCCAACAGAAAAATGTCGCTATTCAATTTTGGGGTAATTTAATTTACGGAACTCATAAAAGATTCCTCTCACTAAAGAATAAGAACTTTCCGAAGTTTACATTCACACAATCAGAAAGTGGGTTAATGAGATTCCCTCAAGAAAAACATCTCGTTAAAGCATACATTATTCAAGCTCCCGCGAAGTTATTCCGCGTTCACGCGTTCATTAGGCTGGCGAATACAAACTTGCGATTCTTGTAAAGCTCGCCGGCACCCCCACTTATCACCCGGGACAAACTATTCATAAGTATTTCGGGCACTCGTTCCGGACACACTCTCTCCTTGTTATTTAAATTTATCACTCAACTTTTATCCTCTAAATTCATTGTAACAGGTAATATTTCACAGGTTATTAATTACGTTACGCCAGCATCCTCACGGTGTAACTCTTATTACATTATGTCAGTTGCAAATTGAAAAATTCCCGGGGCGTGTGTCCCGTCTCCTCGAAGTATTTTGGCAAAATTATTCTCATTCATTAAGTCGAGAAGTGGAGGGGGCGCTGTGAGATTGTCGACCTACCACTCGCTTGTGAGTAACGAGGTGACTTCCTGTTATTAGTGATGTTGGCAAATTGTTCTTCTTACGCATTCGTGTTTGTTCTTATCGATTTTACATTGAATTCTTCCGTGCAAAGTTAAATGTTTAGAACGATAAATAAATTCGTTGTTCAAATTTAGTCTAAAACAACCGAAGATAGGAGTGTTAAAGTTATTTATCAATTACGAACTAAATACGTGGGGCATTTGCTTTTCTTTTCTTCAAGTTTAGATAATAATAAAGACTGTCTAAATCAGGAAATACGTCTGCAAACCATATATTTTTTGAAAATGTTAAATGTTTATAAACTAGTGTAATCAACTGTATTATGTAATGTAAATAGCCAATAGTTGTCGCTCATGACCTGAGATGTTAAAAAGCGAACTAACAAAAGAAAAAAAAAAACTCTTAGAAATATCAACTATCAAATAATTTAGTACGTAATACCTGATTTCGTTTCATTAACTCAGACGGACAAATGAGCTCATGGCTCGCTCGATGGTTAACGGTTACTAAAACGCATTGGCACCGCAACGTGAATCAAGCCGCCCTTGTGCAACGAGGTTGAAATTTCAATTTTGTCGGCTTTTCTACTTTTGAAACTGAAACTTGCAATCGTTTCATGGCAGAATTAAGTACGACAGTGGTGTACACATTGACAGCTCGCCTTGCTGTTAATATTGGTGATAAAATAGCTGTCCGTTGTAAAATATACTCAATAAGAAAATCACATAGTATTTGATTAAACTATCTCATACGGTCCTTCGGTATTCTGTAGGCATGAAACACACAACCGATCCATTAATTAAAACTTATTTCGCAACTGTGCCTAAACGTAATCATTGAATGTCGACAAACATTATGTCTAGTTCGAAACTTGAACTTACAATTATGGAGCACATTCGTATAATAGATTAGCTTGATTAAGTGGGATTGATTAAAAGGAGGGAGAGGTGATCCAAGGTTTGTTAACTTTGAAAGCGTTCCCGATTACATATCCCTATTAAACATATTCTATACGAAGCCGTCACCGATTGTACGTTGATAATACGAATTCGTGGTCGTTCCTTAACTTAGTTTATTTGCTCTGCCCGAATTAAGTGAAATTAAACACGAGAAACACGATATTAAATACCGGCTAGACCGCCCAGGTTCTTGAAAATTTCATTAAAGGCTATTCAATGAAAACTCTCAAAACAAATTCTGACACTTAAATATATTAGTTGTATATATACTTAGTAGTTTATTTGGTTTGTATACTTAATAGTTTGTATATACTCTGTAAGCAGAAATATACTTAGGTTTCAAAACTTATGCTGAAACTTTTTACAGAGAAATTTCTACCTATTATCGACATTAGAAGGATTTTTATAATATTTTTTCAAATTACAAAATAGAATAGTTTAGTTCAGTAAATGATTGGCATAAAGTTTTATTCTAAAGTGAACTTTACAAATTCCGAAAAAAGCCAAAACATATAATAATATATCACACGCATCCGTTAGCCATTTTAGCTAAAAGTGCATCCGACCTTATGAACTTCCATGATAAAAGTTTATTACGTAAAGTTCACTGCAATCTTCGATTTCCACGTCCAATACAATCCACTCTAAAGCTTCCGCAAAGATGAAAAATCTCTCAAAAGAATAGCGTTTAGCACGAGACAAAGCCTGATTTAGATCTCCTCTGGCGAAGCCTTCTATCGGACGACTATTTACTTTTCTCAAGGGACTGCACACTTCGTCAGCCCGTGGCGCCCGAATCCAATTTTACGAAGCAAAAAAACCTGCGCTTTACTACACCATCGCATTCCCGATCAGAATACAAAGGTTCCAGGTACATATTAACAGGGTCCCGCTTAATGTGAACGGTCTGCGTTGAGACGAAGGGGGGCGGGGGGTGTCCTACGAGTGCCTTAGGCCATAATCCCGAAGTGTTCGCGTACGTGCCACCGCCGCCATTCGAAGATAATTCCTCCTTATAATTTGCCATGCTTAACTCGGCGTAATGAAGTTTATTCGTCGCTACTTCATTGTGAGTCGTTTGAAGCGAAGGCGTCGGGAATGTAATCAGTTGCGAACTAATACCGTGTCGTTCGCAAGGCCCCTCCTCCGCGTATGGAAATGCCTCGTTGGAGACGCCGTTAGTTCTTTTGATTGCTGACTTCTCCTTGTCGAATTAAAACCAAGATCGAGCTCGGGTGATTTCGAGAAAATTAAAGGAGCGTTTCATTTTCAGAGATGGCACTTTGCGGTTAATATTAGTATGATTGCGGGTTCATCGCTGTGAACTCTGATACCTGCTTATTTCGTTTTAATTTTGAGATGCTTGTTTTAATTAGTAAATTCAATTTCAAATTTTGGCGANTGCTGACTTCTCCTTGTCGAATTAAAACCAAGATCGAGCTCGGGTGATTTCGAGAAAATTAAAGGAGCGTTTCATTTTCAGAGATGGCACTTTGCGGTTAATATTAGTATGATTGCGGGTTCATCGCTGTGAACTCTGATACCTGCTTATTTCGTTTTAATTTTGAGATGCTTGTTTTAATTAGTAAATTCAATTTCAAGTTTTGGCGAAATTTCGAAAGGAAGCATTTTTGAAACGAACCGAAACTTCGATGTAAATAGAAATTTATTTATTTATTTATTGCCAACATATAAGTAGAAACACAATCATAATTTGCATCCGTGCTTCATCTAGGTGATAAAACCTGTATCTCAAGCAGCAGTGCTCCTCGTACAAAGAATACAAGAGCTTTACTTTAGATACACAAAAATAGAAAATACGAACATAATGTGGCAACATAATTAGGTATTGCACCCAGTACGTCCGACTTCTTGAAATATTGAAGTCATGCCATTATAAACTTTAAATTAAAGAAGTAGGATTGAAACTTTAACTTTACTGGTAGTCGGAATGGTAGAGATTAATGTATTTTAAGTAACATTTTAGTTGCAACAGAAAACTTTGAGTCGCGAAGCATGACGGAGCAATGATATGCTGCATAGTTTGTGTTACAAAGTATTTTTCACATAAACGAAGTTTATTTTGTAAAATTTGATTGAGTTAATCTCGGGAACCCAAAAGTTTTGAAGCTGCGTATTGTCAAAGATGCTTTACTGTGCATTGTCTATTTTCTGAAAAATGCTGATTTATGTGCATGTACTCATGTATTGAAATAGTCAGAGGTAACGCTAACACTATGAAGATGATAAGAAAATACTCTGAGCTGAGCTTCAATTTCGCCTGTTAATTTACACACGCTTAAAATATATATTAATTTTAACCAGAAACAAATTTAAAACAAGCCGCGAACTATTTTTTTGGACATTTCATACCTAATCTTTAGGGTAAGTTTTTTCACGGTATTTATCTTTGGAGGAGGCCTTTACCCAATACGGGGTTTCTACATAAAACTACCAAAGTGTATTAATTAAATTATTAAATTAAATTATAATATTAGTTAAGCGATCATAATTGTTAATAATTGTTAAAGTATTTAGTAGGTAATAAAAGGCTTATTATTATTATATTAAATTATTTAAACGGTAGATAATCATGTCTCACATAGACATAACTCATTTGCACATTCGCAACGAGGCAGTCTGCGGGGTGACTTATGCAAGCGTCATTATGCCCCGGCCCGCCCTACAACCGCTGACGCCTTTATTTTAGTCTCGATGCAAATGAAATTACACTCAAGTTTCGCTGACTCGACCACACCGTGCAAGATAACCCGTTTCTTGCTTCTAACTTGGCAATACACACAGTGACACTCGAGCGTGGAAGTTTTGAAAAATATTTAGAATTTCCATGTTACTTCCTCTACAAGTTAAATTAAATGTAGGTATTTTGTCGCTTCACCTCTGCCTCGTGTTTTATTTTTTATTTTTTTTATTGCTTAGATGTGTGGACGAGCTCACAGTCCACCTGGTGTTATATGTAAGTGGTTACTGGAGCCTATAGATATCTACAACGTAAATGCGCCACACACCTTGAGATATAGTTCTAAGGTCTCAGTATAGTCACAACGGCTGCCCCACCCTTCAAACCGAAACGCATTACTGTTTCACGGCAGAAATAGGCGGGGCGGTGGAACCTACCCGTGCGGACTCACAAGAGGTCCTACCACCAGTAATTACGCAAATTATAATTTTGCGGGTTTGATTTTTATTGCACGATGCTATTCCTTCACCGTGGAAGTCAATCGTGAACATTTGCTGAGTACGTATTTCATCAGAAAAATTGGTACGCGCCAGCGGGATTCGAACACCGGTGCATCGCTCGATAGGAATGCACCGGACGTCTTATCCTTTAGGCCACGACGACACTTCATTTAATTAACTAACTAACTTAACAAATTAATTAACAAGAATATTTTACACTACAAACTACAGTTTAGTTAATAAAACAACAGCGAAAAGCTTATGCAGTCGCAATTTTACTTAGAAACGTGCTCGTCTTCTAGTTTCTCACAAAAGAGTCAGCCTAGCACGAAATAACAAAACGCCTGCTGTATCTGGTGATCATCGTGAAAATGACATCGTTCACGGAATTCCAGAATACAATACCGACTTAAATTGTTCGTGAAAACGCTGTACACACAACGGACAGCGGTTTCAATTTCCTTGCAAACTGCCCACTGCAGATGTTCGACCGCCACTCATATAAACATGATTCGAAAATCGTTTTATGTATAACTCATAAAGTTTTATCTTCAACGGCGCGCTCTGAAACGGTCCCTGTTAGTTGCGAGGACAAAAGCTGCAGACGTTTTAATATAACGCTCCGCTATGTGTCCGCTAGTGTGAATTTCGTATAAGTGAAATGAGGCTCCGGCACGCCACCTCTGGTTGGTCAAATAATACCGTCGTAATGGCTAACTATTGCCTAATGTATTTTGGCGAAATGGAATAACGTCGGAGAGTGCAGCCCGTTCTACCGGAGGTTGCGATTTAGATAGTGTTTACTGCAGTCCGGACTGTCGGAAATACCGGGCACTCTATTCAATTTCGGTTTATTAAAACTGGCTATCGCCGTGATTAGATTCTGACCGGTGTAATTGATTTAATTACAGTCAGGGATTTGTCGTGGTGATTGCAAATATCGAATTAGAAATTAGATTGATGGATTTGTAGAAGTATTACGTTTAATTCATTGTTAAGCGATGAAGCAATACTGGTGGTAGGACCTCTTGAGAGTCGGCGCGGGTAGGTATCACCACTCTGCCTATTTCTGCCATGAAGCAGTAATGCGTTTTGGTCTGAAGGGTGGGGCAGCCGTTGTAACTATACTTGAGACCTTAGAACTTATATCTCAAGGTGGGTGGCGCATTTACGTTATAGATGTCTATGGGCTCCAGTAACCACTTAACACCAGGTGGACTGTGAGCTCGTCCACCCATTTAAACAATAAAAAAAAGGAAATTTTGTAAGTACAACTGCACAATACAATAAAAAACCGTTCGCTTATTATAATGAAATATAGAAGTGCATCATAATTAATGAAGTTTTTAAACCAACAATGCATACTTGATATGGTTTCAGGAACATCAGATACATAGAATGGCAATGTATGAAAAAATTAACTTGTAAAATTTTGTTGTAGCCTACACGGATAGATATCACCATTCTGCCTATTTTTGCCTCAAAGCAGCTATGCATTCCCGTTCAAATCTTACTAACAATGAAAAATAAAAGAAAGTACTGTTGTTTTTTTTAACGAACCTTGAATTTTTTTCTATATTGTGAAGTCATATGTAAAATTTATAATTACCTATACTTGATGTCTATTTATAGTCAGTATTAATTATTTACAAAGCTAACGAAATGCTTATCTCAATGGCTCTGTAAGAGTTTTTTTCCGTGACATTTTCACATCTAGACCGGAGTATATTATGTCCATTATTCATCTTGAACTGAGTGCGGAATACCGGCAAAACGTTATTACTAACACACTGTTATATATTTGTATTACGTTCGAGACACGAAACCACAGAATTTATTATTCTTAATGGAATTACCCAGGGACCTATCACGCGAGTTTTCTTGATTCTACACAATCGACCTCTACGGTTATTATAGTGATAAAGCTTCTGTTTGCTTTTATGATGCTACTCTGATCAATAACTTATGTTTGTTTTGAAGATAGTGATAGTACAGTAGTGGTATGGTTAAAAAATATTTTAAAGTGCAACCGCCTTTAGTTTGTCTTATTCATACAATATTGCTTTGACAATCTTCTTACCCGCTTGGGTAGGAAGCACCATGCTTCCTTTTTTTTAGGATAGAAGGATTATTGCTGGCCCAGAGGCCTTTTCAGCTTCACCAGGACAGGTGGGCGAGCAAAGGCTCAGCCAGGAGGGGTGGGATTTGCTAACAGCTGCCCGAGCACCTCCGAAGGAGACCTGACAACTCAAGGGCAGCTGCTTCGCGAATGAATCTACTACCGGATCGGAATCGCGACCCGCTGAGAAGATCCGGCGAGAAACTCAGCAGGCCGATGCATGAATTAGGTTGCACGCCATCCTTCCTCTGTTGCTATTGAACATTCATGCGTTCGATTTGAACGTTGAACATACCTACTAAAATCGTCACTTGGTACTTGATGGCTTGGTACATATTAAACATGTTTCTCCGAGAGTACTTCTGAGTTTGTGATATCTATGAACAATCCGGTGTCCACTTAACAACAATACGGGTCACGAGCTCGTTAGCCCATAAACAGAAAAAAGTGTAATTATGTTACAGAAAAATCATCCGTCAATTTACTAGAACGATATTTTTTACCGCACTCATAAAACAGATTACTTACTATAATTATGTTGTTTTAAAATTTTTCATTGAATTACTGACATGCAACAACTGTGTTATGTTTTCTTTTTTTTTCAACTACGTTAATTGTCAATGTGGTGTTTTGCGTGCTGAAAAACAATAATTAATTTTATGATTGAAACAAACACTTAAACTGACACTTATTTAATTGACCAATTAAGCGCTTTAGATGTTTTTGGATATACTACGACTATTATTGAAGGAAGACTGACTACTTTTCCCAGTTTTGTCTATTTCTTAAGCGAAGCGATCGTGTTCTCTCACTATTGAGTACAGATCTAGATATATCTATGTGTTGTTATACGATGGCGACACCTAGTATGCCCATGAACGCGATAAAATACGCCCGTGGCCTAGTGGGTAATCTCGTTCGATTGATGCGGACCATATCGGTGATCAAATCCTTTCGCACATACCTTTTGTACTAAGTGGATACTTTTCAAGCAAGGATAATCGGTTTTTTCATAACTATTTTTAATGCTTAGATGGATGGACGAGCTCCCGGCCTGTTAAGTGGTTACCGAAGCCCATAGACATCTACAACGTAAATGCCGCCACCCTCATTGAGACATGAGTTCTAAGGTCTCATTTTTAACAGTACAACGGCTGCCCCGCCCTTCAAACCGAAACGCATTACTGGTTCACGGCAGAAATTGGCAGGGTAGTGATATATGTAAATTCTACAAAACAATAATAAAAAAACAGATGATCACCAGGACAATATTCAAATATCGACGAATAGCACTTTAAAACGTAAAAGTCAGACATAATATGTATAATGACAATAGATAAAGGCAAGAAAAAACCGTAAAACTAGTTTTAATTAAAACTCAGGTTTATTGGTTATTTTTATGGAAGTTTTTTTTTTGTTATTGCCCTATAGGCAGACGAGAATACGGCCCACCTGATGGTGAGTGGTTACCGTCGCTCATGGACGTCAGCAATGCCAGGGGTAGTGCCAAGCCGCTGCCTACGGCTCTTCTGGTATTCGGTGGCTACAAGGGTCCTTAGTCATGACAACGTATCCTCATGTTTCAAGGTGGACGGTGACAGTAACCTAAAATGTCTGTTGACACTTAGCATCAGGAAAATCCGTGCGTCCATTTTCTTAGTTATTTTTATTGCCCTTGCAGACAATCGAATATACAGCCAATTTACAAAAAAAAAAAACTGTTTGCACATAGTTATTTTACAAGAAAGAGACTATTTCTATTTGACAAAATACAATGGACACATTCTGCAAATTAGTTAATGTCACTCGATACGGAACATGTTCGCAAATAGTGAATACATATAATCAATAATTCAGAATATGGTCGTGGCTTATGTAATTATTAACTAAACACACATGGACCTCTATTGCGGCATCCTTGTACTCATTCGACAAACAATGTCAGCTGCAGACCACAAACAAATAATATTCAATAAATTATGACCCGTGTTCCGTTAATAGTGATGATTACATGCCGATTCTATTTAAAATAGAATGAAAATTTTATTTTAAATACCATATTTAAATTCATGAAAAAAAAAAATCGTTCCATAGTTTTATATTACTGATATATATTTATTCGTATTGATTAACGACAAAAATTATAAACTCACTGTTATAATTATGTTCGTCCTCGATTAATCATTTACAAAAGAGAATAAATAATAGGGCGAACGATAATTTAATTAATTACTCGAAAATCAATCTGCTGGTATTTTAGTTACTTGGGTAATAATAGAGAATGAATTATGGAATCAAGTTAATGCAAGATATATGTCAACTGTCGATATGTACCTGTCCTAAATACCTTCACTAATCGAAACTCTGTGTAGTTCTCGCAACACGTGTGCACTAATTAGCTGATTCACTAGCATCGCTTTACAGAACCGCAATTATACGCAAATATATCAGAAATCACGTTTCTAACTCAAGCGGGCTGTGTTAACGTCATCATGTAGGAACATCTTGGTTGTTACAAAACGTACTAGAGTAGTGGGTTGGTAATAAATAAACAGGGTGTGTGTTGGAACCGATAAGGCTCAGTTCGGGCGACGTACAACCGGTTGAGACGACCCCCTCCGCCCACCGCGCCGTCTTGTACCACGATAGACACCTAGACGTTGATGTCATTATACAAAATTACGCCATTCTATTGTCTTTTATTTGTGTCGGGTCACAAAATGCAGCGGAGCGACGCAACGAGGAGATTAGGCCGTCTAAATTTGGGCTTAAATTTTAATCGTCGGCTAAAGCTTACCCGAACGGAGTTTCTGGGTAGATTATATTGGAAAATTTGGCGTCGTTTTCTTGAATGTTTGCCATTACATCGTGTTACTTTTAATCTACTTTAACCGAGAGAAATGTGTTTAATTGTTGTATTATCGTTTGTGGTTGTGTAGGCACATGTAAAGTAACAAAAGTGAGACGGGTTAGCGGATACGTAAATGGAAAAGAGCAATCACCTAAATCTTGTCATGTAGAAGACAATTTATGAAGAATAAGGAACACTAGAAGTTTTTATTCGACCAATTACGGTTATTTAATATTTATTAAGTCAATGTTGGCGTAGTCGAAACGAAAAAAAGAAATTATTCTGCTAAGTGGTTCGTACAGGAGTCGTGAACAGGCGGCCGCGTTATTTTTCACTTGGCTTTATTTTTCTGCGGCGCTACATCGAAGTCCCGCCATCGAACGGGATTCTAATCAATTTAATTTATCAGGGATCCCCCGGAGGCGGCCATTCACTTCATTTAATGCGCGTATTTTGCGGCAGAGCTGATTGTTTTGAACCATTCGGCTGTACGGTCCATTTAGATTAATTATTGGATTACTTAATTTCGCAGCGGAATATTTACGCCGCACCCACTTAATTATACGGATAATATTTTGGGTCACGAAAAAGATAATTTACTCATTATATTTTTGTGATTTATTGATATTTCCCAACACTGTTAAACACGATTAATTGCTTTGAATTTATAGCGATGTTAATGTAATCTCTTATTTCGTACAAATTTCGGTTCTAATTATCAAGGCTGTAGGTACTCGAACATAAAAGTCACAAAAATACGTGAAAAACATAATTTACTCGGAGCGTTACACACGTAATACAACGTTATAACCACGTCAATTCCAGAATCCAGCCGCCCCGAGAAGCATTAATTACCGTCAAGATTAAATAAGAAAGGCGGCAATCGATGAGAGCGAATAAGACCGGAATTACGACGGAGCCAGCATTTGTCCCGGCAACTAATAAAGGAGACAATATTGCACTCGATACGTATAAATGTGCGAGCAGCATTTGGGGCGTGATATTAATTTCGCCAGTAATTGCTATCGGTTTCCAGCGGAGGCTGCAGCCGTGAGCCATGAATACGGGAGTTACCGCTATTTGTTCCTGACGTTGCGGTTTAGGGTTTTACCTCGAGCCGGCTCCTATATTTATTTTCTTCGAGTTTTGTCCAAACATACAATAGCCGAGTGGATTAACGGGCTCGTTTCGATAGTTCAGGTCTAATGCCGCAGGAAACAATGGGCTTATACGAAATACTACTGGGTATTTGTTCACTAAGCATACAATTAGACATCCGTGAAAATACGCTAAGCTTCCACGTGTGAGATAACTGACACAATTAAGTGCGTCGACAGTGCGTTTCCAAGGGTATTTTTTGCCACGTACCATCCGGCTATGGAATGAGCTCCCCTCCACGATGTTTCCCGAGCGCTATGACATGTCCTTCTTCAAACGAGGCTTGTGGAGAGTATTAAGCGGTAGGCAGCGACTTGGCTCTGCCCCTGGCATTGCTGAAGTCCATAGGCGACGGTAACTACTCACCATCAGGTGGGCCGCATGCTCGTCTGCCTACACGGACAAAAAAAACGTATTCAATGAAAATGGGGGTAGTTCAATTATAAAAAAGCGCTTGTGTTATAAAAAATCTGTTGAATCTCAGCACGTGTTTGAGAACGTGAATGCAACAGTTCGTGTATAAGCACAAAAAGCGTGGGGAAAAAATACCCAAAGACTATATCGTTGGCGTGCCGCTTTTGATATTTTCAGTGGAAAACTAGTGACGAGTGACGGCTAACTGGTTTAAGTTGTAAAGGGATAACCACTACACGGCATTCCGGTATCAAAATCTCGTCATCCATAAATTAAGGGGAAGCGCTTGCCGACTGAACGGTTTAAGCTTCATTGTGCATAACCAAAGAGGGACATGCAACATCCCTGTACGGATGTGAAGTTAATTAATGTCCACGTTTCATTAGACTGAATATACGATTTCGGAATTCCAATCTATACTAATATTATAAAGCTGAAGAGTTTGTTTGTTTGGACGCGCTAATCTCAGGAACTACTGGGCCGATTTGAAAACGTCTTTCAGTGTTAGATAGCCCATTTATTGAGGAAGGCTATAGGCCATATAACATCATGCTAAGACCAATACAAGCGGAGCCCCAATAAAGAATGTTTCAAAATCAGATTTTTTTCCCTTTTTAGAGATTCCGCTGCGTGCGTTGCAGAAACGGTTAAAGTTTCGCTAAAATAATGTTCAACAGAATTGTTCCCCTTTAAAAGATCTAAAAAAAAGTCCGCAACAGCATATGTCTATATGTTAAGGTTGGCTCACTATAACGTTTTTTATGCTAACCAAATTTTTTCCAAAATAAAGCATTATTTGTGAACTATTCCACGCGGACGAAGTCGCGGACAAAAGCTAGTGATATTATATAATAATTCTGTGGATATGGGCAGTATTGAATAATGGTTTACAGCAATAAAGAATACGTCGAGTAATGAGATGAAACTTTATTGACATTTTGATAGTGGCAATAACTATACTCTAACACAAATGTATGATTNAATTTTTTCCAAAATAAAGCATTATTTGTGAACTATTCCACGCGGACGAAGTCGCGGACAAAAGCTAGTGATATTATATAATAATTCTGTGGATATGGGCAGTATTGAATAATGGTTTACAGCAATAAAGAATACGTCGAGTAATGAGATGAAACTTTATTGACATTTTGATAGTGGCAATAACTATACTCTAACACAAATGTATGATTATCACACAATTATGTAGAATGCGTTGTCCCATTCGAACTTACAATTCGCATTCCAACGATAAGATTCGTATTTTAATTGATACTTGGTTAATCTCGTTTTATTCATATTGATTAAAATACATTTATGTATATGTTATAAAAGTCATTAAAAAAACAAATAAAAATTTATGATATATAAGTACTAAAGTCGATCTCATATTACATGATTTAATATAATAAAATAATAAAACAAACAAACAAAATTGCCAAGACCTACGTATTCGTATAAATTGAATCTTGAAAACCGATTCAGGTAACAAAAAGCGCTTGTAAGCTTATTACCAAATTTTGTAAAAGAGAATTGAGTTGTACCTCTTTCGAAAGAGGAAGAAAATAAGGCACGTACCCTTAAAGATAAGTAGGACGTAACTCCATTCTGAAAAGGGCCTCTCAACTGCGCTAGCGCTATGCCACCATCTTAAAATGAACTTCGAGCCTCTCCGACCGCGATTGAGATAAGACCAGATAGGGGTTGTTATGAGAGCGATCAGAGGTCAGTGATTGGTGGTCGAGGTACATAGTCGGCTTGATGCGCGGTGTGAACTGAAGCCCTCGTTATTTTCAATTTCCATACACGAGCACCCTCTATACATTTCTCTACGTATGATATGTGAGTGTATTAAACCATGAATCTTGTAAAGACCGTAGATGATTTATTTTGTAGGACTACACCTGTTTTATTTGATTAAATAAACGCATCAAAAAAAGATTAATCATGTCAAGTCCACTAAGCAATATTAAAGAAAATCTTAAATGAGTATATTAGAAACAATCAATCTTGATGAAATGAGTCTTAAAATTAAATTGTAACTTCAATTATTATAACTACAAGAATCTACAATATCTACTCCAATTACAATTCTAAAATAGGTAGTCGTGCGAAAGAATTGTTGAAACGTTCTAATTGTCTGAATACTCTTTCTTCGAAAGCAATCGGAAGAAAATTATTAAATTCCTCACTTTAACGAGAGAAAGACGGCGGGGCTCAACTAGTACTTGACCGCTTTTTATAGCAGAATTTACGGAGGTGGGCGTTGTTATTGTAACAAATTTTCTTGTAACACCTGTAGGCAGCGAAGCCAGTGAAGTAACGAGAAAATTGTATTTCCATTTTTACAATTTCAATTTAGTATTAATTCGAGTACAGAGCACGGTCGGGCGCGCCGCCACATGTAAAATATGAATCGGCTAAGTGAAATTAAAATGTTCTATATAAATTGAGAATTTTGCAAGTCCTAAAGTTGAGAAGGTTTTTATGATTTATCGCCCTACCGAAATTGGGCAGCGACTACGACAAAAAATTTTTTCATGAAACTGTTGTTTACAAAAACATAAACATACATTTAATCAAGTACTCGTTTATGAAAAAATATGATAGGTAGGATAACTAAACTATTAAATAACATAAATTCTGGATATTATTTAATAAATAAAAAATTGATTTCAGGGGCTTTGGCTTCATCACCTTCGGCGACCCAGCTAGTGTAGACAAAGTATTAGCGCAAGGAACACACGAACTAGACGGAAAAAAGGTATGTTCTATGATACATGTAATTATTATAGCTCTTAATTTATTTAAAAAAAGTGATACATATATATTTTATTTTTATTCCTCTAAATAGGTAAATGAGTTCACGGCTTATCCGTAGCTAAGCGACCCTTGAGATCTCTTGGTAGAATTCTCCATTGAATTTTAAATCGTCTGTCGCACCTTTCAAATAGAAACGTATAACTAAACTTATAAAATAAATAACACTTTAAGTATTTTTTTCGGTACTAAAATCTTATCGTAAATTTCCATCGGTTAAACATAATCAAGAACTGAATACTCAGAAAAAAAACCTTTTATATTAAATAAATCAAAGCTCGATTTTGTTTACTTTCGAAATTGGCCAACTCAAATAAGTTCAGCATTAAACATTTGATTACTAAATAAATAGGAAGCACAAAAAAAAATTCTCGTGAATTTTCGATTCAAATAGGAGTGGCATTGAAAGATGCTAAAATGATTATGAAGAACTAACAAAGCTCTCATAGATCTCTTTGAATGTGATATTAATTACCAGAGGAATAAGAGTTATCCATTACTGAAACAGTAAGTAGGTATACATTTTTTAGACCACTTCTTTATAATTGACTCCGGAACGAGCTTACGGTTTATTTGATATGTGGGCACAGGCGCTCATAGACATCAACAGTATCCGGGGCACAGCTATTACTTTGCTTACAGGAGAACTCTTCAAGCCTCGTTTAGGCAAGAACGCGTTACAACCTTCGGGGATTCATTTTCGTTCTTACATTTGTGCGTTTGAGGTCACAGCTCAGTGTTGTATGAATCAGCGAAGCAAAGTAAATGCCACTTCTAGACAATAATAAGGTCACGCTGTTAATAAGGTCAAAATCTGTAACTTATTAAGCTATTGCATAGATTTTATCGCGGGCCTTGAGCGCGGCGACCGAATTCATGAAATTCCGTAACGAAAAAAACCTTACACCCCTCACTCCGTCTACCATGTAGCTCGCGTTCAACACATTCACACGTTGCGCTTGTGTAGTGTTTGTGAATAAGCGCGTGGCGTGACGTCACACTGCATGCGCATCATGAAAAGTCTGCCCACCTCTCTCTCGCGCGGTCTAGCTTATGAGTGTGAAGGGGACAGTTAAGGTTTTGCTTTTATTAATGTTTAATATAGCGTGGTCTTGTTTTATTATTGTTTTAATAATTGCATAAGTTGATAAAAAATGCTATGCAATAGCTTTACCGCGGCAGTTCCCGAATGCCACACTTTTTTTTTATGATTGAAAGATTACTGGTGGCCCGGAGGTCTTTCCAGTTTCACCAGAATAGGTGGGCGAGCAAAGGCTCAGCCAGCAGGGGTAGGATTTGCTAACAATTGCCCGAGCGCCTCCGAAGGAGACGTAACAACTCAAGAGCAATTGCTTCGCGAATGAATTTACTACCGGATCGGAATCGCGACCCGCTGAGAAGATCCGGCGAGAAACTCAGCGGGCTTCCATCTCTAACTAAAGCATGACTTGAAGGCAGCCTTAACTGAAACTTTAAGCTGGAGCATGTACTTGCGGACTAGCGGACAGTGATAGTTATACTTTAAATCATGTTGCCCACATGTTACTGAACATAGGAGAGACTACTGAGTAAATATCATTTACTATGAATTTGCTTGAAAAATAATAATAATTTAGGTAAATAAATAAAATTAGCAGTTAACGGAGCCATGTCCCAAGCCACTCCTAAATTCACTCTCAGTACTTTTAGGCATTCCGAACACCAGTTAGCGAACAAGAGTTCAACGTGCAATCTAACTAATTGATATAGCCCACTTAGTTTCTAGCCAGATTTTCTCAGGGGGTCGCGATTTCGAATTTGCGGAAAATTCAGCGAAGCTCTGCTTTTGTTAGGGCTTATATTATAGCAAACTCTCAGAATATAGCTTTGTAAGCTCGCACACCAACCAACAAATAGCCTCTGGAGGCTACCGGATGATAGGTAGACAAAAAAAAAATTGTCTAGGTGGAATTACGCTTTTTTTTATTGCATATATGGGTAGAGAGCTCACAGCCCAACTGGTGCTAAGTGGTTACCGGAGCTCATAGACATCTACAACGCAAATGCCGCCACCCACCTTGAGATGTGAGTTCTAAGGTCTCAGTATAGTTACAACGGCTGCCCCAGCCTTCAAACCGAAACGCATTACTGCTTCACGGCAGAAATAAGCAGGGTGGTGGTACCCATGCGAACTCGCAAGAGGTCCTACCACCAGTAAGAGGTTGACCCTCGTTATGTTCTAATATCTTGCATCCTGAATTATTAAGGAAATTTATGTAAAAATAGGTACGTACTATCTTCATAAAGACATCTATGATTTTATATTTAATATTAAATATATTAAATTCACACACGATTCCGAATATAAAAAGTAAATGTTCGACTTTCAAATCGAGGCATCAAGTGTCAACCAGTTGACATTTGATTTGACAATCGTATTGTTAGACTAATGAGATGAATATATGTATATTAAATCTATATATGTTATTAAATACCTACTAGAGGTCCCGCAGTAGTCGAAATACGACTACAATTAATTGGAATTGTAAATTTGTACACTATTATGATTGTATTTTCAACGCCAAGACTACACTATACAAAAATATTAATAAAGCCAAACAATATTTAATTTATTCTCAATTTGACCACAGACGTCAAGAACAAAAGTTTGACAATAAATAAATAGTATGCATGTGTGTGTGTGTCAAATACATGGTATGTAGTGTGTGTAATGTTTTCTTTATTGATTTAATGTATCTTTTATGCATTATTTTAAAAATATATTAACATTGTGCACTTCTTCTCTATATTCGTTATAAGTGTGGAAAATTTCATACTCCTCCGTTCGCGCAATTTTCTTAAAAAGGGATACAAAGTTTTTGCTTCACGTATTAATATATAGATATATGTATATTAAATATTCTTACGATTACATAATGCTGCCGAAACGTTTTTTTTTTCCGCAAAGTCTAGTGGTCGTTATTACGATTATGAAGCGTTAAAACACAAATGCCTTAAATGTTTGCGCGCACAACATTTTGTTGCCAGCCTGTTAAATTGGTTACAATTTAAATTGCACAACTTGCTTGTTCCGCAGAAAGTTATGGCGGTGAATTTATAATTTTTTTTTTTGGGTTTCCACTAAATGATTTAAGCTGTTGCTCGAACATTTTAAAATTTCTTTTATTCTGATGGTTTTTGGTAAGCCCTGTGTAATAAAAAACATATTTCGAAACATGAAAATTTTAGTACAACTTAATATCCGTTATTGTTAAATGTACACATGTAGTGTGCATTTGAATCACACATGCGTATAGCACGTGCCAGCTTGGTGATGAGAAGGCTATTCAAGAGACGTTTATTGCTATCCGGTTTTTATTTGTAACCAATTATCTCGGTCTGGTAATTAGTACTTAAAATCAAGTGAGAAAGCTGCCTAAATAAAAAAAAATAAAAACAATAAAAAAAATCCTACGCATTAGAATATACTAATATACTACTGGTAGAGCGTCTCATGAGCCCGTACGGGTAGGTATTATTACCCGCTTATTTTTGCCGCGAAGCAGTAGTGTATCCCGGTTTGAAATGTAGGCTAGTCGTCGTACACACAATTCAAACTTAGAACTCAGTTACGTTGCTGATGTCAATGGGCTCCGATTACCACTTAATGCTAGATGGGCTGTGAGCTCGTCCACCCATCTAAGCGCTAAACAAAGCTCCGTCATCTCTATTTTTACACTAAAGCAGTCGTAAGTGTCAGTTTGAAATTTAAAATAACCGTTAAATAATAAATACGAGTCGACCTCATGTCTCAAGGAGTGGCTGTATTCTAAGGGCTTCAATAAAATTTACTTTCAATTTACTTTAAGGTATGACTTAAATCAAGATTTGCGTTCAAATCTGCTTACTCTTTGTACCAACTAGAAGTACGCTCTCTCAATTAAGTGATGACAATAATTTTGTTATGCTCACCTTTATCATTGGTCAACTATTTATGTAACTTATAGCTCGCTGAACCGCTTAAGCAATAAAAAAGAGAGAGCCAAGTATTTTATTCGAAACAACGATGAATTTCTTGTTTTGACACATTTATGTAGACAATAATCATCTTTGTATCTCGGTTCTACGTGTACAGTTGAAGAAAAAATCGATTACAATCGTTCGCCGCGTAACAATCTAGATAAATTACTGAGTCGATCGTTGCTCGCTTTGATTAAATTATGGTACACTGGCAGAAGATTAGTCGAATCCTCGCAAATCGACTGAAAACTGACTGAGACTATTTCGCGATTTACATAAACTAGGTACGTGAAAGATCGTCATTTGTGTTTTTTTGTGAGTCCGGATAAAGAATTTTGTCCCTTTTAGTTGAATAAAGGGA